>CM054135.1:50458706-50623706 GCA_028751875.1 Rapana venosa
GTTGGCTATGCTGGGGGCTTATTTTATTGAAGTTTGAAGCAACTAACAACGTTTTCAGTTGTTTTTTGCGAGGGGCAGGGTTCTGTTACATGTCACACCTTTTCTTTAATATCTTTTGACATGTAAGTTAGAGCTATGGTTTTGGGGGTTTTCTTGTTGTTTTGTTTTGTTTTGCTTTGCTTTTTGGTTGTTTTTTTAATGAATACAGCAGAAACAGCAGCAGCTGAAGCAGCAACAATAGGTCAGCAGCAGCAGCATTGATCGAATTTCAGAAAGCGGATACAGTCGTTATTTTCCAATGTTGTTTACAGATATTCTGCTTAATAGTTCGACCACTAAACTCTTTCAGCGTGTCATTCGTAACCGACTATAGTCTAGCTGGCTTACTCTACTACCAAAAATGGATAAGGCTTTAATGTGCGTGCATGATGTTATAAATGCATTCACATGGGGCATCAGAGGAGAGTTTCACACAAATGTTAATTCCACTTTCCAGTCAAAAAATCTTGTAGACCTATATCATGCCGAAGTCAGATGCGCTGGGCCTGACTTGACAGGCGCTTAACGGCAGCGCAACGCATTTTCGCTCTTATGACAGATAACAATAGTTGCTGTCAGAGCGTTCGAAGAAGAAACATACGAAATGGATACTTCAGTACAGGAGCAACACCATCCCCGCCTCATGACTATTCATGATGAACTCCGACATTTAAACTACAAGCTATTGGCCACCCCACTCCCGACACAGACACAGACACACCACACACACACACACACACACGCACGCGCGCGTGCACACACACACACACACACACACACACACACACACCATCCCAAATCTAGCATGGTTTTGTCGCTGTACAATAAGCTACTCAATCAAACGTGTCAGCCAGTCTGTGGTTGGTCTCCTTCAGATGAGACTATAAACCGAGGCCCCGTGTGCGAACGCATGCAGAACATCTTGCGCACACATTAAATCCTGTTCCGCTTTTCGAAAGAGTAGGCCATCGTATGCCGGTGGGAACAGATGACAGAATTTACAAAACCGCATACACACATTAAAAAAGTCATCTGAGCGCTTTGATTTGTTGCTTTACAAGATTCAGCCTATATAAGTTCCATACATTATTATTATTATTATTATTATTATTATCCATAGCAAGCTGACTGTGCCCGTTGTTTTGTTGGGTTGTTGTTGTTTTTTGTTCATTTCAATTTCCTAAAGAGGTGTCACTGCGCGCTGAATATTTCATGTCTCCATGCACACTGCACTTTACCTGCTAAAAGCTTTACTCAGCAGATGCTGACTGACGACTGACACAGAGCTGTTTGCACACCGTTGGGGCAGATCTACCAGTGCCTTCATTCCCTCCGTGTATATAGGCCTTCGCATGCAGAAGATCACATATGCACGTTAAAGATCCCATAATTTATGTCAGCGTTCGGTGGTTTACGGAAACATAAATACACCCAGCATGCGCCCTGCACCTGGAAAAGAATGGGCTCCGCTAGGCTCATCTTGCTCCAGAGACATCGGCTGACAAATTCAGTAGAGCGCCCCCAACGACTCCAGTAGGAAGTAATGGAAAAGAGGAGAGCAGACTGCTTGGAGGCTGTTGTCATACTGACGGGCTACTTCCAAGTTCTGTAGACGTCAGCTGCATCTGCTCTGATTACAGTTGGCACAGTCAAGTCCATCACAATCATTTTGTTTTGAGGACTGGGAGTGGTGAAGTATTGTCTCATCACAGGAAGAGGGCAGGATAGCCTAGGCCTAGTGGTTAGGAGCGTGCGTTGCTCTTGTGATCTGAGGGCCGGGTTCGAGCCCGTTCGAGTGGATTTTTCCTCTGGGTGTTACACATCAGTACTGACTCCGTTCCCTGGAACGTCCTACAGACGAGACTATATAAACCAAGGTCTCATGTGCGAACGCGCGCAGAACATCTTGCGCACGTGTTAAAATTCCGCTATGCCTGTCGGAATGAATAGGCCTTTGTGTGCTGGTAAAAACGCATACACAACAGTGTCGTGTTTAGACATCATTCCCGAAGTCGGTATGCGGCTGCCTTAAAGACGAGCAAAAACAGCCGCATACGCAAAACAGCACCATTGGTGAAGCAGAACTTTGGAGCATTAGCCAAGGAACAACAAAAAATAGATAAAATCACAGGCCAAGCCTTTACTTCTGTCGGTTTCTGGATGGTTGATCCATTCAAGTAGGCTTTCTGTTCGTTCTTTGACAAGCAGTGTTTCTTTAATGCCTTGCATTATAAACATGCTTTCGTATCAAACTGAGCATGTTATGAAAATCCTGATCCATCACCATAGGTCAATCAGAAAACAGAAAACTCTAGGCTGCTGCTTGAAAGGGGGAGCAAATGTGTTTAATTTTACACAAAAGAATAATATGTTCAAGGGAGTTCATGACACTACTAGGGATTTTTGTAAAACGGATAAACAAAATGTTCTAAACTATTCTGATTTTAAAATAATCAGTCTATGATTAAATGCGTTGGTAGAAATGACTCGTTTGGCCATGGAATAGAATGTCTAAAGGAAAAAAGTTATCTCCCCTCTCCCCCCCCCCCCCCCCCCCCCCCCTGTTTCTCGGCTAAAGCTCCGAGGTTCACCAATGGTGAGATTTTTCTGTATGCGACCGGTTCCCCCCCCCCCCCCCCCCCCCCCCAAACCATGTAGATAGGCGCATTCCGACTTCGGGGATAGTGTCTAAACACATCTGTATGCATCCTTCTTTTTTCTTTTTTTAAATGTCATCTGTTCCTATCAGCACGACATGGCCTACTCTTCCGAAAGGTGGAACAGGCTTTTAACGTGTGCGCAAGATGTTCTGCGAGTATTAGCACATGGGGCCTCGGTTTACAGTCTCATCCCAAGGCCTTTGACATTCATTTCGATTTTCTCGTCAAACTGGGAAGAAAGGGCGAGGTTGGGAATCGAATCCAGAACCTCACGATTTACTCGTTAGGCAGGTGAACGTCTTAACCCTCCTGACACCTTCCTTCTTGTAACTGTATCATACAGGTGTGTGTGTGTGTGTGTGTGTGTGTGTGTTTGTCTGTCTGTCTGTGTATTGTGTGTGGTGTGTGCGTGCGTGCGTGTGTGTTTTGTTCTTGTTGATATTGAAATTATCGTACAAGCATTCACATTGGTACTGTTTCAAGCTGCTGTTGATTTGGTTCCTAATATTGCTGCTGTTACTGCTGCTGCTACTGCTGTTGCTGCTGCTGTCAGTGCTAACAAGAATAATGATGCTAAGTTTTCTTTCACAAGAACTTGGTCTATAGGCAGACCTGTTATGTCCCACATGTTGTCACTGGTCACAAATTATCACTGCTAACAGAAGGCATTGCGCACACACGTATGCGCTCCCGTGTGTGTGTGTGTGTGTGTGTGTGCGTGTGCGCACGTGTGTGTGTGTGTGTGTGTGTGCGTGTGCGCACGTGTGTGTGTGTGTGTGTGTGTGTGTGTGTGTTTGATAACAGCTGCCTTCAGATTGCTGTACTCTACAGCAGATTATGCATTACTGTTTGATGCAGGGTAGTGGAGAGGACATAACAGGTTATCCAACAACAGAGAAAGATTGCTGGTCAGTGGTTTGCCAGACTCTTGACAGCTATAACGGCAGCGTGTTCATGTACTTGAGAGAGAAAGAGAGAGAGAGAGAGAGAGAGAGAGAGAGAGAGAGAGAGAGAGAGAGAGAGAGAGAGAGAGAGAGAGAGAGAGTATACAAATGTATTTTGCCAATTGATGTCACGGAAAACCAGCAAAAACCTGTAAAAGTTTACTTATCAATCACTTTTTTTCTGTGATAATGGAATCTTAATTTCCTACATTAGCTTCTACCTGCAGCATATGGGCTTCTACTCTTATAACATCACCACTTTCAACCAGATTTAGATCTATGCCTGTTTTTGAGAGATTTCGAAAGTAAACACTCTGCATACTGAACGTTGTGTAATTTTCTGTCAACCTGACACTGACAAACTCAATACAGGATTTAAGTGCGTTAAATATTTTATGCTCAAAAACTGATGGCATATAAAATACACCCAAAATTAGATAGAACGGAATTCTGTGAAATCTATTAAATCTCTACCTTCAATCAACCAGGCCTACACAGAATTCAAATCTTTGATTTCACTTATCATGAGAATAGAAATACATGCAACTTACATGATTAATGCATTCATCCATTATGAGAGTCAACTATGGCACAACTGATTAGGCTACCTAATGCATTCACTTCATTCTGATTCACAAACAACATAGACAGAGACAGTTGATCCAACCACATTTAATGATTTGAGATAAGGAAAACAATGACATACAGCTTTTCAATACCCAAACAAATTTATACACATCTCTTCATACAGCAAACCAGTTTCAAAAGAATCAGAAAACTAAGAAAATCATCAGCTTATTTTGTTGATGAAGACAGAAAGAGTGAAGAGAAATGCAGTGCAGTTTTGTTGGTCTCAGATACTCTTGCCTTGCTGTTGTTTGTTTTTTAATTACAGCAACAATGTTCATTCATCACTTTCAGAATTTTCTGAGAGAAAAATATCTGTGCTTTCTTCCTTTACATAATAAAATGTGAGTTTTCTTTAATTGCATTTTCCTTTCAGTTTTCTTTCCCTGTATTCAGGCCATGTCTTTCCCTGTATTAACAAGTTTTCTTTTTCTGCATTTGTCAGATTTCTCTTTCTGTGTTTGTGACTTGCAGCTATCATTTCCATTCATTTCAATGATTTGATTTCAATCATGGACAATTTATTTTTTTTAAGTTTATTTTTTTAAAGATTTATGGCAAACCAGTTACACTATGTTTCCACAGGCACATTCAGTCACTCTTAACATTTGTACACTGTGTACTTCACAGTCAAGCAAAAAAGATAAGAAAAATGTGGGGTGAATGCAGAAAGAAATAAGCAAAATTTTCAGACTTTCACCACAGCCTTCAAACTATTTGTACAGCACCTCAACCATCTTACATCAACACTATTTTACTACACTGAGTGGTGATCCTTGTAATACTTATGACACTGATCCTGCTGGTAAATAGAAAAGAAAAGGTTGAAAATCAATGAAAACTATCTGTATTTGTAGCATATACAAATCTTAGATTGAAAATCAATGAAACTCTGTATTTGTAGCATATACAAATCTTAGACTGAAAATCAATGAAACTATCTGGAGTGGTAGTATATACAAATCTATTTACTTCAGGTCTGCATTGCTTATGAAAACTCAAATACAGCCTCTTTTGCAGCAAAGTCTTGGATCTCGGTTTCTCTACACATAATGATATATGATTATACTCCCTATGCATCTTTTCCTGTCATTATACATCTTTTCTGTAAATGCAATACTTTTCCGACAAATCTGTAGAAATCAGCTATGCTAAGATGTTTATTGATACTGGTTTCTAAAATAAATCTTATTGATGTTATTGCTATCAATTTCAGTACCATCTCTTAAAATGTTGGGGGGAGGGGGGAGGGGGGGGTTCACATTATAAATAACTACCCCATCAGCAGATTTCCCAAAATTTGTTTTAACTTTACTAGCAGTTGAATACAACTATCAACTCTTGACATGAACATTTCTCATAGTATTTGATACTTCACCTGTTTACTTTTTTTATTTTTAACTTAAAAATGTACAGACACAGCAAATGTGAATAAAATGAAATCCCATATAAAAGGAAAAGAGCCAGAAGAGAAAGCAGATGACTGTGAACACTATTTCTGAAGGTTTTTAAAAATTTTTCTCTATGTGCGTGTGTGTGTGTGTGTGTGTGTGTGCATGACCTGTATAAATGTGTGTACACTATGTGAAAGTATGCATGCTGCATGCTTATATGTGAATACACACACATGTGCTCATAAAGGCTGAAGCAAAACTTGAAGTTTCTTTCATTCACCCTTCCAAACACACTGTCACATAGACATAGCAAACGTAATATATCAGACACAAGTTCTTTATCCAAGCACACTTATTGTTGATGAATGTAAATAAGATTTTTTTTAAAAACAAACAATGAAATAAACACACATACACACAAAAGACTGATTTTCTTAAAGCCAGTCAAAATAAAAGATTACAGAAATAGTATATACACATCAAAGCCACAGACACGGACACACACACAACAACAACAACAAAAAAGATGAGTAACGCCATAAAGAATACGAATAAATAAAGTATGTCTGAAGACACCACACCCTTCAAAGAATTAAAGACCTGCTGTAGCTTGAAGTTGATGACTACTTTTCTACCTTACCCCCTACCCATACTACTTCCTCCTCCTCCAAAAAAAGACAATCAATATCATACAATACATCCACCTCCATCAACTGGCAGTTCTACCAAATGATAACCTCTGTTATCATATAAACTTCAAAGCAGACATTAAGCTTAAAAACTATCAACAAAGTGTGAAACATATTCTGAAATCATGTACATCGATACACTAAATCACAGGCGCCATATATCAAAGTACAAACATGACATGATTTATTTACATGATTTCACATCAAAATGGTCTCTCCAACAGCCCAATGTATGGTCACAAGTCTGTAATGATTTCATGAAGTCTCAGGTCTAAAAAACTGTCATGTACTCCCCTCTCAAGTCAATCAATGGCAACTCATAGCTCTGGCAGTATGTTCGAACAACTTAATACAATGGGCTGTTTTTGAAAAAATTAGCAAAGAATGGCATGAGGACCTTTTACTAAGGGTTGGCGTTTTTTTTGGTTTTGTTATGTTTTTCTTTCTTTTTTTGGTATACAATACTACCAATAATCATTTAGCATCACAAGCCCTTGGTATTCCAAGGTGGTTTTGTTGTTGTTTTTTAATCCCTCAAGTTTTTGTCCCCATTTGCCCATGTGCTTTCATGAATATTCTCACCACCTCCCAGTAACTCTCGCTTGCAACCTTGGCACTTGTGAAACAGACTCATCAGGCTCAGACTCATCAGGCTACTCACAGCTGATTTTTTCACCTTACAGAACAAAACACTTCCGGAGGATTACATTAGGGGAAAACAGAGAATGCGAGAGCCAGCATATGCCTTAGGTTGCCCAGTGATCAGCTCTTCAGAAAAGTAAACCCTGCTTGGATGGTCTAGTACCAAACCTCAAATGCCTTCCACAGGCAATAGTATGAGTACATTAAAAATAACAAAGTTTCTTCTTGAGTCATGGGGCTTGAACAGATAACCGTGAGCTGCTTCTTAAAAGAAGCTATGACAGATTCTTTAAGACATGAAGCCATCATTTTCTTGCAGCGCTCCATACTTGATAGGGACGGTGTTCTAGAAACACCTTACCTACCACAGAAAACTCCTGCAGATTCTTAGGGTTATCCTCACCAACTATCAATTTCACCAACAGCTACCTTGGCTGAGAGTCAAATAGCTACAAGGTTTCACTGTCTGTACCAGCTACCCCTAGTAGTGTTGATTACTGATGAGCAGAACTGGAATAACGCACTAGCAAAGACAAACTTTTCTCTGATCATCAGAATCAACAACACATATCAGTGAGTGCAGTTATCACACAACCTAGAATACATGTATACATGTGGAGTCATAATCAATGGCTGGTTTGCTTTGTTGTTATTTTCCAGTCCTCTGCATGTTCTTCAGCTCCCTACATAATGTTTGAAACATCTTATATGAACATCAGTAATTCGCTAACAGAAACACTGATTCAACAAAAGTAACATCAATTAAAACAGTATTGGATAAATGTTATCTTACAAGAGTTTCAGCCCTGCTTGAATACACTTTTACCAGTAGTGACTATCCAACACTGCTTGCATACTGTCATCAAACTATAAGAATGGATAAACACTTCTCGCAAGAAATGGTTTTTTATGTCAATAAATAAAGCAGAAAAGTCTACAGAACATTGGGCAGCAGAAGGTTTTCAGAGGAAAAGACTGTCTGCTGTCCAGGTCTTCCTAAAGAGGAATAAATGAATGTGGCTCTAATACATCATTACTTGACAGCTTGTGACACAACAGTACAATCCAATGGCAAGAATATTTTGAGACCTGTTTACTTAAAAAAAAAAAAAAAGCAGACGTACCAAAATTACAATTTCATTTCTCAATAAGCATACTTATTAAAAGTCTCAATCTCATGCCCATCTTTCTGATATTAAATTACACAGATTTTTCTTTGTGAACACTCTTCGCTGTTCACAGCTCTCCCAGCTCAAATCACAGATAACAGCTGATAAGAATTTTTTTTTTTTAATGAAAGCTTTTAATGACTGCCATGACTGACATCTACAGTTATAATGGAAAAGAAAAAACAAAGCTACACCTCTTCAAACGCAGAAGTTGGTTGATTGCCAGAAATGAGACAAGACCATTCATTAACTCCAGCATTTAAGTTTCTTCCCCAATTTAAAAACCAGTGCTCCTTAATTTTCTTTACCATACCAGCAAGCTAAAAAGTCCTAAGGTGCACTAACTGAACATTATCATGATATACATATATATATATAAGACATCACACAATAAATATATTATATACATATATATATATATATATATATATATATATCTGTGTGTGTGTGTGTGTGTGTGTGTGTGTGTGTGTGTGTGTGTGTGTGTGTGTGTGTGTGATGTCTTATCATGTATACCAGTTTAATGCAAAGTTTTTAAGCCATTTGCTAAAGAGTAAACAAAATATATCAGATATTCAATATATAGTAAACATAAAATAAAAATGCTTTTACATCATATCACTGAGGTGGGCATGAATTGTGGAAAAAACTGGACAGTTCAACAAAACCAGTGCACATGTACCACACAGGCAAACCACAATGGAAAGACACTTATCTACCGCTCAGACTTTTTTAAAAACCCATTTTGTGCAGAACAACTCTCACTAGCCTGATATCATGGAGGCCATTCTGATAAAACGACTACTTATCAGATTCACACTGTAGGGATAAGACTATCATCAAGTATGATCTGGTATTTTAATAACTACAGTTCCACTGTACTGTCTTACAATTATTTTCATAACAAAGCAGATGTATTACATGGTCGAATGACACCCAACATCATTACCTTTGTGTCTGAATGATGAAGGACAAATCAGGACCATGTATTTGTCACCATGATCTTATCCCTCACGCAAACCATCAAGCCTACTTGTGCACAGGTGAACATGCCACAGAACAAGTGACTTACAGAGTGAAAAACAGAGGACAGTTCATTATAACAATTATTGACACTTATGTGGAAACCAAGTGTTTTCCATGGATACCAACAGCTCATTTACAATATGGACATCCGGTGTGTGCAGTGGACACTGACAGTTTGTTTACAGTGCCAACACCCAGTATAGCCAATGAATACTTTTCATGAGGGCCAAGTGGTTTCAATCATTCCTGATTTTCCAATAAGTTGCAAATAAGTATCATACCTAGGAAGAGTGAATATTTATTACATTCTATTATACTAACATTCTATTACACTATCTTCATGAGCATTCTGCTGACCTTCAATATTTCATCCTTACGCTCTACAATCTGTTTGGATTATAGCTTTTTCTGAGCCATTCTTGTGATTTGGCATATATATAAATACAAATACAGATATTTACCAATAAAATAACTCATCTATCCAGAGCAACTATTGATCTGAGCAAATATATACTTCCTCTGTGTGTGTGTGTGTGTGTGCGTGTGCGTGTGTGCAAGACAGAGACAGCAAACATGTATGATTTAATTAAGACGATGTCTTTAACCCAAAAACCCCAGTTTTAAAAAAAACAGGAATAAAAAAGAATTACAAAAAAGAAAGAGGAAAAAAGTAAATACACACAAAATGCAAAGTAAACTGTGGTTTTTTTTCCTGAAATCTTTACCTGGTGGCATTTTCACAAAAAGCACACATGGAATTGATCAGTATAATGTATCTTTCCCAGCACAGAAAGAATAGTAACTTATGTCTAACCTGAAATGAACCCCCTCTACCAGTTGAGTTCTATGAAAGCTCAATAAGAATCAAACTACCTCCATTCAGCAGACACTTCTTGCAGATTTCTACAGATACACCTAATCTCCAACTACTTATATACAAACAAAATCTGAAGAGGACAAAAACTGACTACAATACAAGACAGTTGCACACAACATGCATCATGAGGCAACTGCAAACTGATTGTATTCAGCATTTAAACTGTACAACATTCCCAGAATTTGTGTATGGTTTGCTAGGGAAATCAGTTTCTGTGGGCTGAAATCTATTGTAATAAAAAATGACGCTTAGTACTTAAAATTAAAAAAAAAACACACAAAATCTTGCTTTAGAAACTCAATTACATACTTTTCCAGCTTCAACACAAGCAGTCAAGTAATCTTTCAACCTCCATTTTACCATCCACATTAAACAAACAAAAATCCAAGCTGAATCATGACAAACATACAACAGACATGTGGTCTACATGTCTAGAATACAAGAGACCCATGGTTTGAATCCCAACTGAAAGAGGAATTTTTCGCAATCAACAGTACTACGAGTGGTGGTCTGGGTATTAGTCACTCTGAAGAGAAAGGGAACCAATGTCCTGTATGTGACATCCATTTAGTGCATGTAAAAGAACCTTCAGCAACAACATTAGAATTCTACCCAACAAAATTCTGTTTAAAAGAAAAAATTCATTTAATACAATTTTCTGCAAAGGCAGAAAAAAAAGTAGCTAATGCTACACTATTGTGACATGCTTTTCCCAGGAAAAGTAGCCCCAACTTCGTGCCGGAAAATCTGAAATAACTCTCAATTCTATAAAATACAACAATAACAAAAACCACTAATCACACACACACTCTGTCTCACACTCACACACTCTTCGAAGACAATGCAGCTTAATTCAGCAAAGCCTGGTTAACGAAACAAAACTAAATAAGAGTGTATATATTAAGTACAAGTTACATCTTTGTTCTGTTGACTTTCTCTACTTAAACACAAAGGGGTCTGTGACGCTGATCAACGGATTATACAGATTACACTTTCTGTTAGTCCTCTAAAGAACTTTGAGCACACTCATAAACAAAAGCAGACAAAATCAGAATCCTCTTCATAATGAGACACAGACATCAGTGGCACCTACATCTAAAGTGAATGGCTGATTAAGCCCCTAAACTGATCAGTAGTCTTCAAATGTATATTCTACCCAAAAAATTAAATTTCAATACAAATAAAAACAAAAATGTTCATTATTTTTCTTTTATAATTGCACTCCAGCCAGTTTGTCATTTCTGCAATACTTCTTTTTCTAGTACAGAGCTTCACTCTTTCATTGATTCTGGAGAACATGTAATCTCTGTCTCTCTTTCTCTGAGACAAAACATTTTTACACACAAACATACTCCCATTTACCTTAAATCATTTTTACATACTGACTGTTCAATAATTCATCAAGTGTTAAAAGGTGTCTTTTCTTTTAAATCAAAGTCTCCCCCACCCCCCCACCCCCAAAAAAAAACAAACCAAACCAACAACAACAACAAACAAACAAAAAAACCAAACTACGACACTATCAATAATTATTACAAATAATTCCTTTTAAAAGCAAAAGCAAATTCTTTCTTTTTTGCACTGACAATACTAAATTTGACACATAGTCTCAATCCAAAATGTATGAACATTTTTTTTGCCCAAATTCTACACAACAAAACTTTTCTGGAAGTAATCAGCAAAACAGATGCAATGGAAGTTGTCAGAAATTTACAACTTCTAGAACTAACATGAACTCATGCATGCATGCACACACACACACACACACACACACAGGGGCATGTGCATGGATGCCCTTTGCCCACATGCAAATTCACACACACGCGCACACACACACACACACTTTCCAACAAACACACAGTGATATGCTGATTACCCACAGTAAAGGCATAAGGTCATTTCCCTTTTCCCAAAACAAAACAAAAATGGAGCCCCAAAAAATCCCAAACAAACAAAAAGCAAAAAAAACCCCAAATGACAGTTATGGCTCCAAACTGGGTCATATCAACGATCGTGTTTACTTGTAACATACCCACAATGTCAACTGACTCCAAACCTGGTTCAAACTCATCCTCAATGGGGCCAATATATTACGTTCAAAGACAAAAATGGACGATCGGCTTGGCTCCAATTAAGAAACAAAAACGAAAAAGTCACAAAGAAATATTCTCATTTTCCTGACCAAGACAAATAATAATCATATAATCCAGCACAGGTTCATAAGACAAAGGATGTACCCCCATAATTTTAAGGTAGAGCTGCTTATGAGAGCGAGACACATGGTACATCCAATCAGGTCTGCGGGTAGGGGTGCAGGGGGTGAGACTAAAGCTCATCTCGTAAAATGGTGTATCTGTTTCGTGAAGGGGCCAGCTTCTTGAATGTTGACTCTGGGGGCTGTGTCTGCTTCTGACCCTGGGCGTCAGGAAGACCTTGCTCTTTCGGTATATGACCGGCCGCATTTCCATCCTGAAAAGAGGAGTGCACATGCGCATGCGCACCCACACACACACACACATACAAACACACACACACACACACATACACACACAGAGGCACACAGAGATTATTACCCAAAAAAAGATTATATAAAGTTTACAGTGAAGGACCCTCATACATAAAAAATACACAAACATGTACACAACAGTCACATACATACACACACACATGTGACTTTATCATTACAAGAGGGCTACCACTTATTAGAACATCATGGAGAAAGGTCACACAAACGTATCACCTAAAAGAGAGGTTTTTAAACAGATCTGTCATCAATATTGATAATGCAAGAGTTGTGAGCCATTCTAAGGCTTGCACAACTATCTTCACAGCAAGAAGAGTGAATAGTTTGTTTTATAGAATAAAGCTTAATACATTCATAACCACATTCAGTAGAAACAGTAAATGTCTATGTGGTGAGAATATCTCTAATACTCATATAATATTTGAATGTAAGAATACAAAAGCTTTTTTACCCCAATTTTCTGAAAACTCCCTTAGAAGCATATTCAATAATTTGAATTTGGCATTTGATATTGCAAAAGGTCTCTGGCATAGTCCTATAGGACATTTGTTATAGTTTTATTAACGCTAATGACTTTTTTTTTCTTTTTTCTTTTTTTTGGGGGGAGGGGGTTGGGTTTTAATCGTACCTTTTGCTTTGCACGGTTTCTTTTCATGATCAGACTACTTTTCCCCACACATTTTTCAGTTGGACCTCTACCACCACCTCAATTCTCACACACCCCTCATATATTTTTTTTTTCTCGTCTAATATCACTGAGAGTAAACAGACATTAAATCGAAGACAACAACAAACACACAACACACACACACACACACTTATATACACACACACCAGTCTCACACACACACACAACACACACACACACACCTGACCAAATCAAATTCACACACAAAATCAAGCTGAGCAATCAATTAAAACTGCCAATTTCATGTGAGCTATACAATGCCTACTTCTCTCTCTCTCTCCCTCTGCAAACGATTCGTCACTGGGAAAACCCCTCCAGTAAAACACTTGGCACAACCCTCTTTGGGTGATAGACTAAATGCTGCACTGACATGCTACCCTAGTACATGTGATAAAAGCTAAGTAATCAATCTATTCCAGTGGCCTTGGTGGTCAGCTCAGCTCAGCAACACTATTGTCCACCAAGAATGTGCTGAAAACTTACCGGAGACGCCGGAGTCTGAGTAGGATCTGGCCCATGATGGAACTCCCGGTGTAGTTTCCCAGAATGCAAGTCCTCCACAAACTGCTTCAGAAGTCCCGGGGTTCTGCAGCGCAAGTACGACATTTTAGCACAGCATTGTAACAGCTTAAATAACTCATAGAATACATTTCAACACTTATTTTTGCTTAAAATTCTCATTAGTCATATTACAAATTCTTAATCATCAACTGAAGAAAAAGATCAAGCGAACGTATATGAAAGACCTTACGATTATCTACACATTACGTTCAATCTTTATACCTTTGTTGCTATAACTCTTTAATCCATGCCAGTCTCCAACCCATTAAAAAAGTTTTAGAGAGATGAAAAAATGTTTGATTTACTCAGGAAAGATTTTTAAAAACTTTTTAAACTTAAACTTTGCTACTCAATTCTTCTTCTTCCTTTTTTGTCATGTTTCTCCCGGGGGAGGTTTGACATTGATGAGCCTTCTCCATCTCTGTTTTGAGCTTCCTCCTTATTTATGCCCCTTTCTCTAAGATCATCTGCAATACAGGCAGCCCAGGTTTTGCTAGGTCTTCCCTTTGGTCTCTTTCCATCCGCTATGAAGTTCATTGCTCTTTTTATGATGTGGTGGTCTGCTTTCCATTGAACATGCCCAAACCAGCAGAGTCTATTGGTACTAGCTACAGATTTCAGATCATCAACTTTGCACATTCTCCATAGTTCTTCATTTGTGATCCTGTCTTCCCATTTGATCTTTGTCATGTAGCGTAGCATTCAGTTTTCACAGCTCTTCAACAAACGTTCGACGGTTTTTGTGAAAACCCACGTCTCCGAACCATACAGGAGAACAGGTCTGATGCAAACTTTGCTACTCAATATGCATGTTTTATCGTAAGAGATTACAAATTATAAGAAGAATCACTCTGAATGATGATTTGTTGCCATTTCCAATATTATGTTGTTCTAAGTCAGAAAAAAACAATTATAAAAATATCTTATCCTCTTGGAATACCCCTTTTTGAGAAAACAACCCCTAAGCTATAACACAAGCCTGACAGAGAAAAAAAAGCTCTTTCTATCCAGACCTACTTTATCTACCCTCTCCCAGCAATACTTACAGAGACCACTTAACCTTTTTTAAACTGAATGTTTTCTACCACAAACACAAAAATGTCATGCACTGAAGTCCACCCCTTTAATTTTCTGTGCTAGTTAGCAGCTAGCAGCCGACCTGAGGCCTGTCTTGACATCATGGGGGAAGAGGTACATGTGACGGAAGCTGTCAATGGCCAGCACTGGCAGGTCTGATGCTGACTTGCCCAAGTGATGCAGGGGGTGGGTAAACTGGGAACCATCCGCCACCAGGAAGTTCACATTATCTGAAACAAAATTGTTACACACATTATTAACCAGGACTTATTTAGGGCATAATTATGTGGTAGATGTACCATGTCTTAGCAGTCTGAAGATTAAATAAAGGAAAGTTGAAATAAACACTGAAACAAAGACAGGAAAATAAGATGAGACATCCCTTTCAAAACCATACCAAAAAATACTCTGCAATGTCTGGATCCATGGAAAATTCTATCAATGAAATTAACAAATTCAGGTTCATAAAGAAGCCACGTCTAAACAAACAGACTGGCGTGTAAATCATAATGAATACAAGTCCTTCAGATGTGATTATAGACCGAGATCCCATTGAAAAACGGACACAGAACATCTATGCACATAATATGTTGAAACCCATTCTTCCTTTCAGAAGAGTAGGCCATTGCATGCTGATAGGAATGGATGATGTTTTTGTTGTTTTTAAAACCCATGCACACTGGTGTCATGTTTAGACATTATCTCTGAAGTTAGAGTGCAACTACCTTGATGGTGGACAAATGGTCCCATGAGCAAAATCTCACCACTGGCCAACTGTGGAGCACTATCCAAGAGAAAAAAAATATATGAAAATAAAAATCAAATAATAATGAATACTGTATAAAATGAAATAGCAATTGATGCATGTGACCAAAATCTCTGACCATAACACATACTACAACAGTATCAATAATACATTAAGAACCACAGTCTAACACACTCACTTTTCTCTGATAAGATCTGTTTAGCCACTTCAGTGCGGTAAATGTCCACCACTTCAGTGTCTTCAGGTTTGTGGAACAGAATGAGGAATGGCAGGCCTTCCTCTGTCAGTTCCTGGAAGTGACAAGCAGAGCACCATTCAATATATATCCTCGACATAAAAGAATACATAAAATACATGAATACATATATCATCAGTTGTTTTTCTGTTAGTGTATCCTAGCTATATTGGTGTCTGTAAAGGTAAACATCAGTATGTTTTACTTGCAGTAATTTTGTAGATTAACACATCTGCCTAACTGTCAAAGCATCATTACTTTAATTATGCCAACTCTTCAAATTATTAAAATTGAAGCAAAAAAGTTATGTGTGTGTCGATCTAAAAGTATAAAACAATATACTTAGTTGCCTAATTTATGTAATCACTTTGTTAAGACACTCAGATATATTAACATGTATAAGCATGTAAAACCAGTCATTTCTAAATTTTCAAACCCAGTATTCTTCAAATGTGGTTACAAACGTTCACAAGATCTACATCATGCACAAAACTGGAAGTATGCTCTAACCTGCCTATAGTATATACTGTGAATTTTACACAAATCTGGTCCCATAACTAACCTCAGCATTTTCAAAAGTGATCTCCCTCACAAGGGGTACACATTTTTCGTAGGTCCAGGCAAACAGCTGGTCAAAGTTGTTCAGAGCACCCATGAACACTGCATCCTGACCTTTGGTCTGCACACACAGCATGTTTCAGTGCAAATTACTGGAACACTTTACATACAGTACACATTCTCATTCTGAATGGAACAAAACAGATGTAATTGCCTAACATAATGGCAAAGATAAATGCCAGATGTACACTTTCATCAAATATCACTTTGGATGAAGAGATGTTAAGTTAAAGACAGAATGAATATAAATACTATGTCATCTGTCAAAGAACAGATTCAGGTTTTTACAGTTTTTAGTCATATAATTCTACTTGTTAAAAAGCTGATTTAACAAGAGAAATAAATCAAATTAAAATCAGACAAAGCAACTAAACAGCAACAGATCTTTCAACAACAAAAACCCTACCATGTTCAAAGCAATCTGTGCAAGCACAAAACAATAAACAGCTTATTTGACAAGATGAATTCAGCTATAAAAAAAACCCATCAGTATCTTTAAAAAAAACAAATTAAAATAATAAGAAAAAAGTAAGAACACATCATCCAAGCATTTCTCTGAACAAAATTTTTGTTTATTTAAAACCTTCTTCGGGCTAATTTGGCCAACTGACCATGAATATCAAGTTAACAGTAACTTGTAAAAACACAAAAATGCATTCCAAGCACATACTTCAACAGTAATTACTCCTATCATGTTCAGCATACAAGAAAACAGTTCCTCCTTTTCTAATTGTGGCCCCATTTATTATGAAATTCTTATGAATACAAATAAAACAGCATTACACTGATTAGGTAATGTGCACCCTTACAAAGAGTTTTTCACCAAAGCAACTTACATTTGGCTGTCTGAAGGCCACACTGTCCCCTCCGATTCTCTCTGAGGCAGACACAGATCTGTACATGCAGCAAAGCATAATAAATATGCAGAAAACATAAGACCAGAAAGGTGTATGTATGTGTGTATGTGTGTGTGCACGCGCTCGTGGACTGTAAAAGTGTGTTTGAGAGAAAGAGAACAATTCATAATGAAAACTTCGCTTTATTAAAGCTTTGACAGGATCACAAGCAAAAAAAGATGTGTGTTCTCCGTATCTTTATCATCACTAAATATGCAGGGGGGGGGGGAGGTTGTCTTTTAGCTTTACACACACAAGACAAAAACAAACACAACAAAAAGAAGAAAAACACAGAGCAAGACATGTCCTTGTTACCCACATCACAAACAAACACAGACTGAAACACTCTGAAAAGAAAAGAAATGAAAAGAAAAGAAAGGAAAGAAGGGGGGGGGGAAGGAGGGAAATGCATCAAAGGACAAAAAAGAGAGGAGACTGACCCAAATGCAGAGTGGAAGTTACAGTCATCTCGCAGCATGCTGGCCACCCTCACAAAGGTGTTGTAATTCTCCGACTCCTTGCTCTCAAAGTAGCCCAGCACGTGTCGCTTCTTTGTCTGCAACCAGGCAGTTGTCATCACCACACATGACCATCATTCATATCCAATTTGATTTTTTTTTTAAACAAACAAAATTGAACAAACCAACAACAAAAAACTATGGTTCAGCAATTGGTAATCGCATACAAGTCAGGTATAAATTAATGCAGTCTGCCGTAGTAGAACTGAATGAAGCAAAGGAGGAAGAAAGAAAGGCAAGATGTCAGGAGGTAGGGAAGAGTGGAGGAAGGAAGAAAAGAAGAGAAAAAAGGAGGGATGGAAGAACACAAAAAAAGACAGAAAGAAGGACAAAAAGAAAGGACAAGAAAACCATAAAGACAAGACAGACTGAGACTGACCACACACACACACACACACACACTCACACAAAGCACACAAACACAAATGATGCCACAGAGTGATATTAAACCAGCTTCCTTACATCCAATTCCTCCAGCTTGTCCAATGTGTTGTGCTCCACGACAGGATCTTTCAGCTCATCGCGGATAAAGGCAGCCAAGGAATCTGCTGATCGCTGGCCTCGATACTCCTTCTTCACCATCTGGCCATTTCGGAACAGCTTCAATGTTGGGTACTTGGAGATGCGGTACTGAGAAGCGATGGTCACTAGAAAGAAAGAGGTACATCGTCATCAGTGAAAAAAAACAATGAAAAGGAAACTGCTGATTCTTGTTTGCTTTTTAAGTTTACCTAACTGTCAGGTTTGTTTAACTAAGTCAGTCAGTGTGTTAAAACAACAAATGATACAAAAATAATACTGTTGACTCTTTTTCTGAGCAAAACACATCAAATCAATGAACAGAAAGATATAGCAAGGCTCTGAAGTAATACTCTGCCCACACTCACATCATGAAATGAGTTATGTAAGTTAATGGACACTGGAATAACAGCGCCCCACTCCCACCCACCCCCCTCTTTCTTCTTTAAAAAAAAACAAAACCTTATGGTCAAGAAATAACATGTTTTAACTAGTATCAGTTAGTTTTACACAGCACAAATTTGGAAAAGGAGGAGGGGGGGGGGCTTATGGAATATTGTAGAACTACAATTTACAACAAATGATCCTGACCCCACTTAAAGCAGCTGCACCTTGTCTCATTCTGTCCCTGATTTAACAGAACTCTTATGATCATTGCTTTAACTGGACTCTGATGATGATTGAGCATTACAAGGCCAGGATCCAGAAGACATCCTGTACTGCTACTGGGTCACTTTCGTGTTCATAAAATTAGGTCTTTTTATCATCAATATTACAACTATCATCGTCAGTGTTATCATCATTATCCTCATCATTTTCACTGTATTTTATTTTCATGTACCAGCACACTTTTTTGTTGTTGTTGTAACTAACACTAAGCTTACCTTCTCTGTCACAGTCCACTTTGGCAAACATCACTTTTCCAGGTTGCTGAAATTTGAAAGAAAAAGAAAAGAACGTCAACCTTGCATGCAGCAAACTGCACAATGTAAAACGTTAAACACCAAAAATAGATATCATTTACTCTTCCATTTTTCTCCTTTTTGTTGTTGTTGGGGGGAAACGGGTCAGAAGGAGGGAAGGGGGGGATGGTTAAAAAAACAAAACAATTAACTGATGAAGCATGTTATGTAGCATGTTTATATGAAAGGTTTACCTGTGGTGACACCTCCTTGGAAAAACCGATTTAAAAAAGTCATAACTTTTCATCATGAGACACAAAACATTATTCTTTTTTCAAAGGAACATAATAACTTCAAGTCTGTTATCTACTGCCAGACTCTTATGGTGAAAAACAAAAAATAAAATGAACAATAACATGGAAAACTAGCTACTAACTAGTAAGAAAAGCACAGAAATCCTGCATTATGCTATGAGAGAAGAAATTGATAAGATCAAGAATGGGTCATGTCTAACATGAATTGGAATCAAGTCAACCCATTCATACATCTGTACATATCACACCCACACATCCACCTACCCACCCAACACAACCACCACCACTTTCACCAGCCACAAACAACACAATACAAACACAAACACAGAAAGTTATTCAGCACTCACTGTAAACTCCTCTGATATTTTTCGGGAGGCTTCATCAAAAACGGGAGCCAGAATCTGACTAAACCGACACCTGTAAGGAAACAAATATTCTTTCAGTTAAAAAAACAAAAATGAAATAGAACTAAATGCCAAAACAGATAAATAACAGAAGCAGCAACTTTGGTATGCAAACGTACTATTTTTATGCAAACGTACTAACAATAAAAACCAGTCTACAGGCAAACATAGTCATACATTATCTTCCTTTGCTTTTTCTTATTACAATATATACTTTATCACATTTGCTAACACTGACTCTCAACATCATACTCCCAGTTTCTGATCTGATCATACATAAAACTCAACAAAGAGAAGTGCCCTTGCAAAACTGGCAGCCAGACAACAGAGCATGTGTTGCAGTAATGTCCACTATATGAGTCACTCAAAACAAAACAAAAACATCTGGCCTGACCCCACCCCAGAAGCCATGAAGCTCTATGAAGACTTGGAGGACCTGCAGCATACAGAGCTCTACCTTTGTCACAAAGACTAAGCTGTCCATCTGACGAATAAAATTTTTAAAATAATAATAAAAACCTAATCATTCTTTTTCTTAATTCAATGATATACTTTTTTCATATCAAACACTTTCTTTCAGTTTAAGATCTGAAATAATGTAAAGTTACTTTTTTTTTCAATCTCAATTCTAATCCATGGCTACATCTTCTTGAGGTTACAAGAACTCTTGACTTTATAAGGAAACTGAAATGAAAAAAATCAAAACATGTTGAAATTGTGTTTCTCTAAACAACCCCACCCATCCCCAACTCTCTCAAAGAAAAAGATTTTTTTTTAATTTAAAAAGGAAAAAGATGGATGCATTTGATTTACTTACCAGTCTGCATAGAAGTTGACAAAGACCACATCGTTTCTACCTGTCACAATGTAATAATCAATCTATTGATTTTGTCCACAAAAACATTATGCAACACAAATGCTTAATATGTATGCATTATTTGCATAACATTTTTAATACTTTACAGCAATAAAAAATAAAATAAAAAGAGTTAATTAAAAAGTAATTAATAAAATCCACTAACATTGATTTTTTTTAAACCTTGGCAAAATGATACTGAATAGAAACAATCAGATTTTCAACTGACATGCTGTTTTCCTGAGCATACTGCATCTTATTCTCACTATTCTGACATGTACACAGCTCAAATAACTATATCTTTTGATTTTACTCCCATACAAAACATAGTAACTTCAACTGAAATTTTGAGCAAACATACTTCCGAAAAGAATGACACTTTACATTCACATTGGCTAAACAATGCAAATCATTTTTAGATTTCATTTTAAGATATTATCAATAATGCCATTACTCCCCCATCTACCATCCCACCCCCACCCCCCAAGAAACAAACCCAACAACAACAACAAAACAAGCTAAAAACAGCCCCCCCCCCCCCCCCCCCCCCCCCCCCCACCCCACCCCCACACACAAAAACAGAACAAACAAATTTTAAAATTGTTACTTATAACAAATGAAATACTTACTGATGATGGAATTGATGTTATCATTATTGAGTGACACCGCATCCCCAGCAATGCTGTATTTGATCAGACTGCATAAGAACAAAAACTGCAACATATATTTAGAAATCAGCTGTAGTGTATACAATATATTATATACATGAACTATATCAGATAGCTTTCAGTTTCAATCAAAAAGACACACTAACAGAGAGTCAGAAAGATCATAGACCTATTTGTAACTACTGAGATCTATAATTATCTTCCTGACTTAACAATTCTCTCCCAGATCAAAGTCAGCTGCACTTGTCAAGCACTCAACAGCAGCGCACTGCATTTTCACTCCTATGGAAGACAACTATAGCTGCTGTGTAAGCGTTCAATGAAAAACAAGAAAACTACAAACAATTCACAGAACTAGTAGAAGGTACTGACAAATCATTGAATGTGATAGCCACACAAACTGTGCACATCTGAACTGATCTATAGATAAACTTTTTCTTCAGACTATTAACAGTATTGTAGTGCCAATACAATGAAATAACTTCTTTTTTTTTTTTTTGGGGGGGGGGGGGAGAGGAATAATCAATAAGAATACCTCATATACAGCTGACCCACTGAAATAAGAAAAATAAGTATTTTACAATTCATAGATCATTGAAAACCATAATCAGTCACTTAACTTACTAGCAGTAGCAGAAGAAGTTATACTAGCACTGTTTAAGAATCTTTTATAAAAATGATTGATGTGAAGTTCATACTGGTACTGTGTGAAATTAAGTGATGATAATAATCAAAAGTCCATATCAAGGCAAATCAATACAATAACTAAGGTTGAGCCATTCACAAGTTTAAACTGACCATGAAAACTTGTTTCCATTCCACAGAGACTATCCCCCATTGTTTTATATGTGTATTGTAGATGAAGAGCATGCAGTAAGGCTATTGAGTAATGTTTTATCTGTAGTCCTGCTAAAGTTTTTGTTTAGGTGTTTCTCACAGCTTGGCCCCTTGTAGTTTTAATTAATGAAAAAAGGGGTTGGGGATTGGGAGGGCTTCATAAACTGGGACAGTGGGACATGCTTTCATCAGTTGTGTAAGGGTAGTGGAGAAAATTACCCCTATATTCCAGCGTTGCCAAAACATCTCGTTTCTAAAATTTCAGAATTTATAATTCAGGCACAAACTGCCAAAGAATTTGTTGTGAATATGTTGTTTTCTGTTACTTTTGGTCATGACTATCTAGATTTTATCATGGCCTTTAACATGGTATGTTTATAATGGTGCACATTTCTAAGTAAAGGAATTGTGATCAGATAAAAATGTGTTTGGTGTCATGTGTTAGAGACTGACACTGTGACAGTTGTAATAATACACCACCAACTGGTAATTGTTATTTCTGTCCGACAACCGAACCGGCATGCAGCAAGGTTCTCTGCATAACATAACAAAAACTTTTAACCGTAACAACTTAAGTTATAAAAACTAACCATTAATCCAATCATTTTTAGGCCATAATGGTTTCTGTTCGTTGCCATCGACAACATGTTGCTTCCAATAAATGACGTGTAAACACTGGAGATTTCGCACCTCCCTGGCTCCTGAAGCAGACAGCAGTTACTGGGCCCTGTGAGGTCTTACTCCACCTATGCAAAACAAAATAAACGGACCTGAACAGGCAATTCTACTCTTTGAAATGAAGAGAAGTGCATATTGTTTCAAAACTAGCTTTGCATATGCCCTCTCCTCAAATCTTTACCAAACATATCTTTGACTTTCCCATAGCAAAGTTATAGGTGAATTCAATGGAACCTCCCATTTAGAACGAAGCTGTCAGACCTGACAGAGCATAGTTCTCATTTGTTCATCAGAAATACCTGTGACTAAGCTACGAAGCGAATCATTACATTGGCTCTATAACCTTCATTCTCCGATTTAAAATTTAAAAAAAAGAAAAGAAAAATCGAAATTCCAGATCGATTCATCGCATAGATTTTGAACTGGGTGAGTTTGGTTTTTTTCTTGCTGCATTTTTTTCCCCATTTCACTCATGATGCCATTTTGGAACTGTGTGAATTGTAACGAGAGGTGGAATGGTAGGTTATGTATATATATATATATATATATATATATATATATAGAGAGAGAGAGAGAGAGAGAGAGAGAGAGAGAGAGAGAGAGAGAGAGAGAGAGAGAGACAGACAGACAGACAGACAGACAGACAGGCAGGCAGGCAGGCAGGCAGGCACACACACACACACACACACACACAGGGGAGGTGCATGCATGTGTGTGTGCATTCATGCCTATGTGTGTACGCACGCACATGTGTGTGTGTGTGTGTGGGGGGGGGGGGGGGGTCGCACGTGTGTGTGTGTGTGTGTGTGTGTGTGTGTTCTGGAAAAGACATCACATAAATTTAAAGTTATCCTATCCCTGGCTACAAATACAAGAAAAATTAAGCAGACGAGACAAATAAAATCATAGCCCAGATTTTCCTTCAGAATGTCATTTGGATATTTGACGAGGTAACTATGGCATCGTAGAGCTCAAAGGGGTAATTTGATTAAACAATGCCAGAACACTTCAGCTGAGTATGAAGTTTGTATTTTTGAGAATAATATATCAATGCAATTAAAACAAAGATACCACCACCAACAACCACTACTACTACAAGTTTGAGCGCACATCTTAGCTTTACACAGGTTCTTTTTTCTTTTCCACCCTCAAATAAATGGAGTACACACTGTCAATCAATATTTCACCATAGTTAGGTAAGAACCATTGGAAAATGGCTGACAATATTTCATTGCGACCAAGGGGTTACTTTATTAAGAGTTGTGTTTGTTTATTTATTGATTTCTTTTATAAACCACAACTTCTCTTTGCTTCTCTTTTTCCTTTTTTCTCACAGATTTTCCCCATCTCCTGTTATCTCAAATCGATGTTAAAATTCGAATGATCTTCAGAGTTTCGTTTACACACACTGTCAATTTTCTTGATTTTTTTTGTGAGGGTAGGATGAAAAAAGTTGTATAAACTTAATCTTTTACCCTCAATAAATATCATTTTGACTTGACTTGACAGAGAGAGAGAGAGGAGAGAGAAGAGGGGGGGGTGAAGAAAGAAAATATAAAAGCGGAGTACGGCCATCAACCTATGAAAATGGCTGCTTCATGCAAGCGTGTAATATCGTGAGATTAAAGTTAACTGACAACTTATCTTTTTGAAAAAAGACACGTCAAAGAAAGCAAGCAGAACCATTTTAAATCAAGCTCTTTATGAGGAACACGATTGTAAATTTTAAAAAAATTGTTGTTTTGATATTACGTAGTTAATCTGTGCGCATGCGCTTATCTAGTTATAGAGAATGGCGACAAAATCGAAAGTCCTTCCATGCAGGTTCATCCTGCATTATGAAATATCTAATCAAATCACTTGTTTCCCGTGATTCTGTCATTTTGATAACTTGCCTGTTTTGATAACCTATCGAATATTGACAACAACTGTTCTTGCTACTCCCAGGTTGACCCACTTGTGTTTGGAGAAAGCCAGTAGTGTGATGGTGACATGCTGTGATATCTGTGTCCGCAAATGTTGTTTGATTTAAAGGTGTGTTCTGTAACTAAATACATGAAAATGTGTGTGTGTGTGTGTGTGACAAAAAAAGCAAATGCATTGCTTATTCAATGTACCATCTGGAAATAAAACTTTGACACACACACCTAGACTCTCAAAATGGCACAAGCAACAACAAAACAAGGAGAGTAGACATCTCAATGATCTGATTGTCAGACTTGTGATCTGCAGTAATCAGAGGGCACAAGCTTGAGTTTCTGCTGAGCTGTGTATTCAAGAGGTTTATCCACTGGGCTAGCGTTTGCTCTGTCTCAGTTTCCCATCCAAGTCCTTCAAATAAGGCTATGAACCATGTCCTGTGTGGAAACACACATAACATTTTACTTGCATGTTAAAGACCCATCCATCTTCAGAGGAAAGTGAAGCAGGCATCAGACTAGCCACCTGAGCTGTAAGGTCAAAGTGAAATGGATCATCCAGAGAAATGGATATATATTGTGGGGGGTATGCATTCTTATTGCAGTCTCAACAGCAGTAAATTAGTTGCTGTGTCACATGCCCTCTCTCTCTCTTAGCTTGTTTTTAGGGTCCTTCCATCTGATTTTCACAAGCGATGGGTGAGTGGTTAATTCTCCCTGTATAATGATGGCAAGTGTTGAGAAACTTTTTTTTTCCTCATAACTTTTTTTTCATGGATTCACACTCTGTTTTTTTAAGATGTTTGTGAATTTGCAGAAAAGTTGGAGCCCTGGTTATTGTATTCAGGAGCTTTTCAGTGGGGTGGGTTTTTTTTTTGTCTCTGAGTGCGGAATATTCCTTATATCCTATGCCAGATCTACTAAAATGTTCTCATAGCAGACAGCTGCATAATGACATGTGCAGTATATATGTCCAGCTATCAAAACTAAAGATTTATAAGGACATTCTCTCTAAGTCTCTTTCTCTCTCTCTCACACACAATGCAACCATTTGATTCTTTGTCCACAATTTTAATATTCAATATGACAAAAAAAGACAAATCATCAAACAGAATGTGGATCTGTGCAACATGCAAAATAATTTCCCCACTTACACAGAATTAGCAATTACAAGCTCCTCTGAATCAAACTGATTAAAACACATGACAAGCAATGGTTATTTAGCTGAACTGACTATTTTGCTCACTGAAGACTTGATCCGATTTAATCACCCAAACATAACACAGCAATTCAATTTCTCACCAGAAAATAAGTCTCTCAATGACCCATGACACTTTGTTTTCTTTGTTCCCCTAAAATAGAAACCACAATTAACTTGACAACCTGGTGTAAATATGTTGTATAGAATATGGACACGTTATTTTTCTTTTTAACTTCAAGGTAAAGAACTAAATACTAGTTCAGATCAAGATGTTAAGAGGTGCTATTGATGTCATCCAACCATAAAGCATTCCAAACACAAAAGCATGCATTTGTGCTTGTAGACATCATGGTGACAAAACATGCATTTACACAGTCACACTCACATGTCCACAGTAGCACAAATCATATCTGCATGGACATTTCACTTTTTCATAAAATGCATGAAAAAACCCCACCTCCAACAACCACCAAAAAAGCCCAACACATTATAGTTTCACTTACCCAAAGCGCCTACTGAAACTAACAGCATTTACATCTCTTCAGTATCACTATTTTTCAATTTTATCAACATTTGGTGGGATACTTTCCATATGAAGAGGCCTAAACAGATGAACTAGATCAACACAATCTAAAAGAAAAAAATAGGAACAGGGGATATGACAAACTAAAGACAGAAATTTACAAGCATGAGTAAATGGCATAAAGTACACCTGCAACAGATGACAGGAGTCACAGCAGATGTCACAGTGGAGTGAGTCTCTTTGAAATCACCGAGCTGTGCACAAGAGTTCAGCCTCAACCAGCTTGGGGCATATTCACAATTTTATTGACCTTTTCAATTCTGTCCTCTTTCTCTCCCACATATGAGGAAAGAAGAGAAAGAACCAAACAGCACTCCGTCCACAATCTGAATCTTATCATGTCCACAGTTCCTTATTTAAATCAACGGAAAAAAAGCAAGAATTCATGGTGTATCAAACAATGACTGTTTCATGTACAGCAGACAACTCCTGAAGATCTGTGTGGTCTTGTGATTAAAGATTTGACAGAGGGTTATGAAGAGGGAAAAAAAAGGTACTGTGGTGGCAAATGATTATTAAAAAGACTGACAGCAGCAGATAAACAGTTTTTACACACAAAGAAATGGGGAAGCCGAACAAAGAGGTGGTCCTGCCATAAAACATAGTTTGAAAAAGTGAAAAAGAATAATTTCCTGACTCTGCCTGAGAAAGCGGTTGTGATGGTAAGTTGACAAAAAATGCATGCTAAGAGCAAGCAAAGCAATCCTTGCAAACAAAAATGTCCATATGTTGTGTCTGACATATGCTGTACGAAACATGACAGACATGGCCCCAGCTTGAGCTATAATGACCATAGACATGCTGGAAACTGATTCTGATTTTCCAATCCTGAAAACATTTATTTCACTTCATTTATTCTTTTATATCGAGCATAATGGAATAAGCAGTCATGGCACTAAGGGGCAGTAAGGGGGATCTACAGCTGTGCTTTGATATTTCAGCAGTCTTTGTCCTTTCTTTCACCCTCTACTGATTTAAATCTGGAACTGATTAGATTTCCAATGTGTACTTTCCCACACTACAAGTAAAGGTAGTTTGAAGAAAAATCATCCAAATCAGAACACAGTCAAGCCTCTTCTTTTTATCATTATTATTATTATTTAAATGGCAAGTACTGATTGAAAAAGAAATCGTATTTCAGAAAAATCCTTATAATCATTGTAAAAAAATTTTTAAAACGCATCTAGACATAAAACATGCCCATTGGTGAAGGCTGCTTCCCCAGGCTGACTATTTTCAACAGAAGTCTGCCTTGTTCCTAATCTTCTTCCCTGATGCACTTACAGCTACAGGTGATGGTATACAATGTGTTCCAAGGCACTGTCAAGTCCTGCAACTAATTCAATCTCAAAGTTCAAGTCAAGCTCCATAGGCCTCTATGACAGCAGCCTAGGAAAGGACAACTTCACATAACTGTCAAACCAATATATACAAAACAGTGTGTCACTTGAAATACATTCAAGGGCCTTCCAGAATAATCATAATCATCAACTCAATCCACATTATCAACAGCTATCCTTTAATCATAACACCCACTACAATCTTCACTATCAAATCTTTTAATTTACCACAAAATAAAAAGTGCTTTGCTTGGACAACCTGAGTGGCACTTAATTAAGTAAGCCATTGTCAATATTCATTACAATTGAAGTCTTGACTCCTGACTGATCAGCTCTATCACTGTTGACATGACAATATCTTTCCCAGTCTCACAAGGTCAACGATCTCTGAGACTGAACAACAGCTATAACAACCAACAGGAGAAAGAACACACTCCACTATTCGGCCAGCCAGAACTGTAAAGCTAAACAATTAACATGAGGTACACCAATTAACAAAACAAAGGAGCAGGCAAAGCAAACAAACGTATAAAGAGATAAACTTTTGGGTCAATATGGAAAAAGAGACTAGCAGAAAAAGACCAGAGCAACAATATCATGCAACCACTTTATCTTTTATAGTCATGCTGATCGTTGAAGCAGTATCTTTAACTAAAAAAAAAAAAGGTTTTCTTTCCTTGTAGAATGCTTGTTGTCTGTGATGTTAAGTACAGGTCTACGTGTGACAATTCAGTCTAGAACCAAATGAAACTGCCACATGCTATGATCCTTATTTTCCAGCGTCCTCTAAGCAGGACTTGTACTAAACATTACAATTCATCCGCTGAATCAGGAAGTTTACCAAGGAACACTGAAAATAAACATGTCAGAAGAGTAAAGGGGGGGGGGTCAGCTTCAGGTCCTGATTCTTGCTGGCAAAAAAAAATTATGATGGGAGTTTACAAGTGAGAAAGCATGACCACAATACTGCCAGAAATTATGTTTCAGACAAATACATCTTTTCAGAGAGGGAGAGAGAAAGAGAGAGTGTGTGTGAGGGAGAGAGAGCGAGAGAAAGAGAGAGCGAGAGAGCATGTGTATGCACACACACACACATGTGGGAGTACATATATCTCTGTACAAGCAAGCATGTCCTAGAATGCGAGTCTCAAGTACATAAGTTACAATATGGACAAATAACAAACCCCCAAGTAATCAAAACTAAATCAACAGTAGAACTGTATCAGACATTCAACATGAATATAAAATAATCTGGATGTAAACTAATCTGAGATAAAAATGATTTTACACAGGCAAGCCACCACTTTAGAGTAGAAACATAAAATGAAAGACACATCACCGACAAGGAATAAAAACAAAGAAAAAAACAACAAAAAGTCATGTATCAAACCAAATAAGGAAGACATCAGACTGAAAAAGTAACAATGAAGATTTTATTCTTTAAGTTTATTCACACTTCTGATAAACCAAATCAGAATGGATAAAAGTTCCATCAACAATAACTTAAATGATTTTCTCACCAAATTGATAGTACACATTACATTCATTGGATCAAATTCTCTCACCTTTACATGCTTCACGTTTCAATGAAACAAAGCCGATTTTGAATATACCATATAAAAAGTCAACCCAGTCTCTTGTTCTTTTCATTCCATCTATTTCTGTATACAGCAAATTCTTCACTGTATCAAAAAATGGTAACATGGTCCAGTTTTTACACACCAAATCTGATGTTAAGCAAAATATTTCATTACCAAACATATCAAGAGTCATTTTAGATAAAGAAAAGTTATATTTACACAAACAACATGTCTTATACACATTAAATTACATGTAAATATCTTTTTTTGTCCCCTCACTACATCAATATGCTCTTACCATATGAAAAGATGTCTTTTTACAGTCAACACATGACATGATATACCTGATAAAAGACAAAATCATGAATTTGTTATATCAATTGCCTTAAACTAACTCATTCTACTAAAAAAACATTTTTCATTACCAACTTATATGTATCCATAATAAATCATAACATGTACCTAACTGACAACACTCAATCGCGCAATAAACCAACATGTACAAATCAAGTCAGCTCAATTAACTACAGACCCACTTAAGAAATTAATATGAGCTCTATAAAATGTACACGTGACATACATTTCCAACATAAAAGTGTTGTAAACCATGTTCTTAATCTTTTTTCCATTTATTCCATCACATGAACAATGGGTCACACCCCTTTGTGAAATTGGAACATGGGGACCAAAATCAGTAAAACGTTATGAATGAAGAAACTTTGTCCAGGACAGGAAAGGAAGGGGTGTTTGATATGTCAACAGCAGTTGTAGAGCACTAACTTATAATGGGTACTAGTTGTATATGTCTTTTTCTTTCCCCCACCCCCTCCTCCCTCTAAAGTAAACAAGAAGAAAGAAACGGGGAGGAGGAGGGATATTTGTCTACACTTTTCAGCCGACTGTTGATGATGGCTGTGGTCACAGTGGTGGTGGAGGCAATGTTATTATTGTAATCTAGGGATCCTCTGACCCATACTGGATTTTGTGTGTGTGTGTGTGATTTGTGGACTTTACAACAATAAAAACAAAATTCAATATTTACATGACTTTGTTGTACATAAAAGGAAAAGACTCCTGTTATATAATCTCCATATTCACAGCTTATTTCATGTCCTCTTTCACTTGCTAATCTCAGCCACAATATAAGTAAAAGCAGTATTCCTCCCATTACTAATATAAGATAATAACCTATCCTAGTCAGACTTTCCCAGTCTACACTGAGATATCTACAATAAATAAGGATATATTTCTACAATGAATAAAGGCAGTGTTCAAAGCATTCTCAAACAAAGCCTTCAATACTTTAGTCAGTAAATATAACTGCTATTCTTTGTGCTATAGGTCTCTCACACACACACACACACATACACATACACACACTCACACCTCTCCTCTCTCTCTCTCTCTCTCTCTCTCTCTCTCTCTCTCTCTCTCTCTCTCTCTCTCTCTCTCTCTCTCTCTGTGATGTTCTCTTTTTCAGTGACAGGGAAACCAGCATCACAGCTGTATCCTGATAACTCTTGTCCACTTAAACAGGGGTCAGGGTGGGCAACAGTTGCTAAAACTCAGTCTAAGTGTGCTACCACCTCACAATTATTAGCCACAGTAACAAACATACTCCTTCCAAATAATATTACACTTGTAACAAATAAACAAGCACAGCCTGTACACCATAACGGACCTCTCAACCTTAGCAGTCAGCAGTGATAAATGAAAGAATTTTCCACAAAATCTTGCTCACTATAACTCAACGGCTAAAAGAAAGATATGACTTCATGGTAGGTGCAGTCGAGTTGTTTCTTTTCTTCCTTACAATTCTGTGGTCAGGTTTGTTACACTAGGTTGAAGTATGCAAGATATAACCTACCAGAGTAACTTACAACAGGAGGTCATCACATTTACAGAACTTTTTTTTTAATCACTAGATTAAACACAGGGATCTACATCATAAGCCTGAAAGGATTTCTTGGTAAAAAAAAAAAAAAAAGACCATGAAATACAAATACACAAGTAACGCAACGCATCTATGTTCAAGCATTTGTGTGCAGATACACACACACATTCATGGGGACGGGATAGCCTAGTGGTTAGAACATTGTGCTCGCAATCTGACAACCCGGGTTTGATTCCCGTTCAAGGGATATTTTCCCCTGGAGTTAACATCAGTGCAGACTCCACTCTCCCCAAAGTCCTTCGTATGAGACTATAAACCAAGGCCTCGTGTGCGAACGCATGCAGAACATCTTGCACACACGTAAAATCCTGTTCCACTTTTCGTAAGAGTAGGCCATTGTGTGCCGGTGGGAACAGATGACAGAATTTACAAAACCACATACAAACAGGGACTGGATGTAAAATTTAAAAAAGCACATAAGTGCTTATTCCATTATCTTCAATATAAAAGAATAAAATATATAGACAATAAAATATTTTTTTAAAACTTCATTCATTCACTCTCTCTCTCTCTCACTCACTCAAACACACACAAAATTGTAAATGCATTGTTCAGAGAACCAAAGAAAATCTTCACATAAAATCTAAAATCTTACATTAGATGACCTGAACAAAACTAACATTCCATTAAGAACAGCTTTTTTCTAGCATTCCATTCAGGGGCAGAGTCAAAGAGCTACATGAATCCTATTCTTCTACTGCAATGTATATTTTCAAGCTGTGCACAACATTTTTTTGCTTAAAAAAATGTTTTTGAACACAAAAACACCCCCCACGCATACAATAAAAAAAAATCTGAAACACTTTTGCACTTTCACAAACAAGATGAAGAATCTCGTTTTCCAGTTCACATTGTACTCAACAGTGAAGGAGAAGTCTGTAATATGAGGTCGCCTGCTTAACCATCACACAAAATCATCCACCAGAGATGACCATTTCTGGAGGACAGGTCCACATGGTCTCTGACCTTGGCCTCGACATTCTGTTCACGTCCATCACACAAAATCATCTGGGGATGACGATTTCTTGAAGACAGGCCCACAGCGTGACATGTACTTTCTCACATAGTCTCTGGCCTTGGCCTTGACATTTTCATTCACCTCCAAGTCCTCCACATGGCGGCAGTGCTTCAGTTCTTTGGCCAAGACATGATGGGTCAACTGAAACATTAATGTATGACGTTGTCACCAAATCCTAAAAACTCCTCAAGTTTTCTTAATATTAGCATGAATAAATGGGTGATTTATTAAGTGCATTATAATCTCCACACCGACTGACATGATCACAATGCAAAGAGTCAACTATGAAACAAAATATAACCATCAATTTAAACAAGCTAAAATCAACTTTTCAACACATGTGAGCAACATTTCAAATATGATAAACTATTTACTCTATCCAACAAAAAAAGACAGCTAAAAATATGACAAGCACAGTGACAAACATTCTCAGACAAAAGAAAAAATTTGTTCTTGTCCTTTCACACCAGACTGGTCCAGTGATGAAGGACATAACAAAGCCCTGACCACCACAGCTGTGTTCTGCTGTACAGCTGCTAGAGGCCATTTTATAAGAGCATCACAAGCGCTCATTAGTCCTTCTCCAAATGCAGTGTGCAATATAGTGAACAAATATTATTAATATTTTACTGATTAGTACAGAAAAAGTAGAACCTGATGAATCCAGCCGGTATTATCCTGGAACAGATTCCTTACTTCATTTTACCAGATTTATTCACTTAAATGAGTTCTGGAATGATTTTTTTCACTTTCACATTTCCATCTCGCACAAGCTTAAGACTAGAATTCAGTTATAATGACATTACTTCTGTGGCTATTTCTACACCTCAGACAGATACTTTAATCCACAAAAGCTACATGACTTCCAGACATTGTTGAAATTTCTTGCAATGGCAGACATCTGTATCTTTATGATCTAGCTGATTTTGATACATATGTTTTATGACAGGAAGTAAAGAGCAGAGCCCAAACACACTCCAAAAACCAAAATGATTATCAAAGTACAATCATTATCATCCATCACTATTAGGTAAAAATGAGAGTTCCACATTTTGCTGTAAGCGAGATTTTTCTTTCTTTTATATCATTTATTCCATCTGTCTACCATGACAGGACTAAAGGCTGACTTGAAATGAAGGTTTTTTTGTCGTTTGTTTTTTTTTGTGCAGAATATCAACTTGCAAGAGCAGAAAGCACGGGACGGGATAGCTCAGTGGTCGGAGCACTCGCTTTCCCCCAGCCAAGTTAAGCAGCGTCGAGCGTGGTCACCAGTTGGATGGGTGACCGTTTGCGCGCCTTGGCTTCAGTACAGTTCCCCCAGTTCACCCAGCTGTAAATGGGTACCTGCCCTCTTTAGGGTCAGGGAAGGTAAAGCAGCGAGGGAGAGGAGATGGGCGCCGCCCTCAATATGCTGGCCCTAGAGAAGTGAGGTCTCTGACGCCTCGCTCCCCTATGACCTTATAGGTTATGGGACTCCTTTACTTTACTAAGAGTAGAGCACTATAAAAGAGACAAAATTGTAGCTAAAATTTACCCCCCTCCTGTTTCTTATTCAACATCAAAAACGCAGAGAAAAGAAAGAAGCCTCCAAAATATTTTCTGGCTTAATATAACAGTTTCAAGCCATTAACAATCATCTTTTTATGATGAGGACTTACCCGCCTTGCAAGATGCTTGAAATCGTCTGTGTTCTGAATGCGACCAGCTTTACAGTCTGGCCGACGGTATGGATTCAGATATACCACCACAAACTTTGACATCTGAAAGGGGACAAAAAAAATTCCATGCATACTTATAACAAATTTTCATATAAAAATCTTACACAAAAACAATATTTTCATGTTTGCAACAGCAGATCATTTGCGCACTGTACTTTCATCATTGTGGTTTGAATCTCAACATGATCTTGTGGCTAAATGCAATATTCTGAATCTCCGAAACCAGCTTCTGTGTAAATAAGCAATCATCTCAGCCCAGTTGCTACCCCCACCACCCACCCACCCCAATCCAACCACAATCCTCTTTTTCACTGAAGATGAAATGCTTTTTCTCTTGAGCTTTTTTTTTTTTTTAATATAATTTGCTATTCATAATTCTAAAATCCTTTACCAATCATTCCCTCTTGCCACCAACTTGATCTGTGGTCAAAACAGACATGGAAACCAATTTCAGTGCTTTTCTAACAATAATAAGCACAGTTTGAGAAATATGCTCTGACCTGTTTTCTGAATCTCTCTTTGATTTTCCTGGCCACTTCACTGGAAGTATCAGCAGCTGCTGTGGTTGTCTTCCTCTTACTGTCCTCCTCCATGTCTTCGTCCTGCAGTTCTGTCAGTTCCACGGCTGTGATGGAGGGAGAATCACCATCACAGCTGGGGAATTCCCACTGGGTTGCTCTGCACACCACACAAAAGGCTCTCAGGCTGTGTCCTCCAACTTCACAACTATTTCTCCTTTACTGAAGCAGGTATTCAAAGGACAATTGCAAAAGCTATAAGCTACCTAAAAAAATCACATCATGTCAATTACAGAAACACATCCTCTATCACGTATCTATATCTCTTCTTAATAAGAAATTGTGATTTATCCAATTCAGTGTGCTAGCTTTTCTTTAGGCAGTGAAACAAAAAAGATAAAGCCGTTGCAGTAACAGTTATAAAAATGAAAGAGCTTCAGAATTTGTTACGACTTCAATAAACATAACATGAAATAAATGTAACACAACATAAACAATGGTATTACCAGAAACTGATCATTATCAATATTTAAACTGTTCACTTTCCTGATGGTATATGTACATGCATAACTAATGGTAAAATACTTATTAAAAACTACAGCTTCAACTTTTGAATATTTAACCCTTTGCTGGGCACAGCAAAATCATTTGATCACTTCCTGCTGGGCAAGCAAAATGGAGGTGGATGGCCTCTGAGTGGGTGGGTGTATTTAACATGCAATAACTCCACAATGGCTTAATGGATTGTAATGAAATAAAAACAGCAAAATGCAGAAATGAATAAAGAAACTGCTATTTGCTATTGTGTGTTGTTGTTATTTTTTTTAAAAGGAATTATAATGCATAAACACACAAGGTCATTGATCGGTTTGTATGTGTCACAGTTAGTGTTGCAATAGCTTTGGAATGCATGCATGGATTTTGATAAAATAAAAAGTAAAACATTCAGAAACAATTACAGAAGAAAAGTTTTCAACCTACTGTTGTGTTTTTAGTTTTTTTTATGAATGATGCACAAAAACATGAAACATTCCGACGGTCGCCATTTTGTTTGCCAACGATCGCGATGCATGTTAACTTTACAGTTCGAGCCGCTACCATAACAAAAGTCCCAAATAGCAATCAATTCACAAAATATATCAAGTTGTGAACCATTGCCAAACTCGAAATCCGCGATAATTTCCCCAATTCTATGAGCAGAATTCAAAACGCGCATCAGCCGAGTTAGATTTGACGATCGATTTACGTCTCGAACTTCGTTGTTGTCAAAGCCGGTCTTTCTCGCTTCAATCAACAAAGTCAGAAGCGCACACACTACTCAGATCGCTTACATCGATATTTGAGCCTGGATACACATCTCACAGCGCCATATTTTCGGCATGAAAGCCATAAAAACGATCGTACATGTCGGATTCGAAGATAGCGTCCATCTTGGGAAAAATTGCGATTTTTTTCCTCCAAAACTTGCCACAAACACATTCCAACCGCCGCCATTTGCAATGTACATGCGGAAGTCACGTGGGCAGTCTCGTTGCTTTTATTTTGACGAGATTTGAAGCGAGATTGGCGGGAATTTCGAATGTATGAACGCACTGAAGTGACGGTCACGACGCCGGCCGTTTTTGGCCGTTGTGCCCAAGGATAGGTTCGGACGTTTTGGGACGCTATGCCCAGCAAAGGGTTAACAGAGATTCTTCTTCCTTTCTGCAAAAATGAACGGGAGATTCTTTCCAAACTTTATGTTTAGCCAATGTACTTCCAATATCAGACACTAACACAGCAATGAGACATAAATGACAAATGAAAAAGCTGTTTTCAACAGTGTAACAACACACACGACTACAAACAGAAGAAGACAGTACCTGGTCAGGGTGTTATAGTAGTACACCCGCCCCTCAGCATCCCGGGCTCTCTTCCAGTGCTCTGGCAGAGTGTCCCCTTCTTCTGGTGGTGAGGGAGGGGGTGGCACATCCTCATCCTCCGTTGGGGTGACCGACTGGGCTGCCAGAATGACAGGGGAGTGCTGAGGTGCTGCTGCTGCTGCTGCAGCCGCTGCTGTGATCTGCTGCATGGCCTGTATACAGAGTGTTCTGTCAGTACAGGCATTCTTTTGTTGTCACCAGCTTACATATTACATTTTCTGTAATGCTGTTTTAGTGCAGGTAAAGAAACCTATTCCTCATGGTAAAATAATGTACAAAAATCCACTTTCATATGCCATAAAATGTATGTTAGGCAAAGAGCAAAATGACACAAAAAATAAAAGGATGTCATGTTCCCATGTCACACTCCTCTCAAGGAAAGTAATGGCTATAAATTGTATGCTGTACAATACAAACACAATACAATAATGACACTGTTTAAATGTTCCCTTCCTCTTATTTCAATCCTATCTGAGCCCCACCACACTTCTTCTCCAAGCTGTATGGACATAAAACGACACATGTAAACTTTACATCTATTGGCTATGTTATACAGTTCATCTTAAACTGAAGTACAATTCCAACTTCCCTTTTCATTATGTTAAAAACAACTACCTAAAAACATAAGCTAGTGATCGATCCCTGAATACAAGTTCATCCATAACATTTGAGAAAAGATTTTCAGTTTTTCCATTGTGCAACTACGAATTGATAGAATCATATCCATAGGCTAAGGAGTACTGACATCCATGAAATGTAATGTTGTACAAATGACCCTTCATCTTGGCAACAACATATCAACCAAACAGGCAAAAAATTAACTCAACTCAACAGTAAATAACCATAACAGCAAAATGTCACCCTCAGAGGTGAAAAGGTTAAATTAACTGAACAGTACACGCAAATAACAGCATACCATCTGATGCGCAACTGCCAGCTGCTGCTGCTGCTGTTGCTGCTGCTGCTGCAACTGCTGCACCTGCTGATGCTGTTGAGCAGTGACATCCGGGTATAGCTGTGCTCCAGAACCACTGGCATACATACTGTGCTGGACCTGCTACACACACAGAGAAGACACAATGGTTTCAGTATCTCCATCATGTTCATCACAACTCTTCATGACCATTGCAGTCTCAGGCTTCTCTCCCTTACAATCATTCAAACTTTAAAACGACCATTTTAACCTCAGGTCTTTGTCCCTCAAAGCTAGTAAGCCAAAAGCAAGCCCCATTCACTGAGAAATTGTTAGATGACCAAGACCGTGTTTGTGTGCGTGTGAGATAGAAAGACATGCAAAGACAGAGAGACAGACAGAAAGAGAGACAGAGACACAGAGAGAAAAAGATAGAGAGAGACACACACACATTCTCTCTCACACACACAGACAAAACACAGACAGAGACAGTGAGTGTGTGTATGTGTGTGTGTGTTTGTATGTAGATATGTGTGTGTGTATGTATATGCATGCAAGCCTGCCAGTGTGCATGCATTCCCATGCCTGATCCCACATCACACCTGGTCCCCCTTACCTGCTGACTGGGGGTGAGGGCATGAGCCAGCAGCCCCTGCTGACTGAGCAGGTGTTGGGCCACCAGAGCCATGTCCTCCCCGCTGGCTGCCTGAGAGGCCAGCATCAGCTCCTGGTGCTGCTCCGCCGTCAGCAGACTGCTGTACTGCAGCTGACTGCTGTCGTAAGCTGGAACACAGCAGCCACAGTCTGAACAGCCGGTTCTTGGAGAAGGAGGAACTAAAATTTACTGAAGTGTCGAAGAATACGAAAAATGATAAAGATATTTAGTTATCACTAAATGGTATTTATCATGATTGAACACGTGAAAAAAAAAAAGCTAAAAAAAAAAGGGGGAAAAAAGTGGAAAAAAAGGAAAAAAGACAGAAGCTGTCAGGCATCTCTAAACTGAAAGAGCTCCAACAATTTCCAGATATATTCAACTCGGAATGAAGAAATCAATAATTTAATCCTTTCACCCCTTTCACACACACAAAGTGATGAATGTTAAGTATGACCAACTTGTTGAACACTCATCCTGACAACATCTAAAACAGCATCGTATCCACATTCACCCATACCCATCACCCACCACCAACAACTACAGGACTTCAAATTCTCCCTACCCGCCCACTGACCTTGATTCTGCGCAGACAGAAAGCTGATGTCATGCCCCAGGCCTTGCAGCATGGCAGCCAGGGCTGGATTCTGCTGCAGGAACAGTGCTGCTGTTGCTTGCTGCTGCTGCAGAGAACTTCCTGCTGGCGCTGCAGCTCTGCGTTCATCTGGTCTTCTGCCTTCACCTGTGCCTCAAAGAGCTGACGCCGTACTTCCTTGGACAGCTTGGGGCCTGCGGTTCCCTGACCACGCCTGAAACCGTTTGTTGTTGCTATCATCTTCGGTGCCGTCAATTCTACTCTGTTCTTTCTATCTTTTTGAGCATTTAATCTACAAAGACTGTGTAAGATACCAGAGTACAAAAATCATGTCAATGAGAAGGTACTGAGGGTGCACATGCACACACATGCACACACACATGCACACACAAACACACACACGCATACATGCACACACACACGCACACATGTGCGCACGCACACGCACACACACACACACACCTAGAGTTAGATTTCTTTCTCTCTCTTGAACAGGCTAAAAAACAACCCCAAAAATGGAAATGAAAAACAGGAATATCCAAAAAGAAAAAAACATCTCAAGAGATGGAGTTGACATTGTGAAAAAGTTACTGTTAAGTTCTACTGGAGATTGTAGACTAAAAAACAAGAAATGCTATTAATTCGTGTAAAGTGACAAACATTAAACAGTAATGACTTTCAGCAGAGTGATAGTCAGTTACAGGTTCTTTTTTTTTCTATATTTTAAATTTTAACAAAACTGAGCAAGTTTCTTAAAACCCTTTTCAAACACAAAGTTCAACTTTATCATTTCTTCCACAAAGAATGAATCAGGGTTGCTGGGTTTGTTTTTCTAACAGAAACCCAGAACGCTCAATTCATCGCTCTCAGGTCTGACAAACTTCACAAACAGAGAGAGTAAAGGCGATCTCACTTTTTCATCTCCTCCTCGTCCACATCTTTCTTCTTGGACTTCTCCACTTTGGTTTTCTTCCAGCGAGCGTAAGGGTCAGGCTCTGTCAACATACACACTTCAGCGTCATTTCACACTTTTAGTCATGATGAGACTACAGCCACACAGCTTTTGTCCTTGACAGAAGATGCCTTACCTATAGGGTTTACTTTGTTTTTTCTGTGATTAACCATTTTACTGGACAATAGCAATCTTGCATGAAAAGCCACAACAACCAGTCAAATGTATCAGGTCATTTGAGATACTCACCCAATAGTCGAGAGTTCTTTCTTCTTTTGTAATAAATTATAGCAAACTTCCAAACATTTCTGTTAAGCCAAAACTCAATGAAAAGGCTGAACATGAGTTTGCATCTTGCAAAGAGAATGGATTCAACTTATTTCCCCAATCACCATCCGCCATATAAATCCCTACAGTGGTCTTAGAGAGCATTTATCAAATTGTAATAATTCAACAGTCCACTATAATGTCAAATGTTAAATCTGTAAAACCAAATTTGACAAAAATCAATACTTACAATAGTTTCACTAAATCTAAAAGGAAAAAAACGATCACAAGAGCTACATGTGTGCATTCTTGTATGCTCCTATTGTAATTTTCTTAGGCACTGTTTAGCATTGGTAGTCAAGTAGAAAGGTTGTTTTTTTAAATTCAATCTAGTTTTCTTCATTTTAAAAAACTTAACTCATGTCAGTTAGGCCATGTGTCAATATGAATGATTTATGGGTAAACTAACAATATGACCTGCCATATTGACATTGTGATGACAACATGCCATATCAATAAATTTCACAAACATGAAAGAATACATCATATTGACAAACTTTACAAACAACGCGTCATATTGATAAACTTCAGAAACAACATGTCATACTGACGAATATACAAACATGTCATACTGACGAATATACAAACATATCATACTGATAAACTTCACAAACAACACCACATATTGGCACACTTTACAATGAGCATGTCATACTGGTACACTTGCGTTCGCAATCTGATGACCCAGGTTTGATTCCTGTTCAAGGGGATATTTTCCCTGGGAGTTAACCTCAGTGCAGACTCCACTCTCCCCAAAAGTCCTTCAGATGAGACTATAAACCCAGGCCCCGTGTGCGAACATCAGAACGCAGAACATCTTGTGCACACGTTAAATCCTGTTCCACCTTTCATAAGAGTAGGCCATTGTGTGCCGGTGGGAACAGATGACAGAATTTACAAAACCATATACACATGGGGACTGGATGTAAAAAAGCACTTAAGTGCTTATTCTATTATCCTCAATATAAAAAGAATCAAATATAAAATAAAATAAAATTAAAAAAACACTTTACAATGAGCATGTCATACTGGTACACTTTACAAATGATATGCAACAATGGTAACATTTACAAACAACATGTCATACTAGTACACTTTACTAATGACAAGTCACACTGTTCACAAGTAACACATCACACTAGTACACTTTACAAATGACATGTCATACTGTTTACAAATGACATTGATACTGGTATTAGTGATAAACATGCAATCTGCACACTGGAAGGGAAGGGCTTCATCAGCCTGAAAACACTTCAGACACACTGCATGGAGGTTTCAGAGCACTGCCCAAATGACTCTTCAGGGAGTCAAAGAAAGAAGACAGAGTTGACATCAAACAAATAAGACTCTACAAGATAAAACAAACCAAAAAAAAAAATAAAAAAAAGATAAAGAAATGCACCATTTCAGCACTTGTACAGACAACAAGCACAAGCCATCATTGTTAGCCATATTTACAAAGCATCAGAATATATGCCAAAGAAATGCTTTGATCAATAGCAAAAACATCAGCCACATGTCTAGGTTTTTAATGAATACTGTTCTATTTTCCTTTGATTTGTCAATTGGTTTTGAAACTACACTTATTTTACTTTGTTTAGCTGTAAAGGGCGACTAGACAATAAAATTCGCAGATCTACAAGGGTTCATATTCCAATTTGAGGCATATTACCACAGGCTTTTCAGCAAACACATAGTTAATGTTTTCTTTTTCACAGCGGTATCAATATCCACATAACCTGGCCAATACTGCAACAATCCGTATCTCTCAAGTTTGGTGGACAAGATACATTACGAAAAAGATCCTGAACTGTGATCCTGTAAAATGGTCATAAATCTGACAAGACTGCAGCATCAACTACCCTTTTCATTTTTAACTATCAATCATGACTTAATACAAAAGAAGGGGAGAATTAGATTTGAAAATAATCCTTTATATTCTCTGTAATTTTGCTTCAAAACAAGCATAAATGTCACCAATTCAGCAAAGAATAATCAAATAAAAAAGACAGCAGTAACAGAGAACCAAAACAAACAAACAAAACAAAACAAAAAACAAACCAAAAAAAATATATATATGTATATATACACCATAAAACTACAAAAAATACAGGCAAAAAAGCAAAAGTATCAAACTGAACATATTCAGTTCTTGAGTAAAGTCAAGAAGCTGCTCCTCTTTTTTTTAAAAAAAATAATGAACAAGAAAAACAGTTTTATTTCTCCCAAAGCACACTAAGGCAAATACCTTGAATGTTATACAAACCACTGGCTAACATATGGTCAATGATGAGTACAGGGGGACAAATGGAAATTCATGCAAATTCTATTGGCTTGAAGTTTCTCATGTGCCTTTATTTTTTTCAAGGAGTGGAGGGAGGGGGGTAGGGGGGCAGAAATAAAGTTAGCTTTCTTGTTCATTATTTAAATATATCATCTGGCCTCTCCTCTTCTTTGTGTCTTTTTAAAAAAAATTTTTCAATGAAAAATATTTGGAAAGCACAACATCAAAATGCTTACCACTATCTTCCTGTTTTGCACATTCTGCAAAGACAGAAAAGAGAAAAATCACTATGAAGCAATGATTGCAGAAACTAGTTCCTTTCCCTGACACCAGTCTAGTTTTCTTATTTTTTCATTCTTAATTAACTGGCCTTTTCAGACAAGCCATTACAATAATGAAATCTTACCATATAAAAAAAAATAAAGGAAAGAAAGCTTCCTGTCTGTTAGTACTTAAATCAGACAAAACAACAAACAAGACCATACAAAAAAGCCTACTTTTATTTTCTAAATTTTTCACAGTTTAAACTTGCTGTAACAGTGGCAGCTTATAAGAATATTTCCACAGACTTTCATGATAAATGGCATAAATTGCTCTTTCTTCTTCTTCAATGAATGCTCAGACAACAACTATTGTTGTCTGTCATATGAGTGAAAATGCACTGCGCTGCCATTAAGCACCTGACAAGTCCGGCCCAGTGCATCCAACTTCAGTATGGAAGAGAACTTTCATCTTGTAAGTCTTTCGGAAAAAAGGGAGGAGAATGAACCAAAACGGCAAAAACTTACAGACAAGAAGGTGATAGGAAGAACAGAAACAAGGTAGAAACAAAGAGAGGAACAGAAAAGAGGGAATTCCCATTACACAATTTCCAGAAGGTGGGGATGCTATTCATACTGACAGGTCCCCGGTATACCCATGGGGGAGCATAAACTGCTCTTTAAAAAAGCCAGATTTATTTTCCTTGACTAATACCCTATGTATATATGTATGTATACCAATCAATCATCAACACAGCAACACAGCTAAAAGCTGTCATTCAAATAAATTGGCAATTTAAACAAAAGCTTAGAAACCTTCTCAATGTAAAAAAATGTTTGAAGACATTAAGTACATGACAATTTTTTTCAAATGATTAAAACTGACTGCCCACAACTCTTAAATGAGAAAAGAAGGGTGCAAACACCATGATTACTATTTTTTAAAACAACATTTTTAATTTCACCATAGCCTCTCAAACTGGGAAAGTAACAGCAGCCTATAATCTACATTGAAAGATCTCCAACTTGATAAGAACCGACACTTGACAGAAGACAGAAATCTTTGTGGTATACAAGAAGCAAAAATGATGCCAAAAATCTTGAAGGAGATAGAATATGGTGGACTTCTCTGACTGCCTCACATGCCATATGATGCAGAAACCACTCAGCATATCAGTAAAAGCAACGTCACACTGCGTACATATTACTCTGCTCTGTTATGACAACATCCATGGAAAATGTTTAGTGGTGTGGTGAAATGTGATGCGAATAAATGTGGGCTAAATGTCGTATTGCAATGTAAAAGATCTAGCATGTATCCTATTTTGTTTGAACAATAACATCTTTTTATAGTCCCTGATTTGCTTTCAGTAATCTTTTGCAGGTCAGATTATCACTTGGTGAAATTCACACAAACACACACACACACACACACACATACACCACAAAAAAAATAAGGCGTAATGGAAATCAGCCAGCTCAAAAACCAGATAATGGTTGTCTTTATCATGGGATTAAATAAAAAACAACAACAGCTACACATACAAGTCCACCGCCAAGATTTAGTAAGTTTGTTGTAAATTTCCGTGCTTTGAGCTGGGGCTGAAACCATGCACACGCAGATTGGGAGAAAAGAAAAGCAAGACAGTACAAACCAAGTTCTCTCTCCGTCCTTTTCCTTTCCTCTATCCTCTGCTTCTTGGGAATTTTGTACAGCTCCTGCACACACACGCACACACACACACACACACACACTGTCATTAATATGCAACATTATGGTATCACACACATATATAAGAAAATTCTTGATAACTTTAACAAAATTTAACAGAACTGCATGAGGCTACTGTGAAGATGTTGCTGTTGTATCTTACAACCAAGTTTGTTTTTTTCCCACATCTTAAACTTACCTTATCCCGAGATATTAATCTTCTACTGCAAAACAACTCTCCCACACTCAGCACTATAGCACAGCAGCATATAATTATCTAAATTACTATCTCAATATAACACTACTTTATGTGGTCTGAATGTTGCTACACACTTCACATAAATTGTTCCATCTTTTTCAGATGTAGAGAGCACTCACTTTGAGGTCACTCCAGCCAGACAGAAGCTCAGTGGCCATGGAGTACACAGGATCCAGCTCTTCCATGTCAGCCAGCTCTCCCCCCTCCTTCACCAGTGTGGGCATCTCCTCATCCTCCACCTCAAAGGTCTCCTGGGACGTGGAGGGCACAACTGGGTCTCCTCCACCTTCTCATCCATGTACTCCAGCTGTGGAGGTCCACTGCCTTCTGCAGCAGACTCCATCGGAGGAGGACCACTGTCTGAGAGAGAAGCTAGGTCCCCAGCTTCTGAGGTTTCTGATGTCCATTCAGGCAATTTTGTGCTATCAGCTGAAACTGTGGAACTTGGTATTGTTCCTGCAGCAGAATCAACACTGATACCACTGCCCTGTCTGATCCTGTCTGAATCTGTTTCTTCAGTATCTCCAGTTTTACATGAGGCTGAAGAAATATCATGTTCACCAGATCCTCTTCCAACAGTAGTTGGAGGAGGGATTTCTTCTTTCCCATTCAGTTCTGTTAATGAGGAATGACCAGCCTCTTCTCCTAATGTCCCTACACTGAGATCTGAGCTGTTCAAAGTTCCACTGTCAGGATCCGACACAGACACCACGTTCTGACTGGCTTCACTGCCACCTTTGTCACCACCCTCTCCTACACTCTTCACTTCCAAGTCAGAAGACACTAACAGGGCAGACTCTGAGGTAGACACCGTGTCGTCCCCTGTGGCTTGACCTCCTGGCACGGACAGGAATGCTTTGCCATCACCACAAACCTCATTATTTGTAGAGGAGACCACATCACTGTCGGAATTGACGGCCTCATCAGCGAAGGTGACTCTTTTCTTGGGCGTATTGCGCACCTTGGTGTCCTTGTGCAGGGTGAGGATGGACACCACAGGGCGGTCTGGGGGCACAGGCAGTGGCAAGGGCAGGGATTCGCTGGCAGAGTCCACATCAACTTCAGGGAGGAGAGGGGGTCCGGGAAGGGTGGCCCACTTCTCCACCATCATCATGATCTTGCTCTCCTTCAGGATGTGCGGTTGCTGATGGGCAGTTTCTTCAGCACAGACAGCATCTGGAATCATGCAAGCTACAGTCTGGAAGCAAATTTCAGAAACTCTGTGTCCATCTTACAAAGTCATCTTTACAGTTTACCTTTTCAATCAACAAAAAACATGAAAAGCATCATAAGATTAATTAAATGAAATATTGAAAGTCAAGAACTTAAAAAAATCTTTAACAGAGAATAATAAGCAAGAAACTAGAAAAAAATGAGGGGGGAAGGGGTTTGATAGTCATGATTATAGTGTCTCATTCAGTTAATATTCATACTAAATTACCTCAGAAAAAAATATACAAAAAATGCCTGTATTTTTAAAAAACATGTTTAGTGAAAACTATACATGTTCTTAAGAAAAAAAGACATTTACAGTACAACAAACCATAGTATTGCATCACTTTACATCATGTCACCCACTTTCAGACACAAAAATTGAGTTAGTTACCCACTCAAATGATATTATTTTACAAGTATTTTCTCAATATGTACAATGATTTCTGAGTCAGCCAGTACACTGACCTGCATCTTGATGTTACGGTCATCCTCATAGTCTCCCAAATCCACCATCCAGCTCCACAGCAGAGGCAGTCCTTGGTATCCCAGAAACAGACGAAGACAGTTGACCTCTGTTGTGTGCTGTGAACAGAACAGATCCAACGATCAACAACCAAATCAGAGAAATAACAGTCTCTTGCCGAGTCTATTCAGCCAGCTTTTGCTTGTAACCTAGTGAGTTTTCTCAGTCACCCTAGATCAGGATTATTTTTTGGGGAAGGGGAGGAGGTGGAGAAGAGGACTTTTAAAAAGTCATCTAAGCTGGGATGAGTGAGGATTTTTTTAATTTGTTTTTTCTTTTTAGATTCTTATCATTTAGTGAATTCAACAGTCTTCTGACTGGTATGAATGAAGATTTGGTTATTGTGTTTGTTTTTTTTCTTCACAATTAGAATTTAATAATCTACAGATTTCAAGTCATCAGTTTCTCTGTACATTTTCCCAGGAGATTGATCAGTGACAAACCCTAAACCAACAAGATTGTTGCACGCTTAGTGAGCACATCAGATTGTCTCTTGGTTGCTTCTGTGGCAGTGTCCATTTTGATCACCATGCCCAGTTACTATGTCTTTTAAACCAAACAGGCAAATTATGAAACCCAAAAAGGTTTACATGAAAGGAAATAAGTAATTATGCTTTGCTTCTCTTAAAAGGGTGGATCGGTGGTCTAGAGGTAACGCGCCTGTCTAGAAAGCGAAAAGTCCGGGTCGGAAGTGTGCGGTGGTTCAAATCCCGTTTGGGCCCGAAACTTTTCCCCCATCCATTAGACCATGAGTGGTGGTCTGGGCGCTAGTCTTTCGGATGAGACGATAAACCGAGGTCCCGTGTGTTGCACAAAATTATTCAGCGCACGTAAAAGAACCCACGGCAACAAAGGAGTTGTCCCTGGCAAAATTCTTAGAAAAAAGCCACTCTGATAGGGAAACAAATACAGATGCAGACCAAAAAAAAAAAAAAAAGGGTGGCGCTGCTCTTGTGGCGACGCGCTCTCCCCGGGGAGAGCAGCCCGAATTTCACGCAGAGAAATCTCGTGACTTAAAGTGGTATAAATAAATAAATAAATAAATAAAATAAATAAATAAAAGACGGACTGACGTGAGATGATGAGCATTAAAATAAAAAACCCATATGCTCTTTTTTTTTAATAAAAAGGACTGGAATTACCTGGAGGATTTTCAGAAGGGACTGCCTGTGCTCCGGTTTACGGGCACGAACCATCAGTCGACACAGGTCCAGCACGTGGTTCTTCAGTTTCAGGCCATCCTTCAGACAACTGATGCTGTCCATGTCCTCATCCAGCTGACCAACAACAACACACACACAGGATGTCAACACTAAAACCTGAGATCCCATGTGCGAATGCATGCAGAACATCTTGCACATACATTAAAACCTGTTCCGCCTTTTGGAAGAGTAGGTCATTTTTAATAGTGGGAACAGATGATAACATTTACAAAACCACATACACTCAAGGACTGCATGTATAAAAGCACACTAGTGCTTATTCCATTATCCTCAAAATAAAAGAATAAAAATTAAATTAAATAAACTATCATTTTTATAATTCAGCACTTATCCATGTAATTAGGTTATGCATGGAAATCTAACATTTCTTGACCACAAAAGTGACACATGAGCTTATATGACTTATGTTTGTGCAATTTTATATGATACCAAGTTACAATAAGGTACTGTTCAGTCAACTTGCACACATGCGAAGATCTTTCAGTGTAATCAAACTTCATCCCCTTTGCACACAATTTATAAAATCTTTTCAAAGCCACAAATACTTAAAATGGTCCCCAAAAATGTTTAAGAAAAAAGAAAAAGAAAACTTGCAAAAACTGTACCCTACCTACCCTGAAAAAGGAAACGGAAAAAAGATGAAGTTCTTACATAAAAGTTATGACTTAAGGTGTTCTATTCAGATTCCAAACCTTTGAGGCAAAGGAAAATGTCTTTGCATATGCATGACATGTCACCGATTGTTTTGCTTATCTCATATGCAAACTTTGGTACACTTAACCAAAGACTTCATAAAACAGGGACAGAAGAGTGCTAGCAAGCAGTCTCAAAACAAAGTGATACTGACCATTTCATCCTCAAACAGCCCAACTTTCCGGTTTTCCCACGTTCTCTCTCTCTTCCTCTTCTTCAGGGAGAACTTCTTCTGACCACCAATAAAGCCACGACACTTTTCTGTTCCGCAGAAGCATTTTTGAGGATCCCTGTAACACGACAAGAAAAAATAAAACAAAGATACAGTGGCACTACTATTCTTGGTTTTTTTAGTACAATCTACAAAACTTTAATTCTTTAACAAAATATGCTTCTGACCTATATGTATAATTATATGAAATTCTTCAATTCTCCAAACAAAACATGCTTTTGACCTTTAGATGTAAAAACAACCTTTTCTTCAAATATTTGATGAATACAATTTGTAGGGGAAAGGGTACAGGAAAACAAGCTTGAAAACCAAGACTGCTTGCTTCAGGTTATAATTTCTTCTTTTTCCCTGTGTGACATTTCTGTTCATTGCATAATCACAATGCTGACTGAATAAGCATTCTCATCAAACACTGGTAAGTATAATAATCTGCTACACTTGTCATCACACTACAGCGACATATACTACTATGTTACCCAAACATTCCATTAAGAACGCTGTGCATGCATATCACAGTACAAACCTATGATAAATATAATTTTCTTTCAGCTAACACTCACCTCATCTATTTCTTACAAGGATATAGCAAGTCACAGAGACTCCATGCACAGCAAAACACAACACTTTCACTCACCCGTAGAATTCAAACTGGTAGTCAAAGGTGAGCTCCTCCCCAGCACTGATGGCCTTCTTGGTAAAGAAGCCCACTCTGAGCTCTCCATTCACTGTCCACTGAAAATCAGACAATGAAGCATACTTAACTCCACGTTCAGCTGGATGACCATTCTTTTCTAGTTCCCCAGCCAGAAGTCCAGGTTCACCAATGGTGAGGTTTTGCATATGCCTACTGTTTTTACCCACTATTAACTCAATGGAGTCACAGTGAAATGGATCCCGTCGTTTTGTGGTGACACATGATTTTGGCTATATTTGAAAAATTCAGCAGATTTACCCAACATACAAATTATACAACATTGAAAAGCTTATTATGTCTACTTTTTGGATTGTTACACAGTTTTTCAATAGATGACTGTAACTATGTTTTTTTTACAAATTTTCAAAATATGTCACTGAATGCTGAAAAATAAAGTTTTGAAAATGGGGGCCGCTCATCTTACGTGGCTTTGAAAAGCCGATTGCCCTACAGGTCAGAGTACTTTCCCTTCAGCTTAAGATTCCACACAACCTCACTGAGTTAAGGTAGCCGCATTCCAACTTTGGGGATAGTGTCTAAACATGACGACATCTGTGTGCATGCCTTTTTTCACATTTTGTCATCTGTTCATACCAGCTTGCAATGGCCTGTTCTTCTGAAAGACAGAATGGTTTTTAACATGTGCGCAAGATGTTCTGTGTGTATTTGCACATGGGGCCTTGGGTTATAGCCTCAACCAAAGGAATTTGGGGGGAGTGGGGTCAGTACTGATTTAACTCCTGGGGAAAAATCCCCATAATCGGGTGCCTCCATGTTGATTCAATCCTGGGCTGTCAGATCACAAAAGCAACACTCTAACCACTAGGCTACCCCCCTCCCCCCTTCCCTGCCAGATGACCTGAGTGACAACAATGGCAAGTCTGACTGATTATGAAAAACAATAAACCACTACCCTTCAAGTAACAAATAAACAGCCCAAACTGCATATGCATCATTTTCTGTGACATCCCAGTGGTGCAACTCCAACACCTTTCATCCCAGTCCCACCACACAGAGCAATACAATGTTGCATCCTCACCCCATACCCCCCCTTCCTACACTAACAGAGTACACAGAGCCAGCAGTTCACAAATAGCTTGCTACTGAAAGGCCGCTAACATGAGAAGGTTCTGCATTGCTGCTGGGTTATTTTTAAAGAGACCTGTAGTGATCTAACATGTACATGACAGTTACTAAACCCCATACTGGCACAATGTCACCAAGCCAGAATGAGTGAAATACCTACTTTACAAAAGTCACCATCACATCCTTCTAATGGCAGTCCTCCTACAGGAACCTGTAGAATTTAAGGACTTCCAACTTGAATCCATCAAACAGACAACTTGAGTGTGGTTTCAGTAGTTTTAGGTTTCTTTTGTATTTTGGTCACTACTGAAGGGATATTAATTACAAAGCATCCCCAAAGTCGTAACATGTCTACCTTCATGGTGGGCAAAAAGGGTCAAATACACAAAAATCTCATCAGTGGTGAACCACGGAGCTCTAGCCAAGGAATGACCAAAACACCTTACAAACCATGTCCTGTTGTGTGGTTTTAGAGCATATAGTGCCGTTTTCGTTTTTTTAACAGGTTACACCCCATTTTAATTTTGTTTAGATATTTCACAGTTTGACACAGGCACAAAAAAACATATCACACAAATGAACACAGAAGAGTATTAAGTTTCAACAAACATTCATCATCATCCAAATAAAAGCTTAAAATATTTTAAACCCTAACACCTAATCAATTACCTTTTGGGTCTCACAATTGGGATCGCAGCTGTGGTTCAGGAAACGTGAATTGTTTCCTTTGAGCGTGGCATCGATCACCTCGTCAGCATTGAGCGCCATGAAATAATGATGCTTCAGACCTCGCTTGGCAAACTGCCGTGTGCGACGCACAAACTCCTTGTACCTTAGCAGCTCACCAACATACTCCATGACAAACGTACCTCTGCAAAGATATTAGCAAAAGCATTGCTGAAATATATTTTTCCATAATGAATGTACCAAAGCAAATATGGAATATCAAGTAAGATTTATTCACAGAAAAGCATTTTTTCTTATGATGGTACTTTTGTGTTGTCAACAATATCATTCCATTACAACAGACACGATACATATATGCGTGCAACACTACCTGATTTTCTGGAGTCATGAAGAGAAATCTGTGATTGAAAATCATTTTAAAAAACAAAACAGTTCCAGATATTCTATATGCATGGGTACCTCTAAGTGCCTAGTTCTACCCCCCACCCCACCCCCACCCCCTCTTTCCACAAGAATACATACACGCTAGCTTCCACATACAATATGTACATGAACTTGTACAACCTCTAAATGCAAATTGCATACACACATACAGCATCAGAAAAGAGAGTGAATCAAGAGTAATGAACACAGAAACCCATGGTAAATACTTACATATGTGGTAAATCCTCAGTGGCTTTCAATCCCCATCCTTTGCCAGTCCCACAATTGAAGGGCTCAGTTTTGGCGTATTGTTTCTGCCCATCACAAATTCTACATCACCCATTCAAAATCAAAATACACTGTTCAAGTTTTATTTTTTATCATAATGTGCATCATATAATGTTCATATTCTGTGCCCTAAATTCTACATCAAATTCATATAGATCTGTATAAATATCTTTATTACATACTTAAGTAATTTTTATACTGTGTAAATTAACTAACAGATTCACTGACAAAATAACTGCCTCAGCTGATGTTTATCACCATGGTGTTGTCAACACATGTACATGCGGCTAATCAGCCTAACAGATCTGCTTCACATTAAAAAACAAAACAAAACACTTACACACATTTTTTTTTTTATCAGAAAGAATATATCATCAATGGTTTGTTAAAACAGGACTTACTTTTTGGAATCGTTTGTTGCTGCAGTTTGTCAAACATGGACATCTCGACCCACTGAAAGACAAGTAAAAAAAATTCCAAGTTAACTGTGAGTTTCCGAAATGAGGATGCCAAGAAATAAAGGTGCTATAATTTTGGGTATACTATATATTGCTATACTGCTCTTAAATCTTAGATTAAAACATAAAATGCATGCATTACCACACTTGCACCTCTCTCTCTCTCTCGCACTCACTCACTCACTCACTCACTCACTCACTCGCTTGCTCGCTCTCTCACACACACACTCAGACACAGCACACATACATACACACACACACACACACTTGCTTGCAACAAATTCCGTGTTGAAGTGTAGAGGCCTGCGATCCTAAGAACACTTCTTCCAAACTCACACACACAAACACACACACACAAATGCACACCCACAAACAAACAAACACACACACAAACGCACACCCACACACACAAATTAACTATTCTGAACTCTGCGATGCCCTCATACCATTCAATCTTCAGCATCCTGTTGAGGCAGTCCTCCCCGCAGATAGGCACACCCCGGGCCCGGTCCTCCTTGGATGGCGTGCAGTCACACTGCATGCGCTTCATGATCTTCGATCTCTTCCTGCCAGCACAGAACAGTGACAGTCTTCTTCATGAAACATAATGTGGTCATCATTTCATCTTAAACCTTAGATGTTATAATAAACTATGATGTTACTTCACAGAGAAACCCATTCAAGATCTTGACATTGAAGGAAAGGTGAAGGCTTCAATGACTATATATATAGCACATTTGTTTTAGTTAATTTATTATTACAATTTGATTAAAAATTATGACTAATTAACTCATTCAGTGCCAAGCCTCATTAAACTGTTGAGGGTTTTTTTTAAAAGTTCTTTACAACTCTTTAAGTAAGCAAAATCTATAATTTTTTTAGATATTGGTACACCAAATCAATCTAAAAAGAGTTTTGGACGTGTATCCAAAATTTCAATAGCATCTTAAATGAAAAATCTGCGAGACATATTTTGCATTTCAAAAACACCCTAAACAAACTCATTCATAGAAAACATAGCTCAGATATGCTGCGTGTATTGTGAAATGTCATATTCACCAATATCATGACAAATTAAATACACTGCATGATATAATCCTACAGGTAATCCTACACATACATACAGATAAACTTAATTACAATACAATCAAAAGAAAGAGTGAGTTGATCAGTTCAAAAACAATATATCAAAGAAACAATGCCAAAATGTTTCAAGAGTTCAGTGAACAAAGGTATTGCTTAATTCAATTTACTTAAATAGATTAAACTGAGCAATGTCTTGATTCACTGAACTTTGACACATTGTATAATTGTTTCTTTGAGGTATTATGTCGTATTTCTCACATAACTCATCGCCATTTTATTGGAGGGGGGGGGGGGGGGAGGTGTTGATTTAAAATCCTCTATTATGTTAATTACCTATGGAAAAAAGAGGGGAGAAGGAATAGATATGTAACCTTCATTCTATATTTTTATAACAAAGTTGCATAAGCATATCACAAAATGCAGCAAATGGAGTCAGAAGAACTACCAAAATCAAAATCTTGTTATCTAGGCTTGGTCTTTAGTTGTCTTGCAGAACTGGCATATCGTACTCCTAACTGATCAAAGTAAAAAACTTTTTCTTAATTGCAAGACTCAGACTTACCTCTGAGTAAGGTGAACGTTGTCGGTGATTCTCTCAAAGGAGGGGATCTCGTCTCCACCTTCCACCTTTGCCCTCAGCCCAGCCTCCACAGAAAGCTTCAGCCGTTTCTGAGGTGGCAGAGACTCCATGTCCTGCATCTTTCTCGCCACACTGCTGCCCTCAGTCTCTTCTGCCCCTTGATTCTCTTTCCCCTGAACTTCAGACAGAGATGCAGTTGACTCAGCCTCACAACTTCGACGCCAGCGGGACTTGACTTTCAAAGGTTGTTTTGACACTTGTTGTTCATTGCTTACAGACGACTGCTGCTCAGGTGTTTTTTCACTTTCTCCAGAATTTGTAGATGACACAACATCTTCTCCTTCTCTTAACATACTAGCTTGATGAGAGCTTCCTGCTTTAAAGTTGACTTGGTCTCCCTCATATTCAGGATGCACAGAAGTCTCAGTACTTGAGGCTTGCCTGCCACTAGTTTGTGTTTCTGGAAATTTTGTTTTAATCAGATCGGCAGGGAGTCCTGAAGTGTAGACAAGTTCTTTTGCTTGCTGTAAATCCCTAGAGACAGTTGCTACATCATGTCCTGATTGATATATCCCAGCCTCTGTAAGACCTGGAGCCTGAGCCTGAGCCTGAGACTGATGCAAATGGGTGTAGCTTGCTGGGTATGCACTTGCCTGATAAAGGGCAAGAAGGTGTTGATGCAGGAGGTCTGCAGACAAGTCCTGTCCCTGTTGTAGCTGCTGCTGCTGCCCATGATCACTTGTTTCATGTCCTTCAAAGGCAGAACCACATGCCATTTGCATCAGGGCAGGTAGTGCTGTGTCTGTGGTATCAGTGCTATGCACCACAGACTGGTGGGCAGCTTCTGTCTCACACTGCTGTGCTAGTGCAGAAGAAATGTACTGAGTCACTAGGACTACGGCTTCCTCTGTGGTGTATCCCATGGCCTGATAGTGGTGCAGTAAAAACTGTAATGAGGTTGGATCCACTTGGTTTAAGTAGTTTCCTGCTTGCCAGTCTGTGTGGGGGTCAGCATGTACCTCTGCATACTGGGCTATGGTCTGATCAGGTGTATATTGGGTGGGCAACTCATTACCCAAAGTCTGAGGCTGACTAGAATAGTAGTGACTTTGAATAGCTTGGGATAAATCCGCAGAAGCTGCCTGCAGAGAAACATCAATGGTTTCTTCATTTCTGGAAAACACACCCTGTTCAGTTGTATTGGAGAGGTGTACACTGATGCCCTCATGACGCTTTGATTGTTCTCTATACTGATCCTTAACATAGCTTTTATCATGTTGGCTAAGGTCTCTCGCAGTGCTGCTTTCTCCCATTTCATACTGAACCTTCCCACCTCGTTTCAGAACCTGGATTTGCTGCTGATTTGTGTCTGTGTCAACCCCACTGTTCATATGCTTGTCTTTGAACTCTTCACTTGAGCCAGTTCCTCCATCCCTCTCATGGTAGATTTGGCTTTCACCCACTTTCACGCATTGTTCCCTGGATGTATCTTGGCCCTGACTTGTGGTTTTGTCTTCTGAATGCTGACTTTCTTCTCTGTGCTGGCTATAAGTTCCAGGTTTATCGTCGACTCCCTGCATCCTGTCTCCTTTTCCACTGTGACTTCTCTTTTCAACTGCTAACAGCTGCCCACTGACTGGTCCATCATGTCTTCTGCTTCCTTCTGGACTGTGACTTCTGGTTTCTGATGGTTGGCTAGGTTTCTTCTCTTGGCTGCAACTTCTATCTTTTGTGAGTGGACTTCTTTCCCTTTCCTGACCATCACTTCCGCCTCTGTTTTTTCTCACTATGTCTTCTTGTGTACTGAGAGTATGCCGACTGTCTCTTCTCAATGACCTTTGCTCCCTTTCCCGACTGTGACTTCGACTTCGGTCATGGGTCCTAAATCTCTGATCTCTTTCCTGACTGTGACTTCTGCCTGTGGCTGTAAACTGTCCCTGCTCCCTTTCTTCACTATGGCTTCTCCTGTCATGGAAGCCTTCCTCCAGATATCTGTTACTTTCTTCTCTGCTCTTCTCCCAGCCTGAAAACCTGTCTTCACCATGCTGCACAGGGACTGAGCCAACCTCATCACACCTGTCAGCTTTCTTTCCACTCCATCTATGATGACTATCTGCAATAGATCTGTCATAGACACCAGGAGACTCATCTTTTTGGCAGCCCAGACCTCTAGCTCTCTTATCTGGCATGAGACCAGGTGATCTCTCTCTGATACAGTCGTAGTTTCTATCTCCGACAAAATCTGGTGTTCCGTCTCTTTCACTTCTAATAAAAGATTTGTCCCCATGACTGTCTTCATAGTGCCTGAATGGTCGAGGGCTATGGGCATGATCATCAAAGCCGTGCATTCTGTTCATTGCATGAACACCACCTCGGTGCCTGAAAGAACTGGTATCAGAGAATGTGGAGTAATCTGCAGTCACATTTGTTTGGAAACCATCAAACTCATTCTTATCCAGATCAGAACTGCCTTCTGGACTGATAGGGCTAAGACCCCATGAACCGTCTCTTGCATCACCCCACTCTGATACGCCTTGTGGGCCATAGTTTTCATTCTTCTCTTTTCTTTGGTCTCCACTGTGCCTTTTCTTGGACCTTCGCTTGTCCTCACTATCTTGACGCACTCGTTTACGCTCTCTCTTGAAATCTTCTTGCCACTCTTGTTCTTCAGTGTGTCTGCGATCCCTTTCCTTGTCTGTATCTCTATGGGAGTCCCTATGTCTTTTGCTGTTTCTCCCCCTTTCACCCTCTTTTCCCCTCAAGTTACCCTGGTCACTGCTGTAAGGCCAACTGTCCTGTTTTCCTTTGTTACTATCTTCATGGGGCCTTACTTTATGATGGCTGTCTTCTCTGGAACTAGGACCACCAGTTCGATACTGGCTGCCCCTTGATTGTTCACCATGGCTATCAGACACTCCTCTCAGTTGTTCCTCTCTCCCTAAAGGCTTCTCCCTTTTTGAATGATTTCCTTTATCCGTTCCTCTTGAATGATCTTTTTCTTTTCTTCCTGATACTTCTCTTTTGCTGTCCTTTCTAGAGTCAGCAGGACTATGTGGGGGTTTTCTCTCTTCCCTGGTCCCAGTCTCTTCAGCCTCTGGAGCTGAAGCCCACTCTCTGGAAGCTACACCAGCAGAAGCTGCCGGAAAAGAATGAAGTCTATCAGCTTCTCTACCCAAGTCTTTTTGAACTGCAGAAGAAGCAGACACTGATTTTTTTAACCAACCAACATGGGCTGCTTCTGGTGTCATGTCTCTAGAACCAGAGGCCACAATCGTATCAGAGTTATCTTTTGTGCTGTTGCTTCCCATGCCACCACTGTTAGTTGAAGACACAGAGCTAGCCTCTGAATTGACATCAGATATACTGTGCTTGGACCCTGCTGTGGGTGCTTTAGGCAGAGAGGCTGTCTTGGATTTGGCTGCCTTGAGAGAGTCCATGGCAGGTCGCAAACCACGTTCCCTCCGCTTACTTCCACTGCTCCAGCTAGCAGTCCCAAAACGTCCTGCTTTTATCCGAGGAGAAGAGGAGACAAGGTTTGTCAGAGATTCCGTCTTCAATGCACTTATTGTCTCAACTTTACTTGTACTGGTTTGTGTCTTTTCATCAGATTTGATATCTGCATCTGATTTATCATTTTGTTTAAGTACGTTCTCTGCTTCCGGAGCCGACTGTTTTGAACTATTGTCTTTGTCAGAAACTGTGGCTTTTTTCTGCCAATCTGTCGGTGTATTATCTTGGCACTGTATGCGTTTTGATATGTTTTGGTCGGTGGTAGATGGTCCTGAGACAATGAGGTCAGCTTCTCTATTCTCACCAGACATCTTTTCTGAAGAAGCAGTTTTCTCAATTTCTACATTTTTTCTGGAAAGATTTCCATCATCAAATAACTTTTGCTTCTTTGACACTTCTGTACTGTCTCTCCTACTTCTATTACTTTCCACTCTTTCCTTTCTATTAGTGTCCACATGGTGTAAAGACTTATTTCCTTTTTCAGAGTCAGATTTTCTTGACCTTACTTCACTGTCATTATTTCCATATGGTTTTTCAAAATCGCTGGATCTCTCTGATCTTACTGCACTTCCAGACACATGTTTTGACACTGTTTCAGCAGCGGTTTCTGAGCAGCTGCTCCAGTCAACATCTTTATTATCAGACCCACCTGCGAGCAGAGTTCGTGGCTTCAACTTCAGTTTTAGCCCCTTCATAGATTTCAAAGCACCACTGCTCCTGTCAGATTTTCTTTTCTCCTTGTCCAATCTGGGGGATGTGAGTCTCCTTGGGCTGTAGGTCCTATCATCACCCATTCGTTCATCTGCATCACTCTCTGCACTTTCAGACTCAACAGGGGTCTGATCCCTCTGGGAAACACCTGAAGTCTGCCTGCTAGGCATTCTCTGCCAACCCTGCCTCTTTCCACCCTCTCCTGAACCTTCTGATTCCACGTCTGTTTTATGTTTACCAGACTTTGAGATCTCATGGTATGATTTATCAGCATCCAGCCTTTCTTCTCTACAGTATCTCTCTGGAGATGAACCTTGGAAAAATTGTCCCTGGCGAGAACTGCCAACCATTCTGAGGCGGCTATCACTGCGATCAATCACCTGATCATCCCTCAAACCTTCATCACTATGAAGATATCTGTCATCTTCTCTCCTTTCTCTAGCATTTCTTGGATACTGAGATACATGAACTTCAGATGGTTCATTCCTTCTGCTATAATACCCACTGGTGTCTCTGTCCCTGCTAGAACTGTACTGTGGAAGGCGGTTGTTGTAACCACTATCTTGGAAAGCATCACTGTGATGCTCTGATTGGTTACTACTTTGTTCCTGGCTTTTTCTTCGATCTGGAGAGTTGCTCCTCCTTCTCAGCTCTGGAGACATTCTATTTGGAGATCTGTTTCTGCCTTTGTCTGGAGATCGTCGTCTCTCTGGAGACCTTATACTTCTTCCTCTGTCTGGAGACCTGTTTCTTTTTCCATCCAGAGATGGGTTTTTTCTTCTGTCTGGAGACCCGCTACCTGTTCTTTTGGGAGACCTGTTCCTTCCTCCAACAGGAGACTGATTGCCTCTTCTTGCATTTGGTGACATGTCATTTCTTTCTCTCACTGTAGACAGGTCATCTCTTCTGTGGGACGATTCTGACATGTCGGTATATCTGTGCATCTCCTCCTGTTCTCTTTCTTCATCCAGAAGTTCTTGCCTTGACCATACTTCTCTTTCTCTACTGATGCTTCTGTATCTCCTTTCAGCTTTGTCACTGTAATTCATGTCTCTGCTCTCCATGCTGCTTCTAGAGTTGTCAGGTTGTCTCTGGCGCTCTCTACCTTCTGTGTACTGTTTGGTAAGTTTAACCCCTTCAGCGCCCCTGCTGGGGTCCCTCTGTTGTGTGGATCTCCTTTCAACACTCCAGCTGCGGTCTCTGTGCTGTGCAGGTCTTTTTTCAACACTCCTGCTTCGATCCCTCTGTTCTGTTGGTCTCCTGTCTGCACTTCTGCTGTAATCTTGCTGCTGTGTCAGTCCTTTTTCAACACTTCTGCTGCGATCTCTCAGTTGTGTGGGTCTTCTCTCAACACTTCTACTGTTGTGATCATTCTGTTGTTTAGACCTTCTCTCAGCACTTCCACTACGAGCTGTACGCTGAGACTGTCTTCTTTCAGCACTCCTACTACGATCTCTCTGTTGTGTCCGTCTTCTTTCAACACTTCTGCTGCGTTCTTTCTGCTGTGTAGGCCTTCTTTCTACACTTTTGCCATCGCTCTGTTGTCTTGGTGTTCTGTCAGAACTTCTGCTATGATCAGTACGTTGAGACTGTCTTCTTTCAGCACTTCTACTACGATCTCTCTGTTGTGTTGGTGTTCTGTCAGAACTTCTGCTATGATCAGTACGTTGAGACTGTCTTCTTTCAGCACTTCTACTACGATCTCTCTGTTGTGTTGGTCTTTTTTCAGCACTTCTACTACGATCTCTCTGTTGTGTAGATCTTCTTTCAGCACTTCTGCTACGATCTCTCTGTTGTGTAGATCTTCTTTCAGCACTTTTGCTACGATCTCTCCGTTGTGTTGATCTTCTTTCAGCACTTTTGCTACGATCTCTCCGTTGTGTTGATCTTCTTTCAGAACTTTTACTCTGATCGTTATGCTGACTGCGGGTCTTTCCAACAATCTCACGGCTATCCTTGTATGTTGTCTGTCTTTTCTCAACACTTCTGCTATGATCCCTGTGTTGTGTCCGTCTCCTTTCAGGACTCTCGCTGCATCTCTGTGATGAGTCTGTTTTCTTTCAACACTTCTACTACGATCCCTATGTTTCGTCTGTCTCCTGTCTCTACTGTCACTCCTGTGCTGATCTCTTTTCTTCCTGTCCTCCTCCTGAGTATGACCTTTTCTGCTGTCAGATTTCTCCCTGCTTCCACCTGGACTTCTGCTATGTCTTTTGTCATATGATTTTCGGGTTTCACTGGAATCTTTTTTATGGCAGTCCCTGTCTTTACTCCGACTTCTTGGCCTGTTCCTTCTCTCCTTCTCCTGGTCTATTTTGCTACTCCTCTCCGTTCCTCTGTCTCTGCTAAGGCTTCTTTTGCTGCTTGAACGATCAAGTTTCCTTTCTTCGCCCTTTCTCTCCTTGCGACTGCCACCATCACGTTCTTTCTTTTTGTTGCTTCGCTCCTGACTGTTGTCCTTTTGCCCATGGTTTGTTTTACCATCATCGTCACATGTTGTGTGGTCATTATAGTTGGGACTTTCATTATCTCCATGTTCACTATGCTGGGAAGAAGTGTTCCTTGTCTCACTGAGTTCAGTCCCTTGCACTGTATCTGTTTCATTGTCCCTCATTTTACTTCGCTCCTTCTCCACGTTTTCAGTTAACTCTGCATCTGCTGCAGATGTGTGATTTCCTTTGACCAGATCCGTTTGCTTCAACTTTTGTTCACTTTCATTGTCAATCACATCTTTATACAGCTCTGATATTTCAGCAAGAGTTTCAGTGGTTTGGTCTGATATATTGTGTTCTTCACTTTCTGCTCTAAGTAGCTTTGGTGATATTTGGGCTGTCTTTTCTTCTGCTACATTTGGATCTGAATTCTGGTTCATCTTTTCTTTGTCTTGTTTCTCTGCACCAATTACTGTTTCAGCACCAATGTTGCCTTTTTTAGCCTCAGCAATTGACCATCTACTAACTCGCCTGCTCTTTCTTTCTTTTGATTCTGTCACATCTTTTGTTTGATTTGATTCTTCCTCCTTAGTTTCCACAAATTTCATCTGTTGTTCAGCTATCTGACTCAAGTTTAGCCCAGTAGCCAACTCAACTGATTTTTGTATCAGGAGTTGAATACTTGCACTCTGTGACATCTGCAAAAGCTGCTGTTGCCTGTTAAGTTCCACAGAGGTATGGGCATCCTGGTCAGGACGGAACAGCTCAGTCATGGCCTTCTTAAAGCGGGCAGGCTGAGTCGTGCCTTGTGAAGTGGAGTCTCCAGGAACCTTCGCACCGTCTTCTTCCTCTTCGCGTCCCTCTCCCGATGATTTCACAACACTTTTCTTGGCCCGGATGCCAAACGACACCTTCTGCACCTTGCCCGGTCTCATGGAGAATGCCAGCTTGCCTGTCATTGGAGACTTACTGCTGCCTGTTGCTGTCCTTAGTGGCATGGTAGTGTCCGCTTTGCCAATGTTCCCCAGGGCTTTACTTAGAAGTTTTTGGGCCAGAGTCTGCGGCTCCTTGCTTTTGTCTTCATCTGAAATGCATAATCCAAACAGCTCCATAAAATAGTTGAATTACATCAACCAGGTTTCTGCTAGATTCAGTATGAATATATTCATTTAATATGACTGCATAAAAAATCTGTGTAAGAACACCCATGCCTTTTTGTTTTGCTTTTTTTTTATCCCAGGGATAATGGAATAAGCACTCCTGTGCTTTTTTACAACCAATCCCTGTGTGCATGTGGTTTTGTACATTTTGTCATCCATTCCCACCAGCAGAAATGGCCTACTCTCCCAAAAGGCAGAACAGGCTTTAACGTGTGTGGAAGATGTTCTATGTGCATTCATACACAGGACCTCGGTATATAATTATAGTCTCCTCCAAAGAACTTTTGGGAGAGCAGAGTCGGTACTGATGTGGGGAAAATTCCAGGGGAAAAATCCCCTTGAATGGGTGTCTCTGTGGTTGCTCAAACCTGAGCCAATATTTATCCCAGTGATCTTAATACACTTCCTCAAAATGTCTCCTTTTTATGTGAATATTATTTTTCTTGTTAATGTTAAAAACTAGCAATACAATACTAAAACTTCTCGGTTAACAATAACATGATAAAAACAAGCGTGACCAGTAAGCAGTTCTGCTTTTAATGTCTTGATAATAATCAGCGCATCCGCCCCTACCCCAAACACACAATGGAGATGTCTGTATCTCTTGGACCCAGCTAAAACTCAGAAACATAATCAGTATTGCTCTGTCAAAGAAATACTTCAAAACAACCAAGGTCTCTTAGAGTGTCATCATCATCCTTTTTTTTTTTTTAATTCCTTGGCTAAAGCTCTGAGGTTCACCAATGATGTGATTTTTGCGAGTTGACTGTTTTTTCCCCATCATTAAGGTAGCTGCAGTCCAACTTTGGAGATACAGTTGGGAAGCAAACCTACCAATTTTGCCAGGACAGTCGGGAGGTACTTCCCTGCTCTTACTGGGTTCTTTTAATGTACACAAGTCAGTAAGCACAAGGTTCCGACTCGTTTAGAGTCTCATCCAAAAGACTAGATATTCAGTTTATCAAGTCAAACTGGGAACAAAGGGCAAGGCTGGGACTTTAACCCAGAACCTGGTGGTTTACTTGTTAGGCAGGTGAATGTCTAAACCATCCTGCCACCTTTCTTCTACCATCATCCAATTGATCATCTAACAATGGACAGTGTAAAAATGATTTTCTTCACAAATCATAAAGAAAAAAATCCCACATTTTGTGGACCTTGAGTCTCATGGAGTTCTAAGTTTTAAGATCTTCACTCCCATGCCTACAGTCAATTCATATCAATGTTTGAGTTTCTCAGGTATGCATATTCATATGGGACTATCCTTAAGTTAGTGTTCTATAGTTTTGTAATATTTCACTTTTTATAGAAATAAACATGCTAAAATGCTTATGAAATGCACACTTATGGATCACAGTTCATGTGTAACATGGTCATCAGCTCAAAGAAAAAAAACCAAATGTTCAAAATAAAATACTTTCTAGAATACTTGTGTAATGTGATATATAACTAAATATTATATATATATATATATATATATATATATATATATCCACCAATCACCCATAATAGAAAATCAAGGGAAACAAGTGACAGGAGTTGATGATTGTCATACACTTAATGATAACTGCTTCAGGGAAAGCATTTCACTTATTAGTCCATGCACAAAACTAGGCCCTTGCTGATGTCAGCAGAGAGTGCTGTACATTGTAACCTCCAATATTGGACCCTCTGAACAGAGAGTGCAGTGCAACAAAACAAGTACGGAAAATGATAACAGTGCAGATGGGCTGAGACAAGTGACACAGGGGTGGCACCTCGCACTGACACAGGCATCAAGGGAGACATACAACATGTACTCAGCAAACATATAGACATCTTAACCACTAGACTGCCTTACCCCGGAAATTTTCCGGGGCTAAACGTGCACCCTATACGCCTACAACCCGTAAAATTTCCGGGGTGTCGAACCGAAGTAAACAAGCCTGCTTCCTTGACTACAGTTAAAGGGAAAGAACTCCAAACTTATGAAGGTCACTCTCCTGTTGCTTGGCAACATTCAGCTGCAAAAACCGTACCAAAAACGATCGTTTTTTAGCTCGTATTTTGTGTTTTTATGCATGACTGTTTTGGAAGTTCGTGTTCAAAATGGCTGACACTTCTTGTTGAAGGCATAAGTAACTTTACACAGCTGTAAAATTGGCAAATAAAACTGTAGATTTACCTAACAGTGATGAAAACCATCGTGTATGATTCAGCTGATCGTGCATTTAAAAAAAAGAGAATGAGATTTGGCCTAGACTTATGTTTGACGTTATTGAGATAGGGAGTACTCAGAATGACAGTGGTGATAAAGAAATCGTATTTTTGTCAATTTTTTTACATTTTAAATATATTTTTGCAGTGAAATAGCATGCTAACTAATTTGAGCTTGCCTCGAAGTAATCTACGATATATATACTGTCATTAGGCAGACTATCAGGAATATTCATGTGGTATTTTCTGAGTAAGAGGGATATGAACATAGCAGTGGTACATAAGAATTTTATTCCCCGGCATATAGGGTGCACTTGCACTGGGCAGTTAAGAGGTTAAGATTCCTAAATAAATAAAATGAAATAAAACAAAATGGAATCACATAAAATGAAATAAAATAAAATAAAATGATATAAAAACAATAAAACAAAATGAAAAATATAAAACAAAAACAAAAAAACCCTAAAAAGCCAATCACATAACTTATGCATGCTTTTCACACAATTACCTTTAGCATCTTCCTTAGGCAAATCTGTAGCAGCAGCTGGTGAAGAGCTAGGTTCAGCTTGGCATTGTTCAGACACACCACTCTCTCCCTGAGTTGGTTCTGGGTCAGCCACTTCACCATGACAGGGGGACTTGTCCTCTACATGTGTGGGTCCTCCTGCTTCTTCTATCTGAACCTGAGGCTGTGTTGTCTGCGAATCTTGCTCCTGAGCTCCTTTCAATGCTGAGGTCAACTGAACCACACACACACACAAATAAAACAAGTTACAAACTAATAACAAAGGAGAGTAAGTTACACAAGCCTGCAAGCATGCTTGTATGCATGCGCGCGCACACACACACACACACATTATGACAGAGACCCTGACATACATGTATGCACACACACATATTCTACTATTCAGGGCTAGAATATAATTGCATATTTTGACCTCAGGACAACATTCGCCCCTACCCCCCCCCCCCCCCCCCCTCCCTCCCTCTCCCCTTTCAATATCTGTTCTCCTTTGTCAGTTTATGTCACCCTTTCAGCCTAACCTACCTACATTATAATAAAACTGATTTCGTTTTGTCTTTTGGTTTGTTTTGTTGTACCTCAGCTAGACTAGAGCTCCAAAGTTCACCAATGGTGTTTTGCATACATGACCATTTTTACCCACCATTAACCTCTTAACTGCTGAGTGCGAGTGCACCCTATATGCCAGAGAATAAAATTCTTATGTACCACTTGCTATGCTCATGCCATTGTTACTCAGAAATAATAATAATAATGTATGGAACTTATATAGCGCTGAATCTTGTAAAGCAACAAATCAAAGTGCTCAGATGACTTCTTTTTTTTTTAATATCGAGAATAATGGAATAAGCACTCATGTGCTTTTTTTACATCCAGTTCCCCCGTGTGTATGCGGTTTTGTAAATTTTGTCATCTGTTCCCACCGGCACACAATGGCCTACTCTTTCGAAAAGTGGAACAGGATTTAACGTGTGCGCAAGATGTTTTGCATGCGTTCGCACACGGGCCTCGTTTATAGTCTCATCCGTAGGACTGACATTCAGTTCGATTTTTTTGTCAAACTGGGAAGAAAGGGCGAGGCTGGGAATCGAACCCAGAACCTCACGGTTTACTTGTTGGCAGACAAACGTCTTAACCATCCTGCCTGAATTACTGAATAAGTAATCCTGATATTCTGCCCAATGACAGTATATACTGTGGATCGCTTTCAGCAAGCTAAAAGTAGTAAGCATGATATTTGAACACTACAAACATATATTTCAAATTGTTAAGAATACATGAAAATATACTTTCTTCATCACCACTGTCATTCTGAGTAACCCCCACTTCAATAACCTCACATATAAGTCCAGGCAAAATCTCAGGGGGGGTTATCTGCACGATCTCCTGAATCATACACGATCATATTCATCATTGTCAGGATTATCTAAAATTTTATTTGTCACTTCTTCAGCTGTGTAAAGTCATTGATATGTTCAACGATAAGAGTCAGCCATTTTGAACAAGAATAGTCTAAGCATTCATGCAAAATAACACAAAATATGAGCTAAAAAACAATCGTTTTTGCCCTGTTTTTGAAGCGGGATGTTGCCAAGCAACAGGAGAGTGATCTCCACTAATTTTGGAGTTCTTTCCCTTTAATTGTAGTCGAGGAACCTGGCTTGTTTACTTCGGTTCGAAACCCCAGAAATTTTCAGGGCTGTTGGCATGGCGAGTGCACATTTAGTCACGGAAAATTTCTGGGGTGGGGCAGACAAGCGGTTAATTAACGTAGTCGCATTCTAACTTCAGGGAGGATTTCTAAACATGACACCTGTGTGCATGCATTTTTTAAACAATTTTGCCATTCGATCCTACTGACACGAAATCTCCTACTCCTCCAAAAGGCAAAATGAATTTTAAATTAACATGTGCGCAAGATGTTCTCATGTATTAACACACAAGGCCTTTGTAGTTTGTAGTTCTATAGTCTCATCTGAAGGACTTTGGGGGAGTGGAGACAGTACTGTGGTTAACTGAGGCCCCCTTTATTTTCTTTCAAATCTGGCAAGATAATTATAACCATTGTTATCTCTCTTTTCCACCATTTGCATAATTTTTCTTGATAAATGCAAACAAACTGAAACAATATATACGGGAGACATCAGTATCGAGCATGTCAAATTAGACTGAATCACTAAAATATCATCCGATCTTAGCAAGATGATGTAACTGACAAGTGCTATGCTTATGTCACTTTTGGCAATAATGCCTTGGATACAAAAGACAAATTTATCCACAGAAACAAAACAGACATAAAGAGAGAGAGGGGGGGATGGGAGACAGACAGTAAGACAGTTCTCAGAGCTTGGGGAAGGGGGGAAGGGGGGGGGGGGGGAGAGGGGAGGAAGAGAGAAAAACAGAGAGAGAGAGAGGGAGAGAGAGAAAGAGATTCTTAATTCTTATCTTAACATATTATCTGAGAGATGTTATACCTCTTGGTACGAAGGATTCTGGTTTGCTATGTGTTTCACTCTCATATCAACATCCATCAACTCCGAACCTGGGGCAGGTCCTTCACTTGCAAGTCCCTTTCCAGGAAACCTAGCAGGACCCAAACCAGGACCTAGTGGAAGTGGAAGAAGTGGAAGTTTTGCTGGCTGGTTGACATTGCTGGCATTTCCTGCTCTAGGAGAATTCCAAGGACGATTTTGGAGATGAAACCGCTGCTGCTGGAGGAGCACCTGAAACTGTTGTAATGTAAACTGCTGCTGCTGCTGCTGTTGTTGCTGTTGCTGTTGCTGTTGCAACTGTTGTATCTGTAATTTAAACTGCTGTGCTGCATGTTGTTGCTTTTGAAAGAAGAGCAGCTGCTGCAACTGTTTCTGCTGTTGCTGTTCTGGTTGTGGCGGTGGTGGCGGTGGTGGTGGTGGCGGTGGTGGTGGAGGTGGTTGATGCTGCTGTTGCTGCTGAAGATGATGCTGGTGATGACTGGTCTCAGTGGTCTGTTGAGATGATCTTGATCCATCATCAGCCCCAAATTCATCCCTAGAAATCAAAAACAAAAATTTATAAAGAAGCTTTTTCTTAAGAGAAAGTCTATGTAAAAGTTATGTTCTTCAAAATGTTATATAACAGCCATACTTAAATATTCTTGAAAGCATGGTGTAACTAAACTGAACATGTAAAAAAAAAAGCAAATTAATGTATTTTATCATCTTAAAACAGTATAATATTAGTTATTATTACACAAGCAATAAACTACCTTGATGATTTGATTTTTAAAGTAAATGAAAAAAGATATGTCACATTTAATGTTTGATTGTTACATCAAAACTTCAAAAGAATGAACTGTAAATAACATGTTCTCTAATTCTGACAAGCTAAATAGGATGGTATTTTCCACAATTTCAATCATCTTTAAAACTGGGTCCTTGATATAGATTGATAGATTATGGTCAAGATTTAAACAAATGATTACAAAAAAGACCTGTTGAAGTAAGTTTACTGCGTTAGTTACTTAATAGTGTTAATACAACATACTTTAATAGATCTACTCTAGCAGACTTACTCTGTTGGCGATTCTGGATCGTAAAATTCCATTGTTTATTGCATTGCTTCAGCGTCCAATTTGACAGTCAATACTAATTGTCTTGGTACTGTGTGGTCCTTGTGAATCATTGTAATATTTTGAGTTTAAATGTGAAGGAAGTGACAATATCTGGGAAGCACTTGAACAGGCATAGCATCTTTTTCACTGCAACTGCAAATGCACATCCTGAATGTATGGGCTCTTAATGCGACAAAACTTCTCTCCAGTATGTGATTATGAGTTTCACAGTACACACTATGTTGCTGCCTTTACTAACATCATATTAATATCACTATTTCTGGCTGGAACTTCACAGTGTTGCGTATCCATCCATCCTAATCCCAAGACCCTAAAGACTGCTTCTCAGTGGCCGCCTATGCTCATGGGATTCCAGAGGAAAACCAGCAAACCTTCACGGGATAATTAACCACCACAGTTGAACTCGGATGCTATTCACATAGTCCATCTAATATTGACAGTTATAATGCCAGAAACAGCCATAAGCTAGGAAGAAATCCAACAGAAAATGAAGACTGGTCCTGTCTTGTCGCAAAGCATCCATACACTGCAGACAACTCTTGCGTTTTCAGCTCAGGAAGGGGGAGAAGGGAAAAAAAGCTGGATTCGCCTGCAGTTTAGGGAGTTCCGGTTTCGACTTCGTCAAAGCGTTGATTGGTCATCTCAGAGAGAATTCAGGGAGATGGGGGTGCAGTGGGGAGTTTCAGCATTTTCTTGTAATTTTTCAAAACCTTAGATATCAAATGCTTGCGTTAAAAGACCAAAAATCTCTCTCTCTCTCTCTCTCTCTCTCTCTCTCTCTCTCTCTCTCTCTCTCTCTCTCTCTCTCTCTCTCTCTCTCTTGAGAGGCTTGAACAGGCATAGCATCTTTTTCACTGCAACTGCAAATGCACATCCTGAATGTATGGGCTCTTAATGCGACAATGCATTGCCTTCAAAACAGCTAAAGTAATCCCCATCTACAAATCTGGTGACACTTCAGACCCCTCAAACTATAGACCAATTTCCATCATATCCACCCTTTCCAAACCCTTGGAACAACATATAAACAAACACATAGTCTGTCATTTAGATACTACCAACTTAATTCACCCTAATCAGTCTGGATTTAGACAAAATCACTCATGTCATACTGCACTGATTAGCCTCGTAGACAACTGGCTATCAAACATTAATGACAATAACTTTTGTGGAGTACTATTTGTAGATCTCAAAAAAGCTTTTGACACAATTGACCACATACTTCTCATAAAAAAACTAAACCTGTACCATTTCTCTACAAATACCTTACAACTGCTTGCTTCCTATCTAGAAAACAGGCAACAGTGTGTCTCAATAGGCACAACTACATCCACACTACAAGCCATCAATTATGGAGTACCACAAGGATCCATACTAGGACCTATTCTCTTTTCACTATACATAAACGACCTCCCTCTCCACATCAAATCCAAATGCAACTATTTGCTGATGACACAACTATCCATACGAGCCACAATAACCCTATCTCTCTAGCAAAAGCATTACAAAAAAGTGTTGGTCAGCTTATTGAATGGACCGAACTGAACCATATGTCTATACACCCACAAAAAACAAAATGCATGCTTATTACCACTAGACAAAAGCGTCAAAACTTAACCCACAAACTTACTCCCATCAAAATTAAAAAGGAAGTAATTGAACAAACCCATCACCACAAGGTTTTAGGGGTAACAATTGATGAAAATCTCAGCTGGTTCTACCACATATCTCAACTATGCAAATACATGTCCCAAAGAGTATACCAACTTTCTAAAATCAAGCACTTTCTTGACTTTCATTCAAGGAAACTATTCTTCCAATCTTATATACAATCCTCAATAGACTATGCTTCTACCCTGTGGAATTCTGCTAGTGCAAACACTATGAAACCGTTACTGAGTCTGTACAAGCGTGCTCTAAAACTGGTCCTTTTAAAAAAGACAAGCTTATTAGAAGCTGACTATACTCAATAAAATATTCTCCCCTTACACCAACGACTAAAATATAACAAAGGAGTTATGATGTTCAAGATCATGACAGGAACCGTTCCATCATACTTAAAAGACAAATTCCCCCTAAACCAATCCAGAAATACTATAAAGCCCAGTGTCCCTATACCGAGAATAGACTTATTCAAATCTAGTCTACTTTACTCAGGCCCTATGCTGTGGAACTCCCTTCCAGATTCAGTTAAACAACATCAATCAATAACAATCTACAAAACTCAATTATCAACTCACTTGATACATCAACAATAACAAACCACAGTCCATAGCCTTAAAAACAAAGTTGCATATCCTCCCTTACCTATCTGCCCTTTCCATCTTACCTATCTGCCCTTCCCTTTCCCTTCACCTGTCTGTATGTCAGACTGTTGTCCTCTCTCTCTCTCTCTCTCTGTTGTTATTGCTGTAGTTGTTACTTTGTTTTTTGTTGTTGATGTGTTTGAGTTTTTTGTTTGTTCGTTTTTTGTTTTGGTGTGTGTGTGTGTGTGTGTGTGGAGGGGGAACGGTGTTGGTTTTAAAAAAAAATTTGTTTGTTTTTGTTTCTTTGTTGTTGTTTTTTTTCTTGGTTTTTGTTTGTCTGTTTGGGAGGGTGCTTTTGTCTGTTTGTTTTTTTGTTGTTGTTTTAAAAAAAAAAAATTCTGTTTTGTTTTTTGTGTGTTTTTTTTGTGGGTTTTTTTTTTTTTTTTTTTTTTTTTTTTTTGGGGGGGGGGGGCGTTTCTGGGGTTTATTTTGTGGTTTGCTCATCCGGGGTTGTTTGTTTGTTTGTTTGTTTTTTCTTTTTCTCTCTTTTCTTTAAAAAAAAAAGTTTTTTCCCTTTGCTTCTACTGTTTGAAAATATGAGTACTGAGTGCATTTTCAATGTGACCCCACGGGCGGGGACTGGATGTAAAAAAGCACATGAGTACTTATTCATTATCCTGAAAAAAAGAATTTGTTTCTATTACTTATAATGTGTAGATGTTCTTTTTATGACTTTATTGGCTTTTTTCCCCCTCTTTATTATGTGAGTGTAGTATTGCATTTATTTATTATCATGACATTCAATTTGTATGAGTATATAAAAAGTGTTTGTGTATCGTGTGCTAATGTAGTATACATATTATATATCCCTGAATTCCCCCCCCCCCCCCCCCCCCACACCACCACCCACACACTCACACACACACACACACACACACATACAACACACACTCACTCACTCACTCACTCACTCACTCATATTCTCTCCCTCAATGACTGTATAGGTTTAGATTTCTTCTTTGTTTTGTTTCTTGTTTTTATTGTGTGGATGTATGGTATTAAAATTTTATTTCATTATCATGACATATAATTTGAAACGAATATAATCTAAAATGAGTGTTGATGGGATCCCATACTGTTTGGGAATTATATATTGGATATTATCTCTGAAATACACACACACACTCTCTCTGTCTCTCTGTCTCTTTTCTCATCTTTTATCATCTCGCTTATAGTTATAGTGTATCCTGATGAAGGATTCATATTTTATACTTTCATCACTTTATTGGACTTGCCTCTGTACATAAGTTTTAATGAGTGCCCTATTTCAATATCTTATAGTTATGTGTAACAAGTATATGTACCATTTGACATTGTGTAGATGTTTATCTTTATGACTTATTAAGTTTGGTTGTGTTATTTTTCTTGGCTCTGTTGTTGTTCTTGTTGTTGTTGTTTGTCTGTTTTTTCTCTTTTTATCTTCTTGGGTTGGTTTGGTTTTTCTTTCTCTTTTGTTTGTTTGTTTGTTTTGGTTAGGTTTTTTTGGGGGTGGGGGGTGGGGGGGGGGGGTATATTTAGGGTTTTCTTTTATTTGCTTGCTTTGGGGGGGGGGGGGGGTGGCTGTTGGGGGGGAGCTGTTTTGAAAAGGGTTATTTCCCCTTGTTTTTTATTGTGAAACTGTATAAGTATTGGGTTATTATTATTAAGATGTATCCCTAACAGGCGGGGACTGGATGTAAAAAAGCACATATGTGCTTATTCATTATCCTCGAAATAAAAGAATTTGTCATTGTCATTGTCTCTCTCTGTGAATATGTGGGTATTGAGTTTATTTCATTATCATGACATATAATTTGAAACGAGTATAATCAAAAATGAGTGTTGATGGTGATCATGTACTGTTTTGGGAATTATAAATTGGATATTATCTTTGAAATACACACACACACACACACACACACACACACACACATTCTGTCTCTGTCTCTGTCTCTCTCTATCTCTCTCACCTTTTATCGTTTTGCTTATAGTTATGGTGTATCCTGATGAAGGATTCATATTTTATATTTTCAGTACTTATTGGACTTGTCCTCTGCACTTAAGTCTTAACGAGTGCCCTATTTCAATATCTTATTGTTATGTGTAACAAGTATATGTACCATTTGATAATGAGTAGATGTTTATCTTTGTGACTTATTAAGTTTGGTTGTTATTCTTCTTGGTTTTGTTGTTGTTGTTGTTGTTTCTTTTTCTCTTTTTTTCTTCTTTTGTTGGTTTGTTTTTTTTTCTTTTTGTTTGTTTGTTTGTTTGTTTTGGTTGTGGGCTGGTTGTTGTTGTTTTTTTGGGGGGTGGGGGGGTGGGGTGATGGGGGATGTTTTTAGGGTTTTCTTTTATTAGTTTGCTTTGGGGGGGGGGGGGGGGGGGAGTTGTTGGGGGGGGGGGGGCTGCTTTGAAAAGGGTTATTTCCCCATGTTTCTACTGTGAGACTGTATAAGTATTGGGTTATTATTAAGATGTATCCCTACGGGCGGGGACTGGATGTAAAAAAGCACATGAGTGCTTATTCATCATCATGATGTTTAAGATAATGACAGGAACTTTTCCCTCATCCTTAAAAGACAAGTTCCCAATGAATCATTCCAGAAATACCGAAAAGCCATGTGTCCCAATCCCAAGAATAGATTTGTTCAAATCTAGCTTACTTTACTCAGGCCCTGTGCTGTGGAACTCCCTTCCTGACTCATTTAGACAACTCCAATCATTAACAATCTTCAAAAGTCATTTTTTCATCCACTTGATGCATCAAAAATAAAAATCCACAATTGATCTGTTGGAAACAAAGTAAATATATCCTCCCTTGCATTATACCAAATTATCATCTCTCTCTCTCTCTCTCTCTCTCTCTCTCTGTAACTGACATTAGTGAGCTTGCTTTGAATTGTAGTGTGTGTGTGTGTGTGTGTGTGTGTGCCCTTGCTTGTTTTGATTTTGTTAACAATGAACTTGTCTGAGTTTTCCCCCCTTAAAATGAAGTCTGGGTTGTATTTTGTTGTTAATGCAGAATGGTATGGATTGTTAATTTGCAATGTTCTGTTGGACAATTTCATTTCTTCTGTGGACTTTTGTATCAATTCTAATAATGTGTATATAGGATTGCGCATGCATGAATATATGTGTGTGTGTGTGTGTATATGTGTGTGTATGTGTGTGTCAGTGAGTAGTAATGAGCCCCATTCACACTGTGTGCAGATGAGAGCGGAAAGAAAGCAGTTCTGTGTGTTTATTGTTGAAATAGCTGATGTTAGATTGGTCATTTTTCTTGATGCTTTGTGGCTTGCTGTCTTCGTACATCAAATAATGTTTATTTCCTGGTTTTGTCTGTACAAATGTATGGTTATGATATTTTGATAATTATGACATGTGTCTATTATCTTGTATGTGAGGAAATGTCTTGCGAATGGATATGTATCCAGGATGTGTGTGTGTGGTGTGTGGTGTGGTGTGTGTGTGTGTGTGTGTGTGTGTGTGTGTGTATTATGTGTGTGTGAGTGTGTATGTGTGAGAGAGTGTGTGTGTGTGTGTGGTGTGCATGCGTGGCTATACGTGCGTAAGTGTGTGTGTGTGTGTGTGTGTGTGTGTGTGCGCACGCTTGTATTTAGTCTGGACTTTTGGGGGGTTGTTGTTTGTTTAGGGGAGGGGGTGTTGGGAAGGGGAGTGTTTTGGGTTTTTTTTTTTCTTGTTTAATTGGTTTTGTTTATTCATTTGATTTTTCGATTTCTTGATTTTTCACTAATTGAATGGGAGTTTGAGTGAAATATTTCATTGTTATTTGAAATGATCTTGTTTGTTAATTAATTGATTTATAATTATGTGTAACAAGTATGTGTACCATTTGACAATGTGTAGATGTTTATCTTTATGACTTATTAAGTTTGGTTGTGTTATTTTTCTTGGCTCTGTTGTTGTTCTTGTTCTTGTTGTTGTTGTTGTTTGTCTGTTTTTCTCTTTTTTTATCATTTTTGTTGGTTTGGTTTTTCCTTCTCTTTTGTTTGTTTGTTTGTTTTGGTTAAGGTTTTTTGGGGGGTGGGGGTGGGGTATTTTTATGGTTTTCTTTTATTTTCTTGCTTTGGGGGGGGGGGGGGGGTTGGGGGGGAGCTGTTTTGAAAAGGGTTATTTCCCCTTTTTATTGTGAGACTGTATAAGTATTGGGTTATTACTATTAAGATGTATCCCTAACGGGCGGGGACTGGATGTAAAAAAGCACATGTGTGCTTATTCATTTTCCTCGAAATAAAAGAATTTGTTATTTGTCCTCCCCCCTTTGGGTTATTATTATTAAGATGTATCCCTAACGGGCGGGGACTGGATGTAAAAAAAGCACATGTGTGCTTAATCATTATCCTCGAAATAAAAGAATTTGTCATTGTCATTGTATTGTCATTGTCATTCCTCTCTCTCTCTCTCTCTCTCTCTCTCTCTCTCTCTCTCTCTCTCTCTCTCTCTCTCTCTCTCTCTCTCTCTCTCTCTCTCTCTCTCAAAGAGTATACCAACTTTCTAAAATCAAGCACTATCTTGACTTTCATTCAAGGAAACTATTCTTCCAATCTTATATGCAATATGGACTATGCTTCTACCCTGTGGGATTCTGCTAGTGCAAACACTATGAAACCGTTATTGAGTCTGTATAAAGTGCTCTCAAACTGGTCCTTTAAAAAAAAAAAAAGACAAGCTTATTAGAAGCTGACTATACTCAGTTTAATAGTCTCCACTTACACCAAAGATTAAAATATAACAAAGGAGTAATGATGTTCAAGATCATGACAGGAACTGTTCCACCATACTTAATAGACAAATTCCCCCTAGCCTAAACCAATCCAGAAATACTATAAGGCCTTGAGTCCCAATTCCAAGAATAGACTTATTCAAATCTAGTTTACTTTACTCAGGCCCTATGCGTGGAACTCCCTTCCTGATTCAGTTAAACAACATCAATCAATAACAATCTACAAAACTCAATTATTAACTCACTTGATACATCAACAATAACAAACCACAGTCCATAGCCTTAAAAATAAAGTTGCATATCCTCCCTTACCTATCTGCCCTTTCCATCTTACCTATCTGCCCTGCCCTTTCCCTTCACTTGTCTGTCTGTCTGTCTGTCTCTCTCTCTCTCTCTCTCTCTCTCTCTCTCTCTCTCTCTCTCTCTTCATAAGGGGCCTTGGCCTATAAATGAATAAACAATCCGAATATTTCTCTCTCTCTCTCTCTCTCTCTCTCTCTCTCTCTCTCTCTCTCTCTCTTAAATTTTCATTGTTGCTGTGTAAGTGAGTTTACCAAAGTGAAAGCTTTTTTTTAAAAATTACACTATAGTTATAAGAAATATATCTATCATAACAATAATATGTGCTAATCTGTACGAGTATACTCAAAAAGAGTGTTGATGGTGATGGTGTGCTGTTTTGAGAATTACATTCAGTATTTTTTTCTTTGTCGTTTTTGTTTTGTTTTGTTTGTTTACAAACAAAAAGCATTATCTTTAACACACACACACACACACACACACACCTCTCTCTCTCTCCCACTCTCTCTCATTTCTCTGGACCTCTCTCTCTCTCTCTCTCTCTCAAGATTTCAAGATTTCAAGATTTTATTTCAAGAAAAAACCCCAAGGGGTACATGAAATTTAACAAAATCACAACTTGCGGATGTGAGCGTGTGAAAAATACTCATACACAAATTCTCTCTCTCTCTCTCTCTCTCTCTCTCTCTCTCTCTCTCTCTCTCTCTCTCTCTCTCTTACTTACAATGTGTAGATGTTCATTTTATGTCTTAAGTGATTTTGTTCTTTTTACTGTATGAGTGTATGGCTATATGGCTCATTTTATTATCATGACGTTCAGTTTGTACGAGTATAGTCAAAAAGAATATTGATGGTGATCCTGTGCTGTCTTGAGAAATATATATTTAGTATTATCCCTGAAACACACCCACTCTCTCTCTCTCTCTCTCTCTCTCTCTTACCTTACAGATTTGGCTTTTTCCCCCTTTCTCTTCTTCCTTGTTTTTATTGTGTGAGTGTATGGGTATTGAGTTTATTTTATTATCATGACATGTAATTTGTATGAGTATAATCAAAATAAGTGTTGAGGGTGATCTGTACTGTTTTGAGAATTACATATTTAGTGTTATCCCTGAAAAAAAAACTCTCTCTCTCTCTCTCTCTCTCTCTCTCTCTCTCTCTCTATGACCTTATAGATTTGGCTGGATTTTTTTTCTTTTCCTTCCTTGTTTTTGTATGAGAGTGTGGGCATTGAGTTTATTTCATCATCATGACATATAATTTGCATGAGTATAATCAAAATAAGTGTTGACGGTGATGGTGTACTGTTGAAATGCTCTCTCTCTCTCTCTCTCTCTCTTTCTCTCTCATTGATTTACTAATAGCTATAGTTGTTGTTTATCCTAATGAAGGACATATTCAATAGCTATAGTTGTTGTGTATCCTAATGAAGGACATATTCCTACTTTCTATTTTCAATATTATTTTGGGCTTGTTGCCTGTACTTGAGATCCAGTGAATGTCCTATTTTAATATCTTATTGTTACGTATAACAACTATGTGTTCTATTTTACAATATGAAGGTGTTCAATTTTATGACTATAGTTTGACGCTTTTTTTTTTGGTCTTTCTCTTTGTTGTTGTTGTTGTTGTTTTGGGTTGTTTTTGTTGTTGTTGCTTTTTAAAATTGTTTGGTGGGTTTAAAAAAAAAAAGGGTTTTTGGTGTGTGTGTGTGGGGGGGGGGGGGGGGGGTTATTGTTTATTTTTTTTGTTTTTGTTTTATTTTTTTTATTTTTTGTTTGTTTGTTGTTTTTTCTTGTTTTTTGTTTGCTGTTTGTTTAGGTGTGTGGTGGGGTTTTGGGGTTGTTTTTTTTTGGGGGGGGGGGGGGGATTGTTTTGGGTATTTCTTTTGTTTTTGTTGGTCTGGGTTTTTTATTTTTTAAAAGTTTTTTCCCTTTGTTTCTACTGTTTGAGAGTATGAGTATTGGGTTCATTTTTAAGATGTGTCCCTACGGGCGGGGACTGGATGTAAAAAAGTGCATGAGTACTTATTTATTATCCTGGTAATAAAAGAATTTGTCTCTCTTACTTACAATATGTAGATGTTCTTTTTGTATGACTTTATTGGGGTTTTTTCCCCTCTTTATTGTGTGAGTGCATGGGTATCGGGCTTACTTTATCTTGATTTATATGAGTATAATCAACAAGTGTTGATGGTGATCGTGTGCTATGTGAGTATTATATATTTAGTATTATACCTAAAACACACACACACACACACACACACACACACACACACATTCTCTCTCTCAATGACTGTATAGGTTTGGATTTCTTCTTTTCTTTTGTTTCTTGTTTTTTTGTGTGTGAGTGTATGGGTATATAATTTATTTCATTATCATGACATATAATTTGAACAAGTATAATAATATTTTTAAAAAAATTAAGAGTGTTGATGGTGATCGTGTACTGTTTTGAGAACTATATATTTGATATTATCTCTGAAATACACACACACTCTCTCTCTGTCTCTCTGTCTCTGTCTCTGTCTGTCTTTCTGTCTGTCTGTCTGTCTCTCTCTCTCTCTCTGTCTCGCTCTCTCTCTCTCTGCAGGGGCTGGATGTAAAAAGCACATGAGTGCTTATTCATTATCCTCGAAATAAAAGAATTTGTCATTGTCATTGTCATTGTCATTCTCTCTCTCTCTCTCTCTCTCTCTCTCTCTCTCTCTCTCTCTCTCTCTCTCTCTCTCTCACCTTTTATCGTTTTTGCTTATAGTTATAGTGTATCCTTGATGAAGGATTCATACTTTATATTTCAATACTTTATTGGGCTTGTCGGCTGTACTTAAGTTTTAATTAATGCCCTTTTTCAATATCTTATTGTTATATGTAACAAGTATGTGTACCATTTGACAATGTGTAGATGTTTATTTTTATGACTTATTAAGTTTGGTTGTTATTTTTCTTTGTTTTGTTGTTGCTGTTGTTTTTGTTGTTGTTGTTATTGTTTGTTTTTCTCTTTTTTTCTTTTTGTTGGTTTGTTTTTTCTTCTTCTTTTGTTTGTTTGTTTTGGTTGGGGGATCTCGGGTGGTGTGTGGTGGGTGGGGGGGGGGGGGGGGGGTGTTTTTAGGGTTTTCTTTTATTTGTTTGTTTTTTGTTGTTGTTTTTGTTTGGGGGGGGGGGGGGTTGTTTTGAAAAGGGTTATTTCCTTTTGTTTCTACTGTGTGAGAGTATAAGTATTTTGTTATTATTAAGATGTATCCCTACGGGCGGGGACTGGATGTTAAAAAAAAGCACATGAGTGCTTATTCATTATCCTCGAAATAAAAGAATTTGTCATTGTCATTTTCTCTCTCTCTCTCTCTCTCTCTCTCTCTCTCTCTCTTCTCTCTCTCTCTCTCTCTCTCTCTCTGTGTGTGTGTGTGTGTGTGTGTGTGTGTGACAGGAAGACAACTAATACTCTTAAGCGCTTCGATTTGTTTGTTTTTTACAAGATTCAGCGCTATATAAATTCCATATATTATTATTATTATTATTAAACACAACAACAACAGCAACAAAAACAGTCACACACCCTTACCAACAAACATCCCTCCCAGAACATTCAACTGTCATTTCTTTTCACTTGCTGGCAACCTAAATCATTTGATTTACCAAAACTGAAAAGAATTAAGAACAGACATTACTTGTTGAAGTTTCTCTAAAAGTGAGAGTGAGGGCTAAAAGTTTGAAGTTCGTTAACTTAAAGAAAGGCTCTTAAAATTTTCTTCTAAAAGTTCTGTACAAACCCTGCCTCAGTGACAATCCAGGTCAAGGTGATGATGAGTTTAGTCTTTGTTCTAATTGTGTAAGTCTTAATGTTCAAATAGCAGAATGTTCATCACAAGTTTTTGTATTGCATAACATTATGTGAAATATTCATGACTGTTTTTGAAGTATTTGTTTCAATTGAGAAAATCTGATGACAGGATTTAAAAATATTTGTGTTCAAAATAAAAAGTATGCATTTTGTTTTTTCAGTGGGCTTTAAAACGAAGAAACAGTCAACAATGTGAATCACACAAAAAAACAGAGCCATCTTGAAAGTAAAAAATCCCTTCTCTTGGGCTACACACCGGTATTCATTTGGGGGGTCACGGAGTGCGAGTGGAAAAAAATGTTGGTGATTTTCACAGATTTTTTTAAGCATAAAAAAATGGACTGTGCACTTGTTTTTGGGATTGAGGACATAGAGCAATACCAGGTAGTCACGAGAAAGTTGGAAATAACCATCAAATAATGAGGTTTGCCTGTATTCCTACAGTGTTGACCCCAGCATGCATATTGCGGTAAGGAAGCGAGCAGACGACAAAGGACTGAGGGGGTACAGTATTTGCTGAAAAATAAAAATATTTCAAACCTACCAAATTTGTTCAAAATCACATGAGTTTTGAGTCAGAGGCTAGTCTTTCACAAAATGTGGTTTTTATTTCTGTGGATGCCTTAGTACGAGCGGTATGCATATAAGAGTTACATAGAAAAACAGAAGGAAAAGAGTTATTTTTTAATACTGGTGTGCAGTCTTGGTCACACTAGAGTGTTTGATTTGATCATATTTCATCCTATATATTTGTGTTGATGGGAGAGGCAAGGACAAAGGCAAGCAGGGATTGAGTGGAACACACAATTCTAAGCAAATGCAATTCATAGCAACTAGGCAACAAAAGACTCAGGTGAAGACAACAATTGGACGTTCGTCTTTTAGACCGTCTTCAGCATGACAGTCATGGTGCCAGGATCCTTCCAGCAATGCCAATGAAGGATCACGACACTAGCTAACTATCACTACCTAAAAATACACAATGTCTCACAATGCACAATGTGTCCCGATTTAGAAACATAACGCTATGATATAGCATGGGAGATAATATAATTACCTCCCTGTCACACTAGATCTAACATACAAACAATAATAAGAAAAATAATTCAAATCATATCTCTCTAAGCCGATGAAGGATTCATCCCACCTCCCACTCATACTAGCTAACTATCACTACCTAAAAATACACAATGTCTCACAATTCACAAATGTGTCCGATTAAGAAACATAACGCTATGATAGCATGGGAGATAATATAATTACCTCCCTGTCACACTAGATCTAACATACAAACAAAAGGGAAATAATTCAAATCGTATCTCTCTTAAGCCAGTGCACATACAAAGTGCACCTGGCTACATATTGTTGTTTGCAGAGAATGTGCAACAGCACTGTGAAGTTTTACCTATGTTTATTTTGGTATATATTCTGTTTAAAGTTGCTCATTACACACTTGATGCTTATCATTGAAACTGAAATGTGGATAGGGCTCAGGCTGATTCAGATTCACTGCATTACAGGCTCCGGCTTTTGGGTGTTTTTTTTTAAATTTTAAACCCAAATATTGGTTTGACTGAAGGGGTAGAAAAAGGGGTAGAAATTTTGTACGTTGATCTCTTTACGTTGTTGATTTGATTATGCTTGACGTATTATGCCATAGTCTTTTTTCTCTCTCTTTTTTTGTGTTCTCTTCATTGAATGTGTGAATGTAAAAAAATAAAGAAAAAAATGTATAAAAACAAAATCAAGGAAAGTGTGTGGAAGAGGATGTAACAGGCACTCAGATTAGTCTCTGAACCGATTTTCCTGATGTCAATAACTTTGATTTAAATCAAATCGAAAGTCATGCTTTTAAGACAAGGATGTGAATGAGAGGATATGGACAGGTATGCATTTAATTAACATGATAAGTTCTAACGGTGTAGATACAGGAAGCCAGAAGTAATCTACAGTCATATTGGCATTCTGCTGATAGCAGTGTGGGCTCTCATTCTCGGCTAGGAGGAGGTTGTGGTTCAAACTGCCTGAGAGCAGTAATGTATGTTTGACTTTGGGTGATTGGTTTGAGCTCTGGCTGTCTAAAACCCTGAGGTGAGCATGCTGTGCCACTGACGAAAAAATTGGGATAACACAAATGAGCATTAATCATTCACCCTATGAATTTAAATGTGTTGTTCGATTGCTTGCAAGAGCATGATCTCCAAGGGCAAAAGGTTTCACTGTTCTTTGTTTTTATTTTGTTAATTTTTATTAAAAAAATCTTACTTTATACCACTTTAAGTCACGGTAGATTTCTCTGTGTGAAATTTGGGCTGCTCTCCCCGGGGAGAGCATGTCACCACAAGAGCTGCACCACCCATTATTATTTTTTTCTTTTCCTGTTTGCAACTGTATTTGTTTCCCAGTCAGAGTGGCTTTTTTTCTACAGAATTTTTCCAGGGACAACTCTCTTGTTGCTGTGGGTTCTTTTACGTGGGCTAAGTAACTATGTGTAGCACATGGGACCTCGGTTTATTGTCTCATCCGAAAGACTAGAACCCAGACCACCATTCATGGTCAAATGAATGGGGGAAAAGTTTCAGGCCCAAACAGGGTTCGAACCACCGCATACTTCCGACCCGGACTTTTTGCTTTCTAGGCAGGTGTGTTACCTGTAGACCACCAATCCACTGTTGATTTGATGATTTTTGTCACTAGCCTAACCTTTCATAAGGCTTCAAAAGGAAGGTTTGACAGTGTGTCTGCCAGAAACTAGTGTTTTGGTTTTTGTTGTTGTTGTTTTATTTTAGCTGTTGTAAGAAAATGTTATGTCAATCCAGTGATTTATGAACTATTTCTTATTTTTTCTCCGAAGTTGTCGTTTTGCATGTGTGCGTGATGTATGCGCAAGTATGATATCTAATTCTATACGGTTAAAATCACGCAACCAAGAGTGTGTATGACAATGCAGTAAAAGTGTGTTTTTATCAAATTGTTTGACAGATCTGTTCTGCTGGATCATCAGTAAATGATCCTGAAGGTAAGCTGTTTATCACTGTCAGCATAGTGTGTGTGTGTGTGTGTGTGTGTGTGAAAACTGAAATGTAAGGAATGTTTCTTTGGTGTGTTTTTTTTTTACCTTTCATGAGCAAGCTAACCCCCCCCCCCCCCTCCCTCCAATACACACAGCATACACACAAATAAAAAAGCTAGCTCACTGCTTCATTTTAGGCCACAGAAAATGTGATCTTTTTAACAAAAAGTTATCAGACATGATATTTTTCTGCCTTTGGACAGAAATCAGCCTATTTGTTTACTGATTGTGTGTGTGTGTGTGTGTGTGTGTGTTATGTGTGTGTGTGTGTGTGTGTTTGCGTGTGTGTGCCTGCGTGCGTGTGTGGAGAGGAAGTGATTAGAGAGAATTTCGCGTGTGCGTGTGTGGAGAGGGAGGAGAGATGGAGAGAGAGAGAGAGAGAGAGGAGAGAGAGAGAGAGAGAAAATTTCTGTCATGAGAAGCCATAAAAACTGTAAAATTGGGTCCTCGGCTGTGTATGTGTAGCGTGAGGGAGAGAGAGAGCTTTGTTGTGCTGAGTTGTGTTGTGTATGGGTTTTTCTTGCCAGTTCTCTTTCTGAATCAGCACTGACTCTTTCCCTGTTGGAGCAAGGAGGCTGGGGTCTCCCATCTCCCTAAGCAGTTGGCCTGGGGCACACTGTCCAGACTCCTGTGCTGGGGAACTGTGTAGAATTCTCGTCATTAGGGATGCTAGACCTTTTGAATATATTGCATTGTGTATGTATATTTATAAAAACTATTTGTTTTAATTTATTAACATTTAATGTTTTAGTAGGCAAAGAAGGCTTTACTCTGATATGGTGAAAGTCCTATCAGTGTATGCATGAACTAAATAATAAATAAGCCCATAGCAAACTCTCTTTGGTTAACAACCTGCTAGAGTGAAAAAAAGCTCTTATGGCTCCTATGGAATTCAAACCCATGATCTTTGCTTCCAGCCAGATATCCAAATCAACTTACCAGAGTATCATGGCATCAGGTGTTTTTTGTTTGTTTCTATTATTTTAATTTAGAAAACTCCCCTATGGGGTCTGTTAGTATAAACGACGTCCCCATATTCTGTGCTAGAAATTTCCTCTTTTTCTATCACTCTTTTTGTTTCTGCCTTCTTCTTGTCTACTTTCTGCCTTCTTGGTCCATTCTCCTGTATGCTTTTTCCCAGAAAGACAAGATAATGTTCTCTTATGCCATGTCAGATGCGCTGGGCCTGACTTGTCAGCAGCTTGGTGCTGTTTTGCTCATGTAGCAGACAACAAAAGTTGCTGTCTGAGCTTTGCTTGAAGAAGATTTAGAAAACTTGTTGATTTGGATCTTTATCTGATCAGGAGTACTGAAGTAAAATGTAACAATATCAGTTGCATGTCTTATTAAAATAACTTGAGAGTGGGCTGTGCATGTGTGTGTGTTTCAGATTCAAAGGACCTAGAGGTGGACTCTGTGGGCGCCCAAGTGAAACTAGTGTTTCTTTTCACTCTGTTACTGCTTTGTTTCCTCATATCTATCCATATTTCTGTTAAGTTTCTTTTCACTCTGTTACTGCTTTGTTTCCTCATATCTATTTACATTTCTGTTAAGTTTCTTTTCACTCTGTTACTGCTTTGTTTCTTCATATCTATCCACATTTCTGTTAAGTTTCTTTTCACCCTGTTACTGCTTTGTTTCCTCACATCTATCCATATTTCTGTTAAGTTTCTTTTCACCCTGTTACTGCTTTGTTTCCTCATATCTATCCACGTTTCTGTTAAGTTTCTTTTCACCCTGTTACTGCTTTGTTTCCTCAATCTATGCAATTTCTGTTAGTTTCTTTTCACCTGTTACTGCTTTGTTTTCTCATATCTATCCACATTTCTGTGTAAGTTTCTTTTCACCCTGTTACTGCTTTGTTTCCTCATATCTATCCACATTTCTGTTAAGTTTCTGTTCACCCTGTTTCTGCTTTGTTTCCTCATATCTATCCACATTTCTGTGTAAGTTTCTTTTCACCCTGTTACTGCTTTGTTTCCTCATATCTATCCACGTTTCTGTTAAGTTTCTTTTCACCCTGTTACTGCTTTGTTTCTTCATGTCTATCCACATTTCTGTTAAGTTTCTTTTCATCCTGTTTCTGCTTTGTTTCCTTCATGTCTATCCACATTTCTGTTAAGTTTCTTTTCACCTGTTTCATGCTTGTTTCCTCATGTCTTTCTCTTTACCCTTAGGCACTGTTACTGCTTTGTTTTTCATGATTTCTTTATTTCTTTTCACCCTGTTACTGCTTTTTTAATCATCCAATTCTTTGTTTCTATCTTCTCTCTTTTTGCTCTTTGTTTCCTCATGTATTCTTTTTTTTCTGCTTAGTTTCTTTTCACCCTGTTACTGATTTGTTTCCTCATAGCTATCCACTCTTTGTTGTTTTTTCACCCTGTTTCTGCTTTGTTTCCTCATTTCTATCACTCCTGTTTTTCTTTTCACCATGTTCTGCTTTGTTTCCTCTATTATCCTACATCTGTTTCTTTTCACCTGTTTCTGCTTTGTTTCCTCAGTATTCTATCACATTCTTTGTTTCTTTTCACCTGATGGCTTTGTTCTAATAATGTGTGTTGCCACATATGGTTCGTTTCTTTCAATGAGCTGACTGTGCACTGCAATCATGTTCTATGTAGGGTTGGGCTGTTTTGTATTCTTGAATCCAATATTATAATCATTGCGTAGTTCTGTTCCCTGTCTTACGTGTTTCACTAGTCACTGCCCATGGGAGTTGGATGTCGTTAACTCAGCTCTTGGAATGTTAAAATGAATTTGTTTACTGATCTCCTCCTTGCTGCTTGATTTTATTTTTTTTTTGCCCATTATGTTTACTTCATAGCATCATGGAGTTGCTTGTCAGGTTTACGTCTTTCCCCAGTTTTTTGGCCGTTTGGCATAGTATGCTGTTTTTTCTGATGCTTTACTCAATCCACATCCTGAATGATTAGGGTGCAGCCACTGTACGCTTCCCAAATTCATCACTCGCTGATTGAAGGCAAATGCTTTGTAATACCCGAAGATCTCACTGTTACTTTACGCAGCAGTCGTTTTTATATTACAGTTTTGTATTCCTTGTCACTTTTCTGAACAAGTGGGCAACATAAGAAATTCCTCTGAAGGCACTCACTGAATTTTAATTATGGAATGGTTTGTTGATATACTATGTTAACAGCGTGGTGGTTTGAATGAGCACACTTCAAATGGCATATAATTGTATAATGCAGGGGTATGGGAAATTGTGCATGAACCCATTGTGTATATTAAGTATCATGTTTTTAACATCTAGTAAATAGTTTCAATGGTCAAAATTTAGATAATTTATTGATGCCATGATTAAATAACTTAACCAAAAACATTTTTGTCATTCAAAATATTTTTAAAAACCAATAAAAACTTTGCACGCATTAAAAATAAGACTGAGCACAGAAAGCTCTATAAACAGTTTTGATGGTAAAAAATTTGGATAACTTATTAATCACAAGATTCAATAATTTCATCAAAATTATTTTGATATTCTTTTTTAAAAGAATGTTGCCAATATTAACTACAAAACTGAACAAGAAGAATTTGACCTTTATAACCAGCTGATTTGCATCTGATTCCTAACAACCATACGATATGTAGCTTTTTATGCAAATAGAACAAAATATGACCTCTGTATTAAAAATTACAGAAAAAAATCATGAAAGAGTAAAATTAACTATATGACAATTCACACTCACAGGAAAAAAATGATTTATAGTAAGAATATCCATGGAACTTCTATCTTTGCAATAGGCACGTAGTTCTTTCTGGATGTTAACTCTATAAACAGTCACATGAGACATGCTAAATATAATAACTACGCACATGAAGGCACCAAGTGATGCTTGAGCATACAAAGACTGCAGAAAACACAGTCCTAAATAATACTAGGAAAAACAAAAGATTATTTAATACATAACAAGGCAAAACCCCTGAGCTGGAGATTGAAGAATTGCTAGCAAGCACTCCAGGGAAACATGAAGAAAGGATACATGTATGAAAGGCAAAAGAAAGCAAGGCAAAGCTACTCTATACACAATTGTCACCTTCTCTCTAGTTAGCTTGGTTTGGTTTTCTTTTCTTTTTTTCAAGTTTACATTGGATTTTTTTGTCTGGTTCTGATTTTAGTTATTTTTCTTGCTGCATTTTTTTTTTATTAAAAAAAGTTTCTGTTGGATTTTTTGTCTGTTTCTGAATTTAGTAGGGTTTTTTTTCTAGTTGCATTTCCTTCCTTGTTTGTACTTGTTCACAGAACCATTAAAATGTTAACAGAGAGTTCCCACCATTTTGTACATCAGAGCCCCAACATAATGTACAGTTCATAAACTTGAGCACAAACACCCAAGCCCTTTTTAATGACAAAACCGTATCCAGCTATTAGCCAGTCTCGTAAAGCACATTTTATTAAAAAGCTATCTCTAACAGGAGGTGAACAGAAAGACCAACCCTCCCCCCACAATCCAGGTGGACCTTCTTGTAAAAATGCACTGACAAAAATTAAACAAAATATCCCCTCCCCCTTTTTTTTAAAAAGATAGGAGGGGGGGGGGGGGGGGGGGGATTAATAAGAGGAACAAAGTAACTATCTCACAAAAAGAATGCAATTACATGTATAAAAAATAGAGTGTGGGAGAGGAGAATATACAGTTAATCACAGAAAGTGGGGGGAATACACTCAATTCACTCGTCTGCACAACAAACCATTTGATCTGCCAGACACAAATCATGATTTAAGCCAACAACACTTCCAGTGCTGCAACCACAACTTGGAACTACCCACTGACAGTAAAATGGTGACAGACAAAAATTACATGGCAAGTACAACGTGTCTCTGCTTCATAACCACATCAATACCAAAACATAAAAACCAACAACAAAAAACCCACATCAATACAAATCATAACCACATCAATACAAATCACAATTCACATTTTCCATTTGTAATTGCTGCCAAAACTAGTCAGGAAAAAGCCAGAACTACCACAACAGTATGGGCTTTGAAAATGTCCAAAAGAACAAAATGCAATAGATGAGCGGTGATTCTTTGCAACCACATGCCTGAGGACCTTAGCAGATATGAGAGAGAGAGATCAGGATGAGTGGTCAATTTTGCTGATGGATTACCCTATGACTGAATTACTGCAAATGAATGGAGATGAAAGTATTTTTTGAAAAACCCAAACAACAAAGCAGTGGAGAAAATACAGTATCATATGCTGCATTGAACAGTGACACATTGGGAAATGTATTCAAGCATTTCATATAGCAGTCAGTATTGTAATATTCCATGAAAGAAAAATGTTCATCAACAAAATAAAGCAAAAACAAAAAACCATACATACACAATACTGATCAGAAAGAGGTAGGGGGAAAAAAACACCTTTACAGATACTGAATACAAAATGAAAGTTAAAAATAATAGACAATACACTTACAGTGTAGGGCTTGGAAACGGGGAATTTCTTCATCACTTACTGTGTGCATGATGAGTTTGTGTCTTTCAGTTGACTTTGATGAGGTTGAAACTGGGAAGCTGAATACTGAACCACTAGCATTAGCAAGAAAATATAAAAATATTAAAATGTTTTTATTCGCTTTTTTTTCTTACAGAGTGCCAATGTTAAAAAACCCCAAAACTTGAACCATAGAAAGAAGAGTGAACAGGAAATACTATTTTAACAGTGGAAGAAAGGGGAAAGGAAACACAGTCATAAAGCCAAAACTCGCAAAATAGATCATAGAAGCAATATCTATGTTTACATTTTTTATTTTTTAAAAAATGTAAACAGATATGCCAGAAAAATAAGTCTGGTTTGGTCTTGTGTACAATTAGCACTAAGCAGCAATATTTCTTTTCCAGTACATCAAGACATGAATCAGGTATAGAAATCACATCAGAAAATGACCATGACATGTATGTCACACATTATGCACTTAACCACATGATATAATTATTATGCTACTGATGCATATTCTTGCACAGATTAACTTTGTACAGAACATGAAGAATACTATCAAAATGTACACAGGCACAAACACCGATTTGATACCTGAGTCATACAACAAGACATACATCGCCGTATTTCCAGATTTCTCTTTCACACCTGAACTTAAAAAAACAATCCCCCCCCCCCCCACTCCAACAGCAACGAAGAAGTTAGCTTCAACATCTTCAAATAAAGGCAACAATTTTCACATATTATAGACACATAAATCAATAAACTGGTGATGCTGTTCATTTTTCATTGAGTGACTTTCTATCTCTGCTTTCTCTCCCTTGATGTCTTGCACAACTTTCTTCTTTGCCCTACTCACCCTACTTAGTACAACATATGTTTAAAACAAACAAACAAAACCCTATACATATATCACAGGGTGAACTTGAATTTGAAGCAATCCTGGTTGTCCTTGACTTGACTTTTCATTTTATTCTCTGGGAAGTCTTCAGGGTATTGTATCAAAATTTTCAGGCTGTGTGTCTTGAGCAAACTGAACCTGCAAAGCCCATCCCTCCTCTCCAGGGTGCAGACTGCAAACTGGGCATGTCTGTACCAACCATACCACCAGCCATAGCCTACTCCTCTGCAAAGGAGGAACAGGTTCTTTGATGAGAGAGCCAGATGTTCAGTGTGGGTGTGTTCAAACATGGGATCTCAGTTTCTAGTCTTACTCAAAAAAGACTTGTAGAAGAATGGATTGGGAAATGATGTTACCTCCATGGAAAGGGAAAGTTCAACATAACGCTGGACTAGAACCCCCACACTCAGATTATTTCACATCACAAGTCCAATGGTCTAACCCACTGAGCTGCTCTGCACATCCAAGTTGAAAGGGATGTACTCAAAGAAAGCTCTGGATCTTGACTTGCATTCAGATAGTCTATTCTTCTTCTTCTTCTTCCTTTTTGTCATGTTTCTCCCAGGGGAGGTTTGACATTGATGAGCCTTCTCCATCTCTCTCTGTTTTGAGCTTCCTCCTTATTTATGCCCCTTTCTCTAAGATCATCTACAATACAGGCAGCCCAGGTCTTGCTAGGTCTTCCCTTTGGTTTCTTTCCATCCACTACGAAGTTCATTGCTCTTTTTATGATGTGGCGGTCTGCTTTCCGTTGAATGTGCCCAAACCAGCGCAGTCTATTGGTACTAGCTACAGACTTCAGATCATTGCCACCCTGAATTTAAGCTTGTCTTGTGAATTGTATATGTACACATACCTCTCCACCACTGCTATTGTGCACTTTTTTTCCTTCCATAATGTAAAGCACTATTCAATTTTTTGGCTTACAATCAACAATTCAGGACTGACAAGAATCTACAAAATTAATGTAAAGCTTAACAATTTAAAACACCCAAACAAACTACTCTACAAGTCATTTTCATATTCACCCTTTTCATTACAAACAAAACTGTAGGGGGAAAAAAAGATAAGGCACATCTATAACTATCACAGCATATCATCATATAAAATGGAAAATCTCCCTGGTGACAGCTTACAAAAATTACCAGTTTATCATCATGGGACTTGAAATACATTTATTATGAACACAGATGACAATAAGCAAAAATGTTAGCAGTTAAGTTACACCTTTTAGGTTGCCTAAAACAAACATAAAAAACTAACAATGATCAAATACAAAAAACGTTTGTTTCTTTATGCAATTAAAAAAAAAAGGGTCACAAAAGGGGAGGGGGGGGGGGGGGGGAGAGAACGAGGAAACCATGACAATACCAGAAAAATGGTAGAAATGAGGGAAAAGAAAAAATTCCCTGAAAAATCCTCCAAAACCACATTGGGAATGGTAGGAGGTATAGGTGCATTCACAAGAATCTCAGGACAGAAAAGAAGCTTTAACGACAGTTGGACCCTCCAAAGAGAAAAAAACAACACAGAAGTATATTTATACAATGCAATGCATACCCAGAAACCAGATCTATTACATACTGACCAGTGAAAAGAGTTACTGAATATCAAACAGTGAAGACAGAAACTTCAGTTTCATTCCAACACAAGACAGATCTGCACATTACCTCCTTTTATGCCTGCATTACTTTTTGCTGTCCACAAAGTCACAAACTTTGTTTTTAAAAACTCCAGATTTCCTTGCGTGCATGTGTGTGTGTGTGTGTGTGTGTGAGTGAGTGTGTGAATGTGTGTGGGTTTGTTTTCCTACAAGCAAGTTCATAGTAAAAAACACATCCCTGATTAGTTTTAGCCAAGTTTTTGTTGTTGTCGTTGTTGCTCGTTATCTTGCGTTTATCTTCACTCTTTCACTTATAAAATAGAATCATACTGCAAGGTTCCTGTATTGAACTGTGACAATTGAAATGGCTTTCAGCAAACCTGTTTTAAGCAAACCTGAACCCATGTAAGATATGAACGGCAGTCAAGGTATGCTATGTTCTGGCAAGTTACCGTTTTCTTCTTTATTTACACGTCTTCCCATTACAATTCACCAACAAATAGTTTACAAAAGTCATAACTTCACCAAAAAGTTTAGTCATGCCTGCACAGCACGCAATGCTGAAGGCAGCCATAAAATGCCTGGCTGCCAGGTATCTGGCCTGTACAGTGTAAAACATCTTCACATAACAACTTGCGTATTTGAGGTCAGCCATGCTAGTGGTAGGAATATCACAATAGGAAAAACAAAGAGAGAAAAGGGACTCAGGCTTCAGGGGAAAAAAGTTCAAAGGACGTTTGTGTAAGCAAGAAGACATTGGTGAAAGACGAGTTCACAGATCAACATATAATACTGAAAAAAAAATCATATATTATAATAAAAAATATTGAACCTTCTCATGATCTGCATCTATGTACATTACAATAGTCAAGATGTGGGTGGGAGGGGGGGGTTATATGGGGAGGGGGTTATATGGGGAGGGGAGCGAGGTTTAAGTTGGGGGTGGCTGGTTGGCTCAATGGGTTGTATGTTTAACACCTGATCCAACGGTACTGGGCTTGAATGTCAATTGTGGCCGCCACGTTGGAAGAGACTTTTTCTTCAAAGCCAACACTGTTATTTGTGTAGGCTCTAAACCCTTTCAAATCCTTCAGAGGAGACTGATGTCCTGTAAGTGAACACATACATACAGCAATATTGCCTGCCATTTAAAATCCCTTCCACCTTTCAGAGAGAGAGAGAGAGGAGAGAGAGAGAGAGAGACAAAGCAGCGAGACAGACAGAGAGAGAGACAAAGAGAGAGAGAAAAAGAGAGAAAGAGGGAGGGGGGGAATTAAGCATAACCGTAGCAATGGATGACATGATAAAAGCACATGCACACTGGTGTAACATTGCAACATCACCCCCCCTCCCCCCACCCCCAAGGCCAGTCAGATTGTGGCCAATTTAAATGGCGGGAAAATGGTCCCATACACAAAAATCTTACCATGGTAGTTCTAGCCAAAGAACACAGAAAAAGAAGTAGACAATCCAGGCACACTGTACACCTTATTTAATATTACTTGATATTTATAATTGATGCACTGAAACCTGTTAAGTCAAACATTTTAAGCCTGGATTTTAAGCCCCAATAGTTGACTAATACAATTTATAAGAATTTCTTCTTGATAGATGAGATATACACAAACTCCCATAAAAAATTCACAACCACAAGACTACAATCTGATTATTCTCATAGCATAAATTTCTCATAATCCTTGTGGCATCAGAGAACAAACATCTTAAAAAGGATAAAGGATGTTAATCTTTTTTTGGCTTTGTGTTTTGGCTTTTTCTCAGTAATTTACATTCTGGCATGTAATCTTGGAAATTTAAATCTGATGTTTTCATTTCCTTTGCATCATTGTATAGGCCTTGCTTTCATGATTAGGGTGTAAAACATTCAACAGGATGGTAATATGACATCATCTGTACACAACTTTTTTCTTTTAATTAATGTAACATATATATATATATATATATAATTTCTCCCAAGGTTTTACTTGATTTTCTTTTTAATAAAGCATGGACTAAGCATATCTGTATAGCATAATAACATATGTTTCACTCAAAACAAGCAAAACAAAATAATCATTAACACCCCCCCCAAAAACCCCCCAAAAACAACAACAACCAAAAAACCAACAAAAACAACAACAACAAACAAACAAAACAAACAAAAACAACAACAAACAAACAACAACAAAACCCCACAAACAAACCCACCAAAAACACCACCACCAATTACAGGTGGTACTCTGTACTTACCCCTACAGTTTCCCCAACAAAAAAATTGACAGTGGAATGTGACAACCCACTGGATGACAAATCTACCTGGTGTATGTCACAGGAGAAAGTAGAATTTATTATTTTTTTAAAAAGAACAACTCAGGATTTTCTTCTCCAACATAACTACAATTCCTTTTTCTCCCACAACAAACTAGAATTTTATTATATCCGGGGTCTTCAGCATAAACTGGAATTCATGTTTCCTCTCTGCACAAGCAGAATATCAATCGATGTGTGAATCAGAAAAAAAAGGGTGTTGGTCTTAGTCAAGATAATCATGCTGAAGTCACATATACTGGGCCTGACTTGTCAGGTGCTTAGCACACATTTTCGCTTATATTACAGAAACCAATAGTTGCTGTCTGGGCAGTCAACAAAGAAGTCAAGACAACTTTGTCATCTTGTTCAATGGTCACCACACAGTTACTGTTGAACAAATCCCCAGCTTGATTAAACACCACTGGGACTACCCAAATTAGGCACTCTTGACTCACTCATCACACCTGTGAACAACTGTGAGTCTGGTGTATGTGTGTGCTTGAGCTCATTGTTTTCTCCTTGACTGGATCGAGAATGAAGACTGCTAAGCAAGGCACTGTACCAATGAAGGAGATAGTCTTTCATAATTATAACATTTAAAAGCATGATAACATTATGAAGAAGATAGTCTTCACATATCATTTAAAAGCATGATAACACTTCCAAGTGTAAGTCTTATTGAGATAGTTTTCATCTAACATTTTAAAAAGCATGACAACATTTACAGTGTAAATCTTATCACTCCAGTCAAATTTTAACAACTGACAAAGCTTTAGACCAAGGTCAGGTCATCACACAATAAACAAAATCCCTAAAAAAATAAAAAAATAAAACCCTAACACCCACCCACCCCACAAAACACCCCAAAACACCCCCCCCCCCCCCCCCACTTCCAAAAAAAACCCCTTGACTGGAAATGGATTACTGCATAGCAAGAATTATGACGAAATAATCAAAACATCAATTAGGAAGTTATCATAAAGACTAACTAATCTGACAGCACAACAAGTACAAATAATCAACATTTCAATGAAAAAAAAAAAGCTTAGAGGATATGTCATAGTTTGATATTATATATATAAAAAGCAAAGTAAAATATGGGATGTTGCAGGAAAAAAAAAGTTTAAAAAACCAAACCAAAACGCAAAAAAAGGAGAAACAGGCTGAATGGAAGATGAATTATTGAGCATTTTGAAGTTTCAAGATATCAGGCAAATTTAAATAAAGCACTCTGCAGAGTAAATGCCTTTGAATAAACAACATACAACCAGAAAGCTTTCAATCTCTCTCTCTCTCTCGCACACACACACACACAAATACAAACCAAATTTAAAAACACTCCCCCCTCCAAAAAAAAGCAAACAAACCCAAAACCCTCACATTATTTTGTTTTCATTCATTTTGGATTTGGCAGAGCAGTTCCATGATTTTTAAGGATAAAATGTGTCTAATATATATATATATATATCTCAAAAGTTTGTTATTCATAAAAAATCAAAATGATTCACAAATGTTCTCTCCTTTTTTGGGTTAAAAACCTCACACTGGAAAAAAACAACCATGCAAAATTCAAATTCTTTCATGTATATACATCTGAAAATTATTCCCTCACAAAGGCCATGAAAACGGTAAACACGAGTTGAACACAGTATTTCTCTAAACCATACAAAAACCCCAATGACAATTATATACACGCCCTGTGAAAGTTCTTTGCACACAATTAACAGTAACGAAAAAAAGACTGCCATGTATGAGTGGGACTGTAGACTGACCCACTTGCTACCAAAAAGACTGGAGTGACTAATTAAAGAAGGGGTATCCATCGTCTCCCAAGACAAATGGAGCCTACTACTACTACTACTACAACCACTAGGAAGAAGAAAGCTATAAAAGCTTGATTTCATCAGTACTTTGTACTCACTGAATCAGTGCTTCATAAGTGGTGTGTGTGTTTGTGTGTGTTTGTCAGTGTGTGTGTGAGTGTGTGTACGTGTGCGTTTAAGTGTGTGTGTGTGCGCATGCATATGTGAGTAAGTGTGTGTGTGACTTGAAATATAACTACACAACAACTGCCCTAAAAATTCAATACAGTGCCCCAATGACTCCTCAAGGAGTTAAGGGAGACAAGTATAAGGATAATAAAATTTATAATAATAATAATTTTTTTCAGTTGATGCATTTGAATAACAAGCATCAATGAAAACAGAGTTGTGGCTTCAATAACAAGTTTAAGATTTTTTTGAATATAAAATACTGACAAATTACTGTATCTACAACAACAACAAAAACCAGTAAAAAACAAATGAGATTTATGCTTTATCCAAAACTCTGGTAGCATCATAGTAATGTCTATAGATGTGGAGAAATTTTACACATTTTATAAAACAGCCATTTGTTTATTCATTCAATCAGATAAGAGTATAACAACTCCCACCCATGTGTTATAACGAATGCTGCAAGTAGAGAGGCACAATTCTTTAACACCTGATCTTATACATGAATGGGCATTTAGCTGTACTCTATGTTCTGGGATCAGGGACAGCAACAACTCCCCCTCTCCCTCACCCCCAACAGCCTTACCTCTCTCCTTTTTCCCCATACCTCTCCCTTCCCTCTTACCCTTCCTCCCCGCAACTCCTGTTTAAAGTAATCTGGAATACTGTGTCAGGATGCTAAAGTGAATGACTGCTTACGCCGTTTGCTGTAATTCTGTTCACAGATCATACCCACAACTGACAACCATTGAATACTGAGAACATATGAAGAGGAAGGACCATTCAAACTTCTACTGTCAGATTGGTCGAGGTAAAATAGACAAACTGCTACATGAAATGTTTGAAAGATTTTGAAAGATATGTGAGGATCTCACTGTGTTCCAAGCTCTCAATCACAGGCTCATGGTACACATGCATGCCCATAAATGGACATGGCTCAGTGCTGAAAGCTGATTGGCTGGAGAGTTCAACCATCCCTATGGGCTAGATCATGATGTATTCCAAAGGATCGGATTTACACCCATTTCTTCCACTGTTAAGTAGTACATTGATGTTTTGACCTTAACTTCCAGCCACACATTTAGAGCCTTACATATTGCTCCCTTTACCTAAAACAAGTGGAATTCTGACATAACTGCTGCTTCTGAGTCAAAAATAAGTACTTACATAAAAATGAATATGCACATTATGGAGAGAGAAAAAACAACAGCAGTAGGCCTACAACTAAACAAAAGTAAGCTATAAATAAACAATAGCATAAAAACCAGCAAAGAATCAATACCAAACAGCCCAATTTCAGTTGATATACAGAACAGTCAATGTGTAAGTCAGACATGCAGTATAAGTAGGTCAGTGCCACTCAAGGCTGTCATGCCGCTGGAAAGCACAAAGTCTGCAAAATCAAACTTTGCCCAAACCCTTGCACAGTAAGTAGGTCTGCATTTATCCTCTTAATCAAAAAATTGTTTCTGCAACACAACAAATAAAATGCCGACTACATCTATACTACATAGCTTTCTATGTATCTCCCTGCACACAGCCTGTACTAGATACAATAAATAGTTAAAAACATATTCAGAACATGATAATCATATACACACACCAAAGTACATGAGACCCCTTTACCCAAAGTGGTCTGGGAACTACGCAGATTGGAACACCAGCTCTCTCCATATGCGACAGTCATGCACAAATGCATATGATATCAAAATTAATATGTGCACTATAACTGCCACAGTTCAATCACACAAAAATAAATATTATCATACATTATCCTAAATATCTTGTCAACTCTTTCATTCAAAAATACTTTTAAGAAAACCTCCTCATAAAAGAACAAGACCTATCATGAGTGGAAGACATTTTTGAAAATTCAGCAGGTTTACAACGTCTTTGTGTCAGGCCATACTCAGTAGCACAGGCTATGTCAAGGATGAGAGAGAGAGAGAGGTTTGAAGAAAGTTAAGTAAAAGCCCACTTGAATCACAGAAACTGGAGGGGCTTTTCACATACATTTAAAAAAAGCCTAAAAATCAAGTTTCCATTCAAGACATTCATTGTCATTCACAGAATGACAATCAAAATCATCTGAAAGAAGTTAGTTGGGTTGATTTTTTTCCCGAAGGGGTGGGGTGGGGGTATACATAAGTAATGATTTCATATCTTCAGGTTATGTTTTGAGACAATATTGAATATTTGTGATCTTTTAGTTTGAGTTTGAAATCAGCACGCACACACACACACACACACTACACACACACACCCTACACACACAAACACATCAAGTCTGTGGTTAAATTACACCTTCAAGCCGGTGAAAATTTCCAGCAGAACAGCGTATATCCCAGCGGCTCCACAGAAGATGCCAATGCAGATGATGGCAACGTCCTTGACCTTGCTGAACAGCGACAGCTCTGACCAGCACAGCTTGAGGTGAAAGATACAGGGCAGGATGTAGGCCAGCATCGTACTGCCAAACGCACCTGTAACATGCACACACACACGTATCTGATATCACTTTTATGTGAACAGACGTAAAACTGAAAACCAACCAACAAACATACACACACCACGCACAACGCAATTAGCATGCAATCACATGTAATCATGCACGCATGCATGCATGCACAAACACACACCACACATACACCCCCCCCCTCACCCATTTACTACACACACACATACATGACCGTGCACGCACGCATGCATGCACGCACATGCACACACACACACACATTTAATCTAATTTCATGTTGTTTCTAGCAAAGCCAACCATAAAGGCTCTATATTAGCACTGTCACCTTCTTCAGTTTCACAAACTCACATTACTAACCATTTCAGGTTCAAAATCAACACCTAATCCCTTCAAATATCCAACACTGTTCACTTAAAAAAACAACCCAACATTAAATGACACAATACCTTAAGTACTTCATTCCTTAGGGCCAATAAGACAAGGCTGAACACACACATACACATACTAATACACATCAGTATAAGCATGATCATACCTCCAGATTCAAATCATGTATTGTCCTCCACATTGTCCACACATACACACACACATACACATCACACCCACACGTTTTTAGCATCAACGTGAACATGATCATATCTCTCCGGGTATGATGTATGTATTATCCTCTGTATTGCAAAGCCCTGATTTGCGGCATTGATATCTTTATCTAAGATCAGGCACCTAGGCCTAGACAGACCCCTGTAACTGATGCACACACACACAGCAGCATACACAGCTGGTATCAGGCCAATAGCTGTGTCAGTTACTGAATTAAGCTAAGTGCCAAGGCCTACATTAAAATGTTATCCTTTAAAATGCTCTGTTCAAAGTGTTTTCGGCCATAAGTGTTTTCGGCCATGAGTGCAGCTGCCTTTTGGCAAGGTACTTGAAAACAGTCATACATGCAAATTTCTCATCCAGTGTGTACCCACACTCTTACTGGGATGGATGAGATAAGAGTGCATATTCTGGGTGACCCCCTAGGTGTTAAGCTGAGGAGCATGCAACAACATACACAGTATTAAGGGCAAGGAAAGAATAGACAAAACAATCAGCACTGCTGCATAATTTCTGCTCCTAGAATAGAGGGCAAAAGCTTCCACAACGCTTACAGCAACAGTGCATAACTGATGTTGTCCAACAGCATAAGACTCAGGTGTAATATGTTCTTATGGGGAAGTGTTGGTAGTTACACAGGTGGCAGTATTTCACATCTGACCCAAGCTTGTAACATCCGAATGGCATACACAGACAGAAAACAAACAATTTGCGCTCACCAACAAAAGCCGAAATGTAGGCAAAGTAGTTTCTCAACAGAATGGCCAGACTTCCCGCACAAAGTACAATCAGGATTCTGAGTGTGTTACGTTTCCATGTGGCCACCTGAAACAGCATGAAAAAAAGCCACAACAATTTAGCAACATTTGGTGACCATGCTTTAATCTTTTGCTGTCATATTTGCTGTTTATCACCCTGCCAGAGTGTACAACCTTTATGTGTGTGCATGAGTGTGTGTGTATGTGCGTGCGAGCGTGTGTGTATACATTTGAATGTGTAAAAAAACCAAAACCCTATTAATTGTAACTGGCTGCATATGAATGAGTAGGATGAATGAAAGCGCTTTGATTTGTTTTTTGTAAGATATAGTACTATTTAAATTCCACTTATTATTATTATATTGAGTTTAGTGTAAAATCAAATACCCTCTTTATCTTTTAAAATCTTTTAATCTCAATCAATTTAAAAACAAAAGGCCATTTTTAGCAAAATGCTAACTTCTCATCTGTCACAGGTGCAGCGGAAAAGCAAAAATTTCAGTCTGAAAATTTCTCAAATTTGATCTGAACTGATATGTTCTTCTATACCAGAAGAGAAAAGGGAGGGCAAGACAAAGACGTTGAAGAATAAAAAGAAGACTGATTGGTTGATTGATTGATTCAGTTTTAGAGGGAGAAGGGAGAGAGAAGAGAGAGAGAGAGAGAGAGAGAGAGAGAGAGAGAGAGAGAGAGAGAGAGAGAGAAGGATAGAGAGAGTGAGAAAGAGAGAGAGAGACTGACTGACAGACAGACAGACATGAGTACAGGGAGGAGGAAAAGAGAAAAGAAGAAATGGAGGAGGAGTGAGCATGCGCAATTCTTTAATCTGTACATTGTCAATGGTACAAAAATGTATCTGCAGAACGTCATCACCATAATTACCATCATCATCATCACCACCACCACCATCACCACAACCACCACCACCACCAATCTAACTTATCAATCAATCAACCATCCACCTATTGAATGGATAATTTTTTTTTTTTTTGGTGCTCCTTGGCTAGAGCTCTGAGGTACAACAGTGAGATTTTTGCGTATGCGACCAATTTTGCCCGCCATGAAGGTAGCCACATTCCCACTTCAGGACTGGGTATGTTCTTGTTTCGGTAAGCCACTGAACACTGACATGAATTACAGGATCTTTAACATGCATATTTGATCTTCTGCGTGTGCATGAACACTAAGGGAATTAAGGAATTGGCAGGTTTGCACTTGAAGTTGACCTGGAAGATTGCAAAAATGTCCCACCCATAATTCACAAAGCGCAGCTGAGATTCAAACCCGTGACTTCATGGACCCATGGGACTGAAGTCAAACGGTCTTAACCACTTAGCTACAGCGTCCGTCTAAATTGATGAAATAAACCAATCAATCGATTAACCAATCTAATGACCAACCAATCCATCCCTCCATCTCCCCATCACCAAAACAATGCCTCTAGTACTACTCTCATACTAGTTAAAATGGACTGGAAGAACAAAAAAATACATATATATTTACTTTAAAATTAAAAAAAAAGGCTGAAAAAACTTGAGTATATTTAATACAATTAAACACCAGAAAAACTTATGCATGCATGCGCACACATGCACGCACACACACAATAAACATATATACCTGTATACACACACACACACAACACATACCTACACACAAGCGTGCACACACACACACACATATGCACACACTCATGTACACACACAAACACACTCACACACACGCACACACACACACAAAACCCAACCCAACTCCCACACACTAAAGATCTGTCTTACAACCTACATATCAACACACAATGATAAGCTTTGATCACACCCTTGCAAAGCCCTCCTTATCACTTACTCTGTCAGAAACCTTCTCTGCTATTGGAAGCTTGAAGCTGCTTTCTTTTTTCCGCAGCAACGATTCGTGGTCCCGCACTTTCACTCGCTCTGGTTTGGGCCCACACAGACGTCCTGCGCAGAGAGAAACAGAGTTCAACCGCTTTTTTAAAAAAATGAACAGAACCTGCCAGTCCATTTAGGAGGGGTTTTTTTTGGGGGGGGGGGGGGGGGGGGGGGGGGGGGGGGTGGGGGTTGACTGTTCAAATGACCTTAAATCATATCATGGTTTGTTTTTTGTTCGTGGGTAGGCTTTGTGCTTCATTGCAAAAGCAGTGTGTGTGTGTGTGTGTGTGTGTGAATAAAAGAGCCCCAAAACATTTTACAAACACAAATCCACAAATCGGCTGTATCTTTTCTTTGATTTAAGATACATGACACCTGTTTGGTCCCACATCCCCACCCCCTTTTTTCATCTACAATAAAAGAAGAAAAATCTTTCTCTTGAGTAAAAACTAAATCATGATAATATCTGACCATTATCATAACCAAAAAGCATACAATTTTAATTTTCCGGAGTGACCATGATCCAAGATCCTGACTATTGTGGCTACAATTATTTTGTCTGTGTTGGTAGCCATTTACATGGTTCTTATACAATAGGATGAATAATAATAATAACAACAACTAAAAAAAAATTAGAATTTTTTTTTTTAAATGGAAAGAGACAAAATAAATGCATCAAAAATGTGGTTCTCACACACACACCCCTCCACCCCACCCCATCCCCCCACACACCAACACACAACCCCTCCCCCCACACACACACACACTCCACGCATGCACACACACACACACTCTACACACACACACACAAACAACCCCCCCTCCATCCAGCCCACCCCACTCACAAAGTATGACAAAAATTAAAACAAAAATAGGCCCTCCCAAAAAAAAATCAGAACTACTCACCATTACCAAAAATGTACACTTCCGCCATTTCCACCACAGGGTACATCATGAGAGGGAAGGTGAGGATCACGCCGACACACAGGCAGGCGTTGACAGCCAGACCCAGCCAATGGCTGGTGGGGATGTTGGCATTGATCATCTGTTCCACGCCCTCCCCGAAGCTCAAATAACCCAGGACCCCAAAACAGCCCAGGACCAGTGTCAGGACCGCCACTGCTCCGTAGAGAAAGGAGATGAAATTGTGTCGGTTTCCTTCCATGCTGGACTCTATGGGCAGAATCTGAAAAAACAAAACGAAGTTTCCTCTTTGTCACGTAACTGCATGTGCTGTGTCTACTTTTTTTCCCCCTCTGCTAAAGATCTGAGGTTCACCAATGGTGAGATTTTTGTACACGTGACCGTTTTTGCTCACCATTCAGGTAGATGCATTTCGACTTTAGGGATGGTGTCTAAACATAACATCTGTATGCATGCCGGTTTTTTGTTTTTGTGTGTGTTTGTTTTACAATTTTTTGGATTATTCGTCCCTACCAGCACATAAGGGCCTACTCTTCTGAAAGGCAGAACAGGTTTTTAACATGTGCACAAGATGTTCTGTGTACGTTCGCACATGAGGCCTCGGTTTATGGTCTCATCTGAAGGACTCTGACATTCAGTTTGGTTGGGGTTTTTTTCTCTTTAAACTAGGAAAAAAGGGTGAGGCTGGGAATTGAACCCAGAACCTCATGGTTTACTTGTTGGCAGGTGAACGTCTTAACCATCCTGCCACCCTCCTTTTTAGGTGTCTATATTTTTAATTCCTTGGCTAGAGCTAAAACTTTTGCCATCTGTTTCTACCAGCACAAAATGGCATACTCTTCCAAAAGGTGGAACAGGTTTTTACATAATTATGCGCAAGATGTTCTGTGTGCATTTGCACATATGGAACCTTGGCTTATAGTCCCATGTGAAGGACTTTCCAGGGAGTGGAGTCTGTACTGATAAAAACTCCAGGGGAAATATCCCCTTGAATGGGTGCCTTGGTGGTGGCTTGAACCCAGGCCCATCCTATTCCAAGTGCAACACTCTAACCACTAGGATATCCCCACCCCACCTTTCCACCCACCCAAACGATGTTCTAACCACTCAGTATTTCCACACCCAGCAGAGAGAGCTAAATAAACAGCTGAAACTGCAACATTGTGAATCATCTCATACACTTTTATGGATGCAATTCTGACTTTGGTGTTCCAATTTCTACAGCTGCCTCTCTCAATTCTCTGGTTCATGCCAGAATGATAAAATGGAGCATCCAATCCAATCCAATCTTGTTGTTTATAGCCCTGCTGACCACAGAGGCCATATTGGGGCTGTCAACCTTGTCAGTTTTTTAAATCTCAGATTAAAACTGTGCAACTAATTACAGATTAAAACAGGTTTTAAAACCAACCCTAATGATGTTCCTTGTATCAACGCCCTTGCCAACAATAAGGGCCAACCCAGTTTAGTCACTGCATTGTGGGAGAAACCACGTCAACGACACATAAAAATGAGATAAAACTAAAACCGCATTCCTCAAAACCAAGTGTAAACTATAACACTTTGATAGAACACTAAATAGTAATGACAATAAATGAAAGTCATATAGCGGCTGTACCTTCTCAGAATCAAATCAGTATCTTATGTCTGAAGCAGTAACTGCCCCAGTTTCTGGCATTCTGTGTCAGTAAGGCTTCACAGGACACACATGTAGGTTTACTGTTGCCTTGGTATGTAATGTTCATAAACTGTTTCAGCAGCATTAAAGCATCTGGATTAATTTTGCTCTAGAGTGAATGGCTGAGTTATGTTTTTAATTCTTGCTCCTGACAGTCCACAGGATAGGAAAACTGGTCAGGTGTAAGTTCATAAGTATTCAATAAAAAGGAAAAAATAAGAGAGAAAGACAAGAGAGAAAACATGAGAAGAAGAGACAAAAAGGTATCCATATTCAAACAAAACCCCCCCCCCCCCCCCCCCCCCCCCCCCCCCCCCCCCCCCAAAAAATACCCCCCTCACATACCATCCACCTCCCAACCAAACAACCCCCCCCCCCCCGCTGTGTTCCTATAGCTTAAGCTTTATTCTACCTAACAACTTGTTATTTCTGTACACTGCCCGAGGGATGTTTGGGCCTTTGGCACACACAGCACTGTGTGTAAGTAACACCAGTATTTGCAGGTAAAAGACATTTGCATCAATTCTCCCGAGACATGAGCATTATGAAGTTACACAGATGTGAGGACAGGCAGACACATTGAAAAAGGCAGATAATGATTCCATTCAGAATAGTGCACATGTAAGTTTACACTGAATGGCATCAAAACATATATATATATATATATATATAAAAATATATTTGGTTTCAACTTCACAATATGACATAACATCATAGGAATTTTGATACATGTTATATATTTGCACTTAGATCCTATTTCTCATTATCAGCACGCATATGATATCACAGCAATTTAATAAATGTTATATGGCATTTAAATCCTTTTTCTCATTATCAGGAAAAAAAAGTGCATATGTTGCTCATACTGCCTTAGTTGCAGGATCATTCACCTGCACCTGTTTTGAACACACCACATGGGTGCAGTGTCAGCAGACTTGCTCCCCATCTTATACCTGGGAGCAGTAAAATGGCCAACAGAAGTGACAAGATTGGATTGGTAGAGGAGTCCCATCTGGAGCAGTTTGATGTCCACAGGGCCAATTGCAATCTTTTCAGGTCAGACATTCTCAGCAGAATGGACGAAGGGTGTATTTTGGCTGCGGAACATCTGGTGGAGACATTGACCATGTTGATCATGTCAGCTAAACAGCCTGTTCCTAGGATGAGTGGTCAGCCCGGGTTTTAGTTTGTACCAGAGTTGGTCTTAAACCTTGTATATTCTGTAGTTGCAGTTTTAATCTGAGATTATAAATTTTACGAAGTGACAGCCCTGAGATGGCTTCTGTGGTCAGTGGGGATATAAAAAAAGAAGATTGGATTGGATTAGAACCCAATTTTGGTTTTAAAACACCTGCCATGTCTGGCCTTAGGTTAGACAAACACAAACAATAAACATGTTTATGAAAGATGGAGAATACACACAAGTTCTAATTTGAAAAAAAAAAATCGGTAATGTGTACACTTAAGTCACTCCATTAACTATTTTAGTTGTGTGTGTGTGTGCACTTGTGCATGTTTGCATGCATGTGTATGAAGGTTTCTTATGGTAGGGATAGAAGTTGAGGGGGGAAAAAACTGGGGGAAATATCAGAATAAGTGGTGCAGGAACAGCAGGCCATGAACATCACTAAAAATTTGGTAGCTAAAAAAAAAAAGTTTGAAAAAAAAGGACTCACCGTGCCAATACCTTCAAAGGCACTTGTCACCATGCCGAAGAAGATGGGCGTATCACGCCAGTTTGCCCATGCAAATGTCTCACTCACAGAAAAACCTGGTGGAAAAAAAAAGTAAGACAGTTTAAAATAAATGGAAGCAACCTAATTTGCTAGGTCAAGATCTTGGAAAAATACAGTGGTCACAACATTTCTGTTCAGAAGCAGTAATTCCCTTTGTTTTGTACTGAAGTCTGTCAGTATAATAAAAAGTGTGATTGAAATGCTGAGAATGTTAGTACACACATGCAAGTACACATCAAATATACAATTAACTTTCTGTCTAATCTTTTTTTTTAATTTTAATTTTTTTTTTAATTGATGGTGAATAGTAAACTTTGGTTTAACTTAACCACAGCAGGCAGCAATATCCCCAAGTTCATCAAAACAATACATAGCTAAGCAACAAAAATGTCTTTTCGTATATATAAATGCCTAAAGTATTCTTAAATGCCTGCCAATTCTTTAAATCAACACTGAAGTATCAATCTTCTGCATAATCCAGATGTAGCCTCTAAAAATAAATACTGTGTCCAACAAATCATGACTGTTTCTTTCCAAATTTACGACATGACTAATTTCCTTTGTTATACTTTTCCCCCCCACTAAACTGCTTAAAATTATCATAGTGTTTGTCAAACAATGGATGACTAACTATTGCACTGTGTTGTATTGTGCTGCACTGTATTGTATTCCACTGAATTTAGTGTTCTACACTGCTCTGCATTAATATATAATGTTTTACTCAATATTGTGGTATTACCTTATAGACAAGGCAGGTTCCTCTGCATGAAAGTTAGGCTACTCCTAGAACTGTGTATGTACCAGATTTGCCACAATGTGTGCAAGTCTTTTTTGTGTTCTCTTTCACTAATTTATATTTGTTTGTCAATGAAGGGAACTAAATCCCTGACCTGTCACTTTTAGGATAGAAAGGTGGGTTACCTTTTGACCATCAATGCTGCTAATATGAAAGCTCTTATTCAGACATGATACTATTTCAATACAAAATACAGTAAAACAATCTACTCACCACTAATGAGGAACATGAACACCTCGATACACCCAATGAAGATGGAGGCATTAGCAACGACAGAGATGAAGCCCATGTGGCGCAGGTTACGAATCAACGTCATGGGCACAAACACAACCACAGGCATCAACACTAACAGCCTGAGGTCAGGAACATGCTTTCCCCGCAACAGCGTCCATCTTGTCGTGTTTACAGGCAACGTGCTTGCTGTCACTGCACTATCAGCTACAGTGGTGTTGATGTTAGCCATTGGGGCACTTTCTGTGGATGTTATATCTGACACCACTGAGGCTTCAACTGTGTTATCATGACTTTGTGTGACATCTTGCACTACTGAGCTTGTTGTTGTTGTTGTTTCATTAATATCTGTCTTGTTGTTACCTGAGGTTGTAGTTGTTTTGTCAGAAACTAAAACTGTAGGGGATTTAGTCGTAATGGTAACATTATGAAAATCTGAGCTATGATTTGCGGGGACATGAGTGGAAGCATGCAGGATGCTGACTTTGTCAGATGCTAAAAATGATATAAAACTGGAGAGTGATGCAGGGGTGGTGGTGGTGGTGGCAACAGTTGAGTCATTGAACTGACCATGGACACTACCTTCTGCCCTGTCAAGCAGAAACCTCTTGTTGTGCAGGACCCCGGGAGCTCTTTCCACCATGTCGTTCATGTCCACATGGACTGAATTGAGAGAATTCAGGTGCTTCACCTCCACACACTGGTGAATGACATCTGTCACATTCGGTCTGGCCACAGAGACGGAGCAGTTGTACAAGGGAAACATGCTGTGTATGGTGTTGCCCACAAAAATACAGTACCCTACACAAAAACCAAACTGCGTGACCATCACGGCAGAATTGACCAGCGTCAACCCTACCCTGCCCATGCACAGTCGCCCGATGTCGCCAAAGTTCAGGTTCCGAAGCAGCTTTTTGTGCACCGCATCATGGTCGTCATCGTCACTTTCGTCGCTGCTACCATCATCGCTGGACAAGGGGGGGGAACCATCGCTGTTGTGGTTGTGGCGGTTGTGGAGTTTCTCCCCCTGCAGCTGCATGTTGTTGCTTTTGCTGCGCTGCACGCCGGCCAGGAGGTGTCGGATGGCATGGTATTTGCAGCTCACCAGCAGCTGGCAGCAGTGGGCTGTCAGCGTCGCTATCAAGGTCAAGCCTATCAGCCCCAGCTGCACACAGTCACAGTGACATTGACAACACACTTCATCCTCTCCTCTGTCATCATACTGACTAATGGACATACAATGTGGGTATAGATCTGTCGCAGTGTTGTAGATATACTACCATGAAGAGATGAACATATCAGGTTGACAAAACAGGATGCTGCAGACAAGCAAGCATAATTATTCAAAGAGTGAAACACACTTTTTATACATGCACATCCCCAAAGTGGGAATGCGGCTACATTCATGGTGGGCAAAAGTGGTCGCATATGTAAAGTATCACAATTGGTGAACTTCAGAGCTCTAGCCAAAGAATGGAGAAAAAAGTGCACAAATACATGTACACATATATGCACACAAACTTACACATGAATGTGCACGCACAAACACACACACATGCATGCACACGTGCCACACACACACATGTACACACATGCAAACACACACACACAACAAAATCCTCAAAATAAAAACACAATAAATAAATAAATAAATAAATAAACACACACACACACATGCACGCACCACAAAACAACCACACACTTACACATACATACATGCAAACACACACACATGATTTTTTTTACTCATGAACATGCTTAGCCTATACAAAAAAATTTTTTTAAGGCCCTTCCATTTTTCAAGGACTTTTCAAGGTTTCAAGGACCTGTACAAACCCTGATATTCACTCATGAAAATGCTTACTTAAAAAATTTATCAAGTGTTTGATCAAGAAATTTCAATTATAAAACTAGATGTTAAATAATGAAATTCATCCTCTCCAGTTGCTAGTATCTCTCCAATAATCTTTTATATTGTGCATCTGCACTTTAACTCGTGTGTGTGTGTGTGTGTATGTGCGCACGTGCATGTGTGTGCATGTGTGCATGCATGGGTGTGTGTGTGTCTGTGTGAGAGAGAGAGCATGTATGCACATGTGCATGTGTTTTAAAATTTCGGGAAAGATGTGTACTCACACATTACACAACTGAAACATACTGCATGGGTTCTAATGAAGACAAAAAGAGAAAAGAAGAACACATCTATAAAACCTTATGATAAATTCTGTAAGGTGTTTTACTTATTCGGTAAGTTGCTTTATTTTCTATTTTGGTGTGATTGCTGGATATATTTGGCAAAAGTTCTAATTCATCATGATGAAAAGCAAATATCCTACACAATCTCTTTATAAAGAAAAGAAGCAAAGAATCAAAACTCTTAAAAAAGCAAACTGTATAAATCATGCTGAGTTTAGAGTATCAAAGAAAAAATATCAACAGAGTTGACTCAGTTTTCGTCTTCCTAACTGTTCAGTATTAATCCATACAAGATTCAAAAGTAAAACTAACTCACAGCCATGCCACTCTGGCGAAAAGCGAAAGCAATGGCAAGGTAGTTACTTCCAATGAAGGCTTTCAGCATGTTGGCAAAGTCCATTAAATGATGTCCAAAATGTGGCCTTCTGCAAAATGAAAACATAGTCATCGATTAAAGAAAAAGAAAAAAAAGCAAGAATGGCATGCACACACACACACACACACATCTATATATATATAAATATATATATATATATATATATATAAATATATATATATATATATATATATATATATATATATACATATATATATATTCTTGTTGTACCAACAAAGTGTGTGCAAACAAGAACTACAAAAACAAAACAAAAATAATATTTTATGATATATAGAATCATTGGTAAAAATAAGAGCTGCTTGGTAGTGGTGGTTGGCTGATATTGTCTCAAATCAAATCCTTTATTTCAAGAAAACCCCCAAGAGGTACATGAAATTTAACAAAACCACAACTTGCGGATGTGGGCGTGTGAAAAATACTCATAACACAACTTCATTCCAAAATGAAACGCACAAATTATGGAAATGAAAAGTGAAAGACCATTTACAATACAGGAAAGGTATGATAAATCAACATGATGTTTGGATACATGTATTGATCAGCAATCAATTGCATAATCTCTCTCTCAGCATATCACGTGCAATGCAAAGGCATCTACAAGCACAAACACATACACATGCATGCTTGTGTGAACAAATACGTGCGAGGAAGGTAGCATGCGTCTGCGTCCCTCACACACATACACGTATGCAGTAAATATTTCAAATAATACGCTAGACAAATAACATTTAAATGAAAATACAAAAGTTCTCATGAGGAAGCTATATTAATGTGAGTTAGAACTCCCTGCACCAAAAGCACAACTAGTACACAGATACGTGGGGCACACATCCCACACCAATGCGGCATACACACAAACATGCACTCGTGTGTGTGAGTACGCTCACACACAATGACACAGCCATCCAAGTCTATACCAACAAAGGAAATTAAATTATCTATAGCATGTAACAAAATCATATTTATATAAGTCCTTCAGGGCTCTATTAAAATCAATGAATGAATGAATGCGATGCACGGTATTCCATTTGTACCTGCTACAGGAAAGTTTTCCTAAGCTATTACTCTCACAAACATTGGAAACATTCAAAATAAGGCTTTCACCTGACTGTCATCACTTACTGATACCACCAAGCCTTTATAAACCTAGGATTCCAATGGATATGTTTACATTAAGCACTTTTTAAAACATTTTAATCCTTCAACTCATATTAAATCAACACTATCCAGAAGAAGCTCTGCATAGTTCTATTCACAGATGGAACCCCCCCACCCCCTTAATTTTTTTTTTAAACATCATCATAAGAGTTTCTCTTATTTTCTTCTGGGATTAATTTTTATTCCCTGTGGTTTAGATTTTAAAATGGTAGAAAAATGAGAGGGTCTTTTTTTATGTTGTTTATGTTTCTGTTGATTTTCTTCTTGATATCCTGTGATGATGACTTTTGTTGATTAAAAAAGAAAAACAAGAAAAAAAGAAAGCAGTGATTGTGCAAACTCAAGAACTTTGAATGGGCTCTTGTTCTTATCCATGATAAAACAGATAATGCATTGATCAATGTCTGTGTACATGTGTGTGAACATGTGTGTGCATCCATGTGTACGAGTGTGTGTGTGTGTGTGTGTGCATGTAAGTGCACATGTGAGTTATGTTTTCATAGAATACCTTAGCTGTTGATTAATAATGCCACTTGTGTGTGTCTATGAGTAAGAGAACCTTTTAACTTTAGTTTATCCGTAATTTTGTGATAATAATTGTGTTTGACAGTTGTATTTGTGGCTAATTAATTAATGACTGTCACTTGTTCAGCAGGTTCTTTCACTACATTGCAATCAAAGTAACATCTCGTGGAAAGAAAACTAATTATCTGGAAAATAAGCACAGATAAACAATGAAATTGAGTGTGGATGAACCATGAAAATGAGCGCGGATGAACCATGAAAATGAGCGCAGATGAACCCTGCAGAACACCCTGTGACCCCAATCATTATTCAATCAATATCGCTTTGCTGTTCCTGGCAGTGTTGGAGCTCTTCTGTGGTGGTTACTATTAAATGCATCAATGTGGTTGTCTGTGTGTGTGTGTGTGTGTAGTGTGTGTGTGTGCTGTGTTTTTTTAATTCATTTTTTTTATTTCAAGGATAATGGCATAAGCATTCATGTGTCGTTTTTTCCATCCAGTCCCTGTGTGTATGCAGTTTTGTAAGTTTTGTCATCTGTTCCCACCAGCACACAATGGCCTACTCTTCCGAAAAGCGGAACAGGTTTTAACATGTGCGCAAGATGTTCTGCGTGCGTTCACACACAGGACCTCCATTTATAGTCTCATCCGGACTTTTGGGGAGAGTGGAGTCAGCACTGATGTTAACTCCAGAGGAAAAATCCTCTTGAACGAGATTCGAACCTGGGTCAGCAGATCACGAATACATCACTTTAACCACGAGGCTATCCTGTCCCTTGCGTGCACAGGTGTGTGTCTCTGTCCCTTGCGTGCGTAAGGGTGGGTGTGTGTGTTGATCATGTTCAGAGATTTTTTTCTCTACTTTCACCTTGTTCAAATTGTTGCAGATCAGAAATTCAAATCTTTGTGCATAAGTTCTGTACGAAAGAATTTTAACTGTATATAATGGGTAATTTTGTGACAATAATTCTGTTTAAATAGCTGCATTAACAGTGTTCTGTCTTTAATAACTGTCTTTTCAACAGAAGTTTGATTGCTTTAATTATAAATGAAATAAAACAAAACTAAAGTAAGTACAGGTAAACCATAACAGAACACATCTGTGACATTATGTTTATTAATAGTATTATCATTGGTAACATTTTGTTCACTGAGTGTGTGCATATGTGCAAGCATGTGCGCATATGTATGTGTGTGTGTATGTGTGTGTGTGCTTGCATGAGAGAGAGAGAGAGAGTGTGTGTGTGTGTTGAATGTGTGTTGGTTGTGAATGTGTGTGTGTGTGAATGTGTGTATGTGTGTGACTCACTGACTGTGTGTATCACTGTATGCATATAATATATATATAATATGATTATATATAATATATATCATCAATGTCAAACCTCCCCTGGGAGAAACATGACCAAAAAAGGAAGAATATATACATGTATATATATATTATATATATATATAATATATTATATATAATTTATATTATAATGTGTGTGTGGTGGTGTGTGGTAAGAGAGAGAGAGTGAGAGAGAGAGAGAAGAGAGAGAGAGAGAGAGAGAGAGGAGAGAGAGATGAGAGAGAGAGAGAGAGAGAGGAAGAGAGAGAGAGAACTCGAACTCGAACTCGAACTCAAATGATTTATTCACAAAAAGGCCATTGGCCCATACATGAAAGGGGTTGCCGAACTGCTCAGTATTTTGGTGGAGGTAAAAGCAATAGTAAAACAAAAAACAAAACAAAAAACAACAAAACACTGACAACATGTTACTGTATAACAAAAAGTCAGCTACAAAATATGACTTAGGATAACAATATCTCTCTTATTCTGAAAGCTTTACACAAATATAAAGTGAGGGTGCGCACAACCTCAGGATGACCTGATGCCAGGAGTAAACAGAGTCTAAATAGATTAGGCTGTCTACTATATTTAACAGGGATGTAGTTCTGCCTAACATCCTCTAATACTGGACAGCACAACACAAAATGTACTTCATCCTCCTCTGCTTGCTTACATAATGGGCATAGCAGCCTGTGGTCATGTTCTCTGTATCTGAATTTATGAACATTTATATCCGATACACCAAGTCTAAACTTAGACATAATTCTTTTCAAATGTATATCCATATCAAGTTTTAGATAAGGTTTGACATCATGCGAACTTATAAATTGTCTGTACATTTGAGAGAGAGAGAGAGAGAGAGAGAGAGAGAGAGAGAGAGAGAGAGAGAGAGAGAGAGAATATTCTCTCTCTCTCTCTCTCTCTCTCTCTCTCTCTCTCACACACACACACACACACACACATTGATACAGGGGAGGGGCGGGGATAGCCTGGTGGTTAGAGTGATCAATGCATTTGTGATCTGCTGACCCAGGTTGAATCTGGTTCAGAGGATTTTTCCTCTGGAGTTAACATCAGTGCCGACTCCACTCTCCCCAAAAGCCCTTTGGATGCGACTATGAACCAACTACCAAGGTCCCTTGTGCGAAGGCATGCAGCACATCTTGCGCACACCTTAAAACCCGTTCGGCTTTTCGGAAGAGTAGGCTATTGTGTGCGGGTGACAAATGACAAAACAGATGACAAAACTTACAAAACTGAATACACACGGGAACTGGATGAAAAAAAGCACATGAGTGCTTATTCCATTATCCTCGAAATAAAAGATTAAATAAATAAATAAATAAATACATCAACTGGCCACGATTAAACAAAATGTGTGGTTTGCTCCGAAGCACACTGACAACATATATATACAAAGGACCAAACCTGTGATACGACTGATTACATCTTTTACGATAACAGGAGCAATCCTATTTTAAGTCAATGTGCCTAGAATCAATTTATATGATGTTGGCCTACTCTAAAATCGAAACTTATTCTCAGAGTCACTCTGATCAAGAACTTGAAGCACTGACTTACTTTGAACTTGGAGAATCCATGGCCATTTTAATGTCAATATGGGGCAGACTGTCTCACAGAAGTTTTGTCGGATTATTGACTTTTTTCATGACATCAAACCTGGAGCACGTTGCCACTAAGTTAAGCGAGCGGCTGGGTAACAGGCAACAGATGCCAACATAGCAAGGGAGGGTAGGGGGTGGGGGGTATGGGGGGGAACAACTCTATCACCCTACCGGAAGTCCGCCTGTCTTGCGTCAAATGGGCCAAGCCTACAGATTTCACAAAATCGAAAAATCTGTATTCTTTTATTTCGAGGATTTTCATTTCATTTCATTCTTTTATATCGAGGATAATGGAATAAACACTTATGTGCTTTTTTACATCCAGTCCCCGTGTGTATGCGGATTTGTGAATTCTGTCATCTGTTCCCAATGGCCTACTCTTACGAAAAGCGGGACAGGATTTAACGTGTGCGCAAGATGTTCTGCGTGCGTTCGCACACGGGACCTCGGTTATAGTCTCATCCGAAGGACTTTTGGGGAGAGTGGAGTCTGTACTAATGTTAACTCCAGAGGAAAATATCCCCTTGAACGGGAATCCCAGGTCGTCAGATTGCGAGCGCAATGTTCTGACCACTAGGCTATCCCGTCCCCGATGATAATGGAATAAGCTATCTTGCCGTTGTTTGTGGGGGGTTCTTTTTACATCAAGTTCCCATGTGCATGCAGCTTTGTAATTTTTTTCTGTTCCCACCGGCACATAATGGCTTACCTTTTGCATGAAGCATTTACCAAGTCATAAGCAACAACTAAATGTCATCTTTGGCTGTAACTTGATCTAGGTTTTGTTGTTGAAAATCTGAAATTTTGCTGTGTGCTAGCTGGCATTTCTAGATAATAATTATGCTTTGCGACTCATTTGCATATGAAAGGGTATTTTCTTCTCTAGGGTATCAGTTATAGCTTTCTCTTGCTTCTTGCTGTCTCCCCTCTATTTAACTTTATCCATTTTACTTAATTATAATCAGTTTCCATGTTGAAGTTCGATTCATTTGAGAAGGATGTGTTTATTGAACGCATGCTGTAGGTTTTTTTCCTCCTTGTTTCGTTGATAGTCCTTAATCAGGGCAACGGCTGGATGAAAAATGTATACTATGCTTATTCTGTTACCCTTGAAAAATAAAGAGTCATTCATTCATAAAAAGATACATTCTCTCTCTCTCTGCATTCCCTTATTAGGTGGGATGCATAGTCCCTGGCCTTTTCCTGTGCTTGTAACTGTGCAGGTCTGCCTACTGGCCTCATCCAACACAATCCTGCTACAGAGCATCTAATTCTTTTTGTACAGGATACACACTGGGTATGTTTGTGTTTCCATAACCTGTCAAATGCTGACATGAGCTATGCAATTTTATTATTATTTTTATTTATTGTTTTATATCAAGGATAATGGAATAAGCACTCATGTGGTTTTTTACATCCAGTCCCCGTGTGTATGTATGCGGTTTTGTAAATTCTGTCATGTTTCCACCGGCACACAATGGCCTACTCTTCTGAAAAGCGGAACAGGATTTAACATGTGGACAAGATGTTCTGCATGCATTCGAACACGGAGCCTTGGTTTATAGTCTCATCCGATTTGATGTACACTTTCGGTTGGATATTGTAAAAATCCCCTCCCTCAATTCTTCAGACATCGCTACCAATATTCAAATCTTAGGTTTCCATTGTGAATCTCCTTACCCTTGCTCCACTAGTGTGCTTCTGAGATTTAAACCTGCAACCTCAGGACCTTTAGGGTTAGAAGTATGTCGCTTTGATTTTAATCACTGAATACTGTGTAAGCTATGTGTAAATTCTTACAAGTGCTCCTTTGCCATTGCCAGTCATGGGGCTGGGAAGAATCTTTCTCCAATGATGTTTAAAGTTGTCTCTTCTGCCTCATAGGATGCCCTAACTTTATTCTAGTATGCCCCAGAAGACAGTTGGTGGAAGATTTTATGTCAAAACTTCTCAAAGGTTACAGGTTTTGATCCCATTATTCTGATTCTTTGTCATCTCAAACCATTTCAAAGTTGTCACCGTCACCGATCCCTCAGATTCCGAATCCTTTGGGGCGCCTTTGAAGCTATGTCAACCACCTTTGTCAAAGTTGATCTGTCATAAAACTGTCACTGGTACCAGTTTTTCAAGATTGGTTCCTTGTGTATACCTACAGTACATGATATGGCAAGTTATTTTAAAAAGTCAATATTTCTTAACATAAGTGACAACACAATAAATTAACCTCCCACTGGAAAATGGGCAGTCACATAAAGGGATGCAACCATTAAGACTAAAACTGTTACAGGAAAACTGCCAATTGTCTCCCACACTGCATTTAACATGATTTAAATGGGATTGAAATCTTCTCAAGCAGGCAAAGGATTAAGGTATTTCACAGAGTTAACAGCCTTATGGTCAACAAATAAAAATAAAAAAAGACAATCAATTATTCTTGTCAGGTTTGCATAGAACAGATTCAAAACTACTTGCAGTATATAATTATCCTTTGTAAGAGAAGAGAACTTGTGAGGTCTTGTTTAATGTCTCAGTTTGATATGATAATAGCCCTACTGCCTGATACATTCCTCAGGTGTTTCCAAAATAAGTAACACAACTGTAAACATGCATGAAATGCCCACATCGAGAAGTGACCAAGCATACCCTCTCAATTACTTCAGATGTTTGAAACTATGGTTGAATCTGAAACAGATTTTGGAGATCAAAGATATATTCAGTGAAGCTTATATAACTATGAAATCAGCTTTTAAATCTTCAACAAAGACTTCTGCCTCCAATCTAATTTCAGTGTGTTGAGTATTTATCTTTTAAGCATGACTGTTTGCAAGAATCAAGTAGGTTAATTGTGCAGTAAGATTACTATAGCTGTGAGTTGAGTTTAACCATAGCTATATTGTATTGAAGGCTGAATTACTTAAGTATTTCCCTTTGCATGCATGTGTCCAAATACCTTGGCTCTCTTTGACCATGAGTCATACAGTGTGGTATTCTGATAACACTTGGAGTGTCACTCAGTGTCAGTGATGTCAAATAAAAAATATCACCATCAGAATTGCTGAAGAGCTTGATATTTGAAACTTTTTTTCCCCTGTTCCTTAGCTGGAGCTCCGAGTTTCACTAATGGTGAGAAATAAGCGTATGCGACCGTTTATTCCTCTACCACTTAGGAGTTGCATTACTACTTCAGGGATGAGAATGGTGTTTTTTTCTTGGTCATCCATTCCTACCGGCATGTAATGGCCTACTCTTCTGAAAGGTGGAACAGGATTTTAAAGTGTGTGCAAGATGTTCTGTGCGCATTTGCACACAGGGCCTCGGTTTAAAGTCTCATCCAAAGGACTTTAGACATTCAGTTTGATTTTTCATCAAACTGGGAAGAAAGGGAGAGGTTGGGAGTTGAACCTAGAACTTCACAGTTTACTTGTTGACAGGCGAATGTCTTTACCATCCTGCCACCTTCCTTATTTGAAATCTAATAATCCCTGGTATGTTAGATGGAGAACTAGTCAAATTCAGGCTGTTTTGGCACCGACTTCTTCTACACAGATATTAAACTGTTGTTTTTCCTGTTCCCATGAGTGACACTCACAGTGGGGCTGTTTTTTCCTCCTTTTGTGTGGCAATTTTTGTTCCTTGGCTAGATCTCCCAGGTTTACCAATGGTGAGATTTTGCAAATGCAACCATATTGCCCACCATTAAGGTAGCCACATTCCAGCTTCGGGGATGATATCAAAACACATCCGTGTACATGCAAGGGATATTTGTTTTGTTTTTGTTTTGTTATCTGTTCCTACTGGCATGCAATGGCCTACTCGTCCAAAAGGCGGAGTGGGTTTCTATATGTGTGCGCAAGATGTTTGTACATATGCCCTTGGTTTATAGTCTCATCCGAGGGACTTTTGGGGGAGTGGAATCAGTACTGAGGGGATAAATCCCCTTCAATATGTGTCTCAATCGATGTTGTCAGATCATAAGCTCAACGCTCTAACCACCTCCTGCTCTGGTATACACAAATACCAATGGGCTACAAAGTTTCTGAGGCAGTTAATAGGTTAATGTCGTACTGATTTCCATGCATGAACATTTCATTTGCAATAGGTACCAAAAACTGTGTGGATGCATACAGGAGTGTGCATTCTAAGGCAGGATGCCATCATCAATTTTATGGTACAATGCCATCGTCAATTTTCTTGGTTTAGGCTACACTTGTGTTGGTCTGCAGTGGTTATCTGAGACAGTTAAGGTTTCTGTACAGCTTTGCCAGACAATTTTTTTACTTTGCTATTTCATTTTCTGTGATATCCTGCATGTAACCATAACCAAGATAGAAAAAACATCTTTAAAAAATCCCAAAAGCAAAGAAAATGAAACTTTAAAAGAAAAACCCTGAACCAGTAGCTCTTCTCTTTCATCTCCCCATCTATTTTCTATACTATGTTAGAACATTTTCATGAAGCACACACACATACACACACAAATGACACACATTTTCTTTTTAAACCAACAACAAACACAATCAAAAACAACTCCTGAGGGTTTGAGATTTCCTTATTGAAAGATATTTCTTCAAACAATCACATCAGAATGCACCAAGCTCATACACCTCGAGTAACCATCCAGAGAAAAACAGAACATTCAATGTCACACAGAGAAAATTCCAGGTCTTTGGATTTGTACATGTGAAGTGGCTGCAGGAAGTGGGAGTGGAGACTCCAGTGACTTGGTAAGCAGCGACTTAGCAGACAGTATATGAGCCAGGTCCACAACCATTGCACAAAAGTCTTCATCTGTTGGGAAGATATGGTGGCCATATCTGCACTGGCTACCTGTCCATCAACGTCACCACAGGAGAAATCCTTTGTGCCTCTGCTCTTCATTTACACGTCTAGGAGCTGTCAGGATCACAAAACAAACAAATGGTTTGCATATTAAAAGTGAACATTAACACTATCAAATCAACAAAAGCCCCATACACTACCAAAAACAAACACACCATAACGTACACTACCCAAAACAAACACACCATCAACCCTCTCCCAGTGAAAAATCCCATCAAACAGGAAGCTCAGTGATGGTTTGAACCCAGGCCATCAAATGATGAGTTTAGTCCTCTAACCACTAAGCTATTGGCATTACACCCCCTATGCATTCATTTAAGCATTTTTTTTAAAAAGACTGCTGCAGTTACTCCTCTGAGATATTTGTAAACACATTATTGCTTTCCACATCATTTTCCCAAAACTTAAAGCAAATAATATTGTTTCAACAGAATTCACTTATTTATCTTTAAAGAAAAAACTGATAACTATATTCACACACACAAAAAAGGAAAAAAGTAAACTCTGGCTTATTCATACTCTGAACATTAAAAAAAAAAGAAGTCCACCCCCACCCCCTTTTCATAAACACACACATCATAAGATTGATGCATTCTTTAATCATTCTTAACTATGACTGGGAAAAAATCCAACAACAACAAAAATATTTCTTTACTTGAATTTAGATAGCAACCTTATGAATGAACTACAGACACCAAATCAAACGCCAGCTGTCTTACCAGTTGTGGCAATATTTTCTCCACATGTTCCACAGACACAATGTCTGACCCATCTTTCTGAAAAAGAAAAAAAAAGCATTATTCAGTAAAAGTCATTCTATGAGCCAGATGGGGAGGAAAATCTAATAAATGATATGCCTTTAATGAATACAAATCCTTGCCACAAATTTGATGAAGAAATAGTGCTTTATGGCATCAGTGGATATTTGCCATGCTTATACCTATCAACCCTAAATTTAAAAAAACAAAAAACTCCTAAAGTTTCAACAGAGAAGTCACTTATAAATGTGATGTAATTATTTGATTATACAATATTGATACATATCATTCATTCACCTTGAACATTTGTTTTTTACCAATCTATCATGTGCTTTGACTATTGAACTCGTTACAGATATACAGAGATGTCACATACTGGATTGAATCTGGTATTGAGTGAGCATGTGAATTTGTTGACAAGCTTTTAAGTCTTATATATTCTGTAGCATGTAAGTTGAAGTTTGTGTGAGATTCAGGAGTAGAGGAATATAATTTATGCCCAACACTCTCCCTCCCAGTTTTGTCTTAGGTATAATACTAGGAGAGAAGGCAGCTAAGAAATACAAAGTCAGAATCCCTGTACATAAGGAAGAATTTAATAACCAGGAAAACATTTACTGTTCGTCACTTAGTCTTCTGGTTCAACACATTACAGACCAATTACTGTACTCAATAAGTGGTCTGGTACTTTAAAGTATGCCTATCCTGCACATCTGAAATATTCTATAAAGCATGGCTATTCTGCACAACTGAAATATCCTTTAAAGTATGGCTATCCTGCACAACTGAAATATCCTTTAAAGTATGGCTATCCCACACATCTGAAATTTCCCGCCACTCCTAGATTAGAACCTCTGATCATGGAATCTCACACAAACTTCCACTTACATAATAAGTACTTGGTATCATTTCTAATTATATCAGTTGATACACAAAATACTCACTTTAGCCTGTACACTAGACCTCTCTGCAGCCTCTGAAAGCAAATGAACAAATTTTTTACTCTATCTTCAAGAACAACAGATCAAGACTATTTCTGTTGCTGTTGAACATTGACATAATTTGTGCATGATTTATCAAAGTAAAGTGACTCATGACTTAAAAAAAAACAAACATAAAAAACAACAAGCTTTTATAATCTAAACATGCACGAACAGATAAAACAAACCATTGAAACAATAAACAAAATCACACAGCCACAACACTAATCGGTGGTCTAGAGGTAACACACACCACTACAGCTGACACACCTGCCTAAAAAGTGAGAAGTGCAAGTCTGATCCCATCTGAGTCTGGTCTTTTCCCCAACCCACTAGACCTTGAGTGGTCTGGGTGTTAGTCTTTCAGATGAGATGATATATCAAGTCCTGTGTGCATCACTCATTCTTCACACATAAAAGAACCCATGGCAACGAGAGTTGTCCCTGGCCAAATTCTGTAGAGAAAAGCCACTTTCAAAGGGAAACAAACACACCACTTGCAAACAGCAAAAAAGAAAAAAAAAAAAAGAGGGTGGCACTGCATATGTATTGATTCCCGTTCAAGGGGTTATTTTCCCCTGGAGTTAACATCAGTGCCGACTCCACTCTCCCCAAAAGTCCTTCGGATGAGACTATAAACCGAGGCCCCATGTGCGAACGCACACAGAACATCTTGCGCACACGTTAAATCCCGTTCCGCTTTTCATAAGAGTAGGTCATTGTGTGCCAGTGGGAACAGATGACAAAATTCACAAAACTGCATACACATGGGGACTGGATGTAAAAAAGCACATGAGTGCTTATTCCATTATCCTTGATATAAAAGAATTTTAAAAATTTTAAAATAAATAAATAAATGTGGCAATACACTCTCCTCAGGGACAGCAGTCTGAATTTCATGCACAGAAATCTATTGTTGACTAAAAGTGGTATATACAACAATGAGTAATGACAAGTGTAAAAACAAACAAATAAATAAAACCAAAAAAACCCATCATTTTTCTTTCACTTCTTTGCTTTCGACAGCTGTTTGCTTTATTAAGCTGAAGATGAGCACTCCCTCAGACATCCACTTAAAGCTGTTACTGCCAATACTGGTTCTTTATTGTGATGAATAATAATCTAATATGAAATAAAATCTCACCTGATGCGAACACTCTAATTAGTTCTGTCATCAGAGCCAAAGCATCAGCATTCACTGTAAGCAGAAAAATAACAACATGTGCACAATAACAAGATGTAAAATATGTACCAGCTGCCTTAGCGCAGTGGTTAGCACCCTGGGTTACGGACTGGAAAGTCATGGGTTCGAATCCCATAAGAGTCAGCAATTTTTTTTCACTCTGGCAGGCTCCTACCCAGAGTGACGTGCTGAGGGCTCATTGGGAAGACTGGGACCACACACTCAGTTGAGTTTCATCAACTGTTTACGTTTACAGATGCGATTTTGAAAGTGTTGCTCAAATTATCTTACCAACACTGCAGGCGTCTGTTTCTCTTGAGCCTGGTTGATGCCAGAATATACTATGATAGAAAGCATGAGTACAGCCCTGTCATGTCTCAAAGCAAATACACCTCTATAGCACTGTAGCAGCATAATTACACCATCCTTATCATTGATCATCATGCAATAAAAGAAAAATGTCTCTGGTTCTCTGGATCACAGAAGATGAGGCAGCAAAACAAAACAAACAACAACAAAAAATGTAAAAGATGTGAAAATTGTATGTCTTATTGTCCATCTTGAGAAACCTGATAAAAATATTTTTCCCAATTTTCCCCAGAACATCTAAATTAGAAAATAAAGTAAATTGCAACAGTCTTTATAATTCTAATAATATGTTTACAACAGCACATATGATATCTGTCTACTGTTTTTACCACAACACACTGATTTAAAATGAATTATTTTTTCTTCATTTTTTTATTCCTAAGCTAGAGCTCTAAGATTCCCCAGTGGTTTTCTTTATTTTATTCTTTTATATCGAGGATAATGGAATAAGCACTTATGTGCTTTTTTACATCCAGTCCCCGTGTGTATGCGGATTTGTAAATTCTGTCATCTGTGGTGAGATTGTGTGTATCTCCATAAGTCTGTATGCAACCGTTTTTGCCCACCATTAAGGTAGCCTCATTTTGTTGACTTTGGGGATGATGTCTAAACATGACACCAGTGTGCATGCTCTTTAAAAAAAATTGTCATCTATTCAGTATTTGTACATGCAGCACTCATGCCCACTCTTCCGAAAGGCAGAACAGGTTTTAATGTGTACACAAGATGGTCTGTGTTCGTTCCCACAGGGACCTTGGTTTACCGTCTCATCTTAACTGTCTTAAAAACTTTCGGAAGATTGAAGCTGGCATTGATATTAACTCCCTGGGAAAAAATTCCCTTTCAACAAGTGCCATGGTGGTGGCTTGATTCTGGGCCACCAGATCACCTGCATAAGCATAAGCACTTGTGGTTTGTTCAACTAATGTAAAATTCATCAACAGAACAGTGAGATGTATCAACACACTGGTATATACTGTTATAAACTTGAGATGGTATAGTGCACTGTAGCTAAAAATTTGTTGATCTATGCACACTAATCACTTACACAAATGGGCAACAAACCTTTTGTTTTACCATCATGAAAATGTAGCTGTAGTATTCGTTCAATGGTCTCCTGAAAAATGAAATTTAAACCAGATCATTATTTTTTAAAATCATAATCAGTACCTTATCTGAATTAATTAATTCATTCTCATTCGTGCTAGCCATTGTGCAACGGCAGCTGGTCTAAGCGGTCAGTGGGTCACTCACTGTTCTGCGTTCACACATTCTGGCATACACAAGCATCTTCACATTCACTTCAATAAGCCTGATGCTTCGTAAAACAAAGGCGTTTAAAGACTGTTGCCAAACATACAGTCAGCAAAACATGATACCCATATTGAATCGCTTTAAAGAAAATTGGGAAACCCCATAATAAAACTCTTCCACCTCTTCCCAATTGTCTAATATCTTACTTCTTTGAAATTCGCTCGGTATGCTGCCATTGCTGCAAATTCGACTCTTTACCTAATACAACAAAACGACTCAAATCAGACCAAAATCACGTCTTGTTGTTGGTGGTGGTAGTGGTGGTGGTGGTGTGTGTGTGTGTGTTGTGTGTGTGTGTGTGTGTTGTGGTGTTTTTTTAAAGGTCTTCTTTCCTCTTTGTACATTTTCACATATGCCCCATCTTTTTTGTTATCTTTCCTTATTTTCTGAATTTGTCTTCCTTCTTTGTTTGGATTTCTTCTTCTTCTCTTCTTCTTTTTCTTCTTCTTCTTCTTCTTCTTAATATTTTTAATATGTTTTTAGCTTTTATTGGGTTGGGTTTTTTTTTCTTCATTTACTTTGTATTTCTTTTCTTATCTCCCTCCCCCATGTAGTTCGTAAACTTTGATTTTAAAAGATCTCTGATTTTATTTACAATGGCTTCAATTCCATTTCTCCCTATAGACTGCTGGTGGATATGCTACTGCCAGACCTCCGGTTTACGTCATTCTGTCTGACCAGGGGATTGTGTTTGCTTGTTGATCATGTAAGAGTCCCAGCGGAAGTATCCAATTTAGGGGCTGTATCAACTAACCACCACCACCAAGTATCTAACTATCTATTGGTGTAACTTCTTTTGGCATGGTGGTATCTGGCTGTATCTGGTGGTTGTACAGCTCCACCTGCTGAGAACATCAGTGTCAATGAGCAGTGCACACGTTACCACCAGGTACCACTGTGCCAGAAGTTCCATCAACAAGACAGCCAGACCTTCTACCAGTGCTGCGTGAATAAGTGGAGGAAGCGATACGTTGCTAAAATGAGGGTAAATCACCAGGAATGGACAACATTCCTGCTGAATTACTTGAACACGGTAGAGAAAAGACTGCAAAGATGCTAAAAATCTGGGAAACCAAGATTTAGCCTCAAGAGTGACGAAGTCTCTAATAGTCCATAGCGGGTCAGATCATGCTGAATAGACTACAAAAAACCCCAACAACACAAACCAACCCAATACCAAAACACAACAAAAAAAAACACACTAAAGCAACAACAACAAAAAAGCAAGCCAGAGAAGTGCTTGCTGAAGAACAAGCTGGTTTCAGACCTGGAAGGAGTAAAAATGAAAACATAACATGCTTAACTGCAGGTTTACCATTGAGAATCATCTCCAACACCCTGAAGATCTTTTCCACAATTTCATCGATAGAGTAGGCATGACAGACTGTGGCAAACCCTCAGAATTTTCAACACTGAGGAAGGTTTAGTGCAGATCACCCAGGCACCCTATTAAAAAAAAATTAAATTATTTTTTTAATAGTCTTTTATATCGAAGATAATGGAATAAGCAATTATGTGCTTTTTTTTTACACCCAGTCCCCCTGTGTATGCGGTTTGGTAAATTCTGTAATCTGTTCCCACTGGCACACAATGACCTACTCTTACGAAAAGCGGAACAGGATTTAACGTGTGCGCAAGATGTTCTGCGTGCGTTCGCACAAGGGGCCTCAGTTTATCATCATCATCATCATCATCATCAGTCCCGTGACCTTGGCGGTCGTGGGGGAGACACGAAAGACGATGCCGTGGTAAGCCTCCTCCATCCATCTCGGTCCTCGGCTCTGCGCAGTAGTAGAGTCATTCATCCTGGTCCATTCTCTGATGTTGTCCATCCATGACTTGTTCTGTCTTCCCCTCTTTCTGCCACCTTCGAGTGTTCCCTGCAGTACAGTTTTTGGCAGAGTGTTGTGGGCGGGTGACGTGGCCACCATGTCAGCTTTTTCTTCTTGATGATGGTGAGAAGGGGTTCCTGTGGACCTGCCAGCCGTGTTTATTTGGTCTTGACAAATTTCAGAGGGTCTTTCGTTCTCTCCAGGATAGCCCAGCAGTTTTCTATGGCATTTTGTTTCAAATGACTGGATTCGCTTTGCTGTTTCAGCAGTCAATGTCCAGGTTTCACTTCCGTACAGCAGGATAGTCTGAATTAGGGCTTTGTACAGCTTTAGTTTGATTGGGAAACTGATCTCTTTACTTTTCCATAATATGGTGGTGAGTTTTGTCATGGAAGATGTTGCCATGGCTAGTCTGACTTTGATTTCTGTCGTCCATCCATGTCCTTTGTGAGTGTAGCCCCAAGGTATTTAAAAGCGTCTACCTCCTCCAGTTGCTGGCCGTTCATGTAAATTTTAGCAGTGGCGTTGCTCGTGCTGTTCACAAATACTTTACTTTTCTCCAAGCTCACCTCCATCCCATATGCTCCAACTCTGTTCTCAAGTATGGTCGTAAGATCTTGCAGCTCTGTGTTACTTCCACCCATGAGGTCAATGTCATCGGCAAACCGCAAGTTGTTGAGGGGTCTGCCGCCAATGGAGAGGGTAGAGTGGAAGTCTGAGGGTCTCTCTCATAATTTTTCCAAGAACAGATTAAACAGACTGGAGATAACAGCACCCTTGTCGGACCCCAACTGTGGTTTTGAAGTAGTCTCCGACCTGATTGTTCAAAGGACTGCACTGCTTGCGGTGTTGTATAGTTACTTGAATGGTTTGCACTAGTCCTTCTTCAATGCCAAACATTCTGAGGACCTGCCACAGGCCTTCGTGCCATACTCTGTCGAAAGCCTTCTTAAAGTCGATGAAGTTGTGGAACAGGTCTCTCTGATGTTGAAGATGTTTTTTCCATCAGATGTGGCAGTTAAAATCGTTCGATTGTGCTCCTGCCTCCCCTGTACCCAGCTTGTTCCTCTGCAAGGTGTTCTTCTGCCTCCTTCTTGAGTCGATTCAAAATAACTTTAGCATGATCTTGCTGGCGTGCTGATGAGGCTGATTGTTCATAGTTTTGGCATCGGCGTAAATTCCCCTTCTGGGCAGAGGTATGATGAGTGATTGTGTCAATTCTGTTGGCCACTGTTTTGTCTCCCAAATCTTCTGACAGATAGCTGTAACATGTGTGATAACTGTTTCCGCCACCATGCTTGAGCAGCTTGCTGGTATGTTTCTGCTGGGACTTTCCTACTGGTAAACTGCGGATGCTTCTTCACTTCTTCCCTCAGTAAGGTAATGGCGAGGGTACTTCTGATGTTGCTGCTTCTCTTCATAATTGCTCTTGCCCAGGTTGGATTGGGTAGTTGTATAGTTCTTGACAATACTAAGACCACCTGTTCAATGCAGCTGAGCTTTCTTTGAGGAGTTTTCCCGGGAGCTGTCTTCAATGACTGATGATTTGGTTGAAGTGGTTTTGTGAGTTTCATCAGGGTGTCGTAATGCCTTTTGTACTGTTGCCACTTTCATGCTTTTTCCGATCTCATCACATTGATCACTGATCCACTTCTCCCGGGCCTTTAACATTGACTTCTTCACAAGATTGTTGGCCTCACGGTATTCTTTAGGTTGGAAGACCTGGTGGTTCAGTGCTCTTCTTGTATCGAAGAGGTCCAAGATGTCATTGGTAGTCATGGCTGGTGTTTATTCCTGACGACCGGTACCTCCTCTCTGTTTCTCGACTGCCTCATTAAAGTTGTTGTGAGGTCATTGATGTCATTGTCCAGGGGTTATTGCCGCAAAACACGCCAAGCTTAGCTTGGAAGATCTCCACTCCACATCTGGATCTTTCAGTTTGCCACGTCAAATTTGATACGTGGTTTGCAGGCTGTTTATTTTCTTCAGCTTCATTTTGAATACCAGCAGCACAAGGTCGTGGTTCGCTGCCTTGTCAGCTCCAGGTAGTTCTTGTTCTGGCACTGTTGATGCTGGATTTGAAGCGCCGTGGTGTTAAGATGAAATCTATTTGGTTATGGATCTTGCCGTTTGGCGCATGCCAGGTTGTCCTCCTTGACTGCTTGTGGGGATAGAGGGTATTGGCAATGGTAAGTCTGTGGGTGCAGGCAAACTCCAGCAGACGTAGTCCCCTGTCGTTGGTCTCTCCAGTTCCAAACTGACCAAATGTTCCGGCCCATTGGTTGTAAGAGTCAGGACCTACTTTGGCGTTAAAATCCCCTTGAATGATGATGATGTCTTTCTTGGGTATCTTCATAATGGTCTCTTCAAGTTCTCCGTAGAATTCTTCTACTTCTTCATTTCATCTGCATGGTCAGATGATGGTGCATAGATTTGTATGATGGTGATGTTCTTGGGCTTGGCCGACACCCGGATGCTGATAATCCTGCTGGAAGCCCGTGTACAGCTGATAATGCACCCCACTACTTCCTTTCTGACAATAAATACCACTCCATGTTGGTGATGTTTCTCTTGACCACTGTACCAGATCTTGTTGCCTTCTTCAGTCATTGTCTCACCAAATCCTGTCCATCTCACTTCTCCTAGTCCAGTTTATAGTCTCATCCAAAAGACTTTTGGGGGGGATAAGGATACCAGCCATGCAGTCCTTCTGAACAGGCAGCTGGGAGATTTCTTTTGAAAAACAGTAGGGTTCAGACAAGGCTGCATACTTTCGTCTTATTTATCTAACCTTTTTCTTGAACAGATTTTGCAAGAGTTGCTACCTGCATGCCACCCCATTGTATCTCTTGGGGGGCAGACCCATTTGCAATCAGAAGTTTGCTGATGATATTGATCTTTTAAGGCGCAGTAACGACGAATTCCAAGAATTTACAAGCAAGTTAGAACAACATGCTGGCACTTATGGTGTGGAGATCTGTGCAGAGAAGAGCTAGGTCATAGTAAACAGTACCAGTGACGTTACAATTTAGCATTGTCAAAAATGGTCAGCAACTTGAAAAAGCAGACTCCTTCAAATATCTTGTCTCCAACGATGACCAAAGGTGGCTGTTCTGCCGCTGAAGAAAAGATCTGACTAGCCCTAGCAACATCAGCCATGGCAAAGTTGAACAGGATTTGGAAAAGCAAGGAGACCAGATTCACAATAAAGCTGAAGTTGTTTAGAGCTCTTGTCATTTCCATACTTCTGTATGGGTGTGAAAGCTGGACCTGGTCTGCAGAAATACAAAGTGGCAAGAGGTGATCATGAAAGCTGGGCCACATGAACCCCTTCTGGCCGTTATAAAAAGGAGGCGGTTTGGTCACGTCACACATCACAACTATTTTGCCAAGATTATCCTTAGGGGACGGGATAGCTCAGTGGTCGGAGCACTCGCTTTCCCCCAACCAAGTTAAGCAGCGTGGAGCGTGGTTACCAGTTGGATGGGTGACCGTTTGTGCGCCTTGGCTTCAGTACAGTTCCCCCAGCTGTAAATGGGTACCTGCCCTCTTTAGGGTCAGGGAAGGTAAAGCAGCGAGGGAGAGGAGATGGGCGCCGCCCTCAATATGCTGGCCCTAGAGAAGTGAGGTCTCTGAGGCCTCGCTCCCCTACGACCTTATAGGTTATAGGACTCCTTTACCTTACCTTTATCCTGCAGGGGACACTTATGGGAGGGAGATGCAGAAGCAGACAGGTGAAGAAAGGGAGGCATAACATCAGAGATTAGATCGGCCTTGATGTGGTACTGCCTGGAGTTAAATTTATTACCCAGCATGTCTCCTCCTCCTCCCCCACGACCATCTTGGTCAAGGGATTGCTGATATCTATTATTATTTGCAGTGGGATTGTGTGGACTGACGTGATAAATTATATGCTTGCCACAGGACTCTAGCCTTTCACAAGCGTTACCTGCAGTGCTTCATGAAAGGGCCGAGCCGGAGGGGATGGTGCGGTTACTAAAGGAGGGGGGGGGGGGGGGGGGGGGGGGGGGGGGGGGGGGGGGGGGGCTTACTAAAGGCATGGCCGTGGAGCCTACATGAGCGATCAGCAGATTCCTATTAGCCTAGCCTGCAGCAGTACCTTTTCAAACACCTACTCTCCCCCCCCCCCCCCCCTCTTTTTACCCTTTCCTTCCTTTTGCCCCACTCCAAAACTCTCAAGTATTTCATCCCAAACTCTCAAGTATTTCATTCAAAACAACTATGTTCGGAAGGCTACCGAAACTCAACAATCTGGAGCCAATTCAGTTTGTGGTGACTGTGTGTAAAGAATCCAAATCCACGTCCAATAATAATTTTTCGGTGTAAAGATGGAAAAAAACCCAAACCCAACTCCAAGATCATGTTCGTCTGAGAGAACCGCAATATCACGATCGCAGATTAGGCGTACCAAGCCGTAAAATTAGTAAAATTAGCCTACCAGTCAAAGTCATTTGGGCAGGTAACTCCTCACTGAGGCGCGCTGATTTCAAGTTGACTCCCTTAGGCCAAACCTAGAATGAAGCTTATCTCTAGCCTAGTCTAGGCCTATACTGGCTATAGGCCTAGATAGCCTAGTCCTAGAGAATGGGAATAGACTTTTGGGAATTGGGTGAACATCAAGTTGGAATAATTGTTTCACATGATCTGGTGGCAGGAGCTGACGTGTTTTTCCTCAGGTAGGTAGTCACCTTGAGAATTTTATCGATTATAAGCCGTTTTAGAAATTCAGAAAATACCTATAGATCAATATCACAGTATCACCTGAGGATACTTTCCCAGCAATCTACTAGTGCTGTGATCTGCAAGAATATTCTTAATTGCCAAATTTCAGTTTTATAATAATTATTCAAACCGCCAGCACCATGGATTTTTTTATATGATAAAAAAATAATAAAGCCACAACAATTGTTTCCCATATTTGAGTCATGTAATGGGCCTGCTTGCATAGCAGTGCATCGTTGCTTCAAGAATTGTAGGCTATTTAAAGTTGTTGTTTTTCGGTGCCCCCCCCAACCACCCCCCCCCCCCCCCCCCCCCACACACACACACACACAAAACCCAACAATATCCACTGGGACTCATAATTCAACCAAAAGCAAACAAAATCCATAATAGGGATGAAATACAAAAAAAGTGATTAAAGCATCTAGGCCTACATGTGTGTGTGTGTGTGTGTGTGTGTGTGTGTGTTATTTATTTATTTTATTTTGAGGATAATGGAATAAGCACTCATATATTTTGCATTTTACATCCACTGGTCTAGTCCCTGTGTGTATGCACTGATGCAGTTTTGTAAGTCATCTTTCAGTTTCATCATTTGTTGTTGTGTGTGTGTCAGACTGTCACTTTGCTGTGTGTGTTACTGTGTGTGTGTGTCACTGTGTGTGAAAATATATTTTTGATTAACATTTATCAAAATATCAATATCCATTGAAATAGCAATTAAGTGCTTTGATTTGTTTACTTTACTAGAATCAGCAGTATATAAATTCCATACATTATTATTATTATTAAATAAGATTTTGTACATTAGACCGACTTGGCAGGGACAAGGAATTAATGGAAGGGGAGGGTGCAATTTAACCATCATCATTCTTTGTAATTGTTTACAGACTTAATTCTAGATATAATATTAATAGACTTGTTTTCTTTTTCTTTTTTTTTTAGATTAGATTTTCAGTTTTTCCATTGTGTAACTACAAAGTGTGAGATCACATTCGACGATTCATAGGCTAAGGAGTAATATTGATAGACTTAATCATTATAATGTGAGTCTCTCATACTCATTATTGGCTGTTTAAATGCACAAACCAGTATTGTGTATTGGCTAGCACTCCTTCTCTGTTTTTGGTCCATCCACCAGGAATGACCTCCCTCTCTTCCTTTGCCAAAAGCATACATATTGTATTGTATACCACTTTAACTTTAAGTCACAGCAAATTTCTCTGTGTGAAATTCGGGCTGGTCTCTCTGGGAAAAGCGAGTTGCCACAAGAGCAGTGCCACCGATTATTTTTGTTCTTTTCCTGTCTGTAGCTGTATTTGTTTCCCTTTTAGAGTGAATTTTTTCTACAGAATTTTGCCAGGGATTTGTAACTCGCTTGTTGCCATGGGTTCTTTTACGTGCGCTAAATATGTTTCAGTTTGCTTTTCGTTCAGCAGCAATGACCAAACTGAAAGTTCTCTGGAATGACAAGAACATCACCATCAGCTTTAAGATCAGACTGATGCATTCGCTGATCATGTGGATGTATGCATGTGAAACGAGGACCATAACAGCAGACATTGGAAGAAGGATACAGGCAATGGAGATGAGATGCTTCCGCAAACTTCTTGGTATCTTATTCAGAGATCAAATCACTAATGGAGTAATGAAGAAGTGAAAACCAGAATTAAAAGTGTCATTGGACCATATGAAGAGCTCCTAACTTAAGTGAAAAGATGCAAACTAAAGTGCTACAGGAACATCTCACAAACATCTGGACTGGCAAAGACTGTCCTACAGGGAATTGTCCCTACAAGGAGGGAGACGAAGAGGCAGACAGAAAACAATGGGAAAACAACATCGGAGAGTGGACTGGCCTTGAGTGGAATGAATTGCTATGGAAAGCAGAGGACTGCGGGGAGCGGAGGAAGCTGGTTGCAAAATCTTCATTGGTACCCCCACAGTCCACAGGACTTTGGGACAGGTGAAGGGTGAAATAATTATGTGTAATACATGGGCCTTTACCATATAAACAACCACACTCTAACTTCAGAGGTTTTCATTTTCTCATTTAAAGGAGAGTGTAGGCTGTTATGCTAAGACAGAGTAAGACTAAGAGCTTGTCAATGTCAGAGCCAAACGCAACAGAGAACTCAACATTACATTATAAAGCATAATGTTTCAAATAATAATGTAGGTCTTGGTATGTAATTTAGTTTACACCAATAAATGGCAAATTGTTTACCTGGGCCACACCCAGGGGGATTAAGGGTTAGGATTTTTTACAATCTTTTTATCAGCTTATGTGCATATATCTACCTGTTAAGTTTATCCCTTTCATGTATTGCATACAGACCACCAACATCCTACATTGCCAACATCACTGAGATCAGTGGCTGAGAGGACTGCAGGAGATTGTAAAACTCACCAGAGATAGAAAAAGATGGTGAAGTTTCCTTTCAGAATTTAAGTTACAGTTATGTAATAACATGACAGAGAAATCAGTTTTCAAATGATAGCCATACCCTACTGATCATATCTGACTTATGGCTTTTGCAGTGATCAGCTCACAGCCACCCTGACTGTGAACCAGTTATTCCATAACTAGTCAGATATATAGCTAGTATGTTGTTGTTGTTGTGCATTCTCCAGCTTAACACTCCTGGGGGTCTTCCAGAATGTGCATCTGACTCACTTATCCCACCTGGGAATCCATGTGAGATTGAAATTGCACACTGAATGAGAAGTTTGCATGCCTTTTTTTTTAAAGTGCCTTGCCATATAGGCAGCCATACCCGGACTTCAGAGGATTTTTTATTGAAAAAATCAACAAGAGTGCAGGTTGTTATGCTTGTCATGGTTGAAGGCAATCTCAACACATCATTTTACAACATAACATTTTAGAGTAGGTCTTGGCAATTAGCTGACATCAATAACTGACACAGCTTTTGGCCTGGGCCAGACAAGTATGTCTAGCTAAATGGAGATCATTTAAAACAAACTCATCCTGTTGTCATGTAATTATAGAATAATTGACACTTAGAAACAAAATTATTCCTGCCTTATAGTTGATAATTTTTATGCTGCCATCCTTTGAAGTTATATTCATGAATATTTTGTCACTATGCTTATAATTATATGCACTGGAAGTCTGTCGTCGTGTAACCTTATTTGCTCACCATATAATATCATCTATGCATTATTCTTCCGTTCATATGGGGTGGATGGCTGTAAAAACTGTACATTATCATTGTTATTATTATTTTACTGCTACTTCTACAACACACACATGAGCACACACACACACACACACACACACACACACACACACACACACACACACACACAACACAGACAGTCACCAGGTCACTCTGCTTTGATAAAGGTAAGGGGTAGGGAAAAATTTTTAATCTATATGTTGGCCTTTTACCAGAAGTTGCTATAATATAAAATGTATATTGCAGACAGCACAAGGTATCCCTTACAACTGACCGACTTGAACAACAACAACACCTAGCTGATGAAGTTTATTAAAACGCTTGAAACAAGAGATGAGTATTATCGTTTGTGATTTTGATAGCACTTAAAAATTTTTTGGAGTTGCTCTACTTGTGAACAGCGTACTCAAACTCTGATGTTTCTCTCCATCAAGATTTGTTTGTTTTGTTTTATTTTTTTTCATTTACTTCTGCCATTGAATCTTACAAATAACAAGGAAAAATTTAATAAAGAATATATTAATAATTAAAAAAAACCACCTCTGTAGAATGGCTGTAAAATGTTGGGATTGCGCTCCAAGATACCTGAGCCTTTTGACTTCTGAGCTTTTATAGTAAAGTGTTTACTGTAGAAAAAGGTGTGTGTGTTTGTGTGTTATTTATTAGTGAGTGAGTGAGTGAGTGAGTGAGTAATTGTGTGTGTGTGTGTGTGTGTGTGTGTGAATTAAGTGAAACTTTTATTTTCAGATGGTACACTAAATAAGCAATGTGGTTAATGTTTTTCATCAAGCCATCTATCTTAAAAATTGTTTAATATATATATGCATACATAGAATAAAAAATGTAAACAATAATGAACCATACAAATCAGACAAAAGAAAAAATAATATATGCAGTCATAGAATAAAAGAAAATAAAACCCTTAACAATATTAAACCATGTGTGTGTGTGTGTGTGAGTGAGGAGGCTATTCTTTTATTTTGAGGATAATGGAATAAGCGTTCATGTGCTTTTTTACATCCAGTCCCAGTGAGGGTGTGTGTGTGTGTTCATACATATCTTGTATATAAACACCTACAACTATTTCCTCTGTGTGTGTGTTATTATTTATAAATGAGTGAGTGACTAAGTGTGTGTGTGCGCGCATGTGTGTGTGCGTGCGTGTGCATGCACATATGCCATGGCGTGCTGAGACAAAGACATACACAGGTCTCACTCTGCTTATGAAGAACAGGTAAAAGCCAAACGAACAAACAGAAAACAAACATGTAAGCATGCGTAATCTACAAACATTCAACTCTTCTTCAGTAGTTGAGTAAGCTTAACCTTTATTTTCTCACGAACATGGATGCATGTCTCTTCCTCTCCTTGTGAACGTTGTAATATCTAAGATGACTTAAGATGATCATTCTATCCACTTTCTTACCAATAATCAAGGTGTAATAGATTATCTGTGGTGAAGATACATTCTTGGTCCTCTTTTTAACTGTCTGTAGTGGTAACAAGACTAACCTGACTATATTATTATTATGCATATGTTCAGTGTGTTACTGGGTACAGACTCATAGATATCCCCCAAGTCAGAACGTGGCTACCTTATTAATGGTAGACAAAAATGGTCGCATACGCAAAATGTCACCATCAGTGAATCTTGGAGCTCTAGCCAAGGAATGGTGGAAAAAAACCCAACTATCATAGAATGTTGACTGGTGGATTTCAAGTAATCCAATACTGCAGACCTGTATGGAGCCAATAGGTGCAATAAGCTTGAAGAAATGTAAATGATATTGAGTTTACCTCTTTTGGGGAAAAAAATCGTTGCCATATGTTATTCGGTGCTGCACCTGTCGTCGACATAAAAATGTATTATGTTTTGAGTACTCTGACATGATGGCTGTCTGCCTAGTGGTAAAATATGAACTGTATTTGAAATGTTCACCCCAATCTGTACATGATCTCTATGTAAGGTTATGGGCTTGTATTCGTTAAAGTTTGATACATGATCCATAATGCATGTAGTTGTACATACTTAAAAGCATGAATGTGCATGCATATGCATTATGCATGCACAAATAATTAATAATAATCCCACACATTGCATGATGAACACAAAACTAAACACACAGCACAGCAACACACAACACACACACACACAGACTCTCTCCCTGTCCTCTCACACAACACACACACACACCCTCTCTCTCTCTCTCACACACACATGCGCATGCACAGACACACACTCATGCGTGCACACGCACATGCACACACATGTTAGATCTGAAGTTGTCATTGAAATCTATATCATTTGATTCACCTTCTCCGTATTTTAAAGGCTCAGAGAAAACCTTCTGTTGGATTCCATCTCACTGTGGTTTTTACTACAGTACATTGAAAAACTCTACATTCTAGCTAGGAAAAAAACCCCAAACCAGAGCAAAGTGATCCACAGAAGTGGCATATTTAAAACTCCCCTATTCATTACAAGAATGCTGTCCTACAGTAGTAAAAGCACAATAAAAGTTGTTTCAGTGTGAACAAAGGAGATACGAGACTAGGCTGTCTAGATGTACATGTTTAGAAAAATGAGAAACTGTAAGTCTTTTATTTAAAATGTGAGAGAGTGATATTTACTGTACAAAGCAGATTGTTTTGTTGGCTTGTAGATCATGGTTATTGAATTGCTTCATGGCAAGACATGTTGGAAATCCTTTTTGAATGTAAGCGGGAACAAGCTAACAACAGACTGTTATATATATCAGCCTGCCACAGCTTAAAAGGTCATAAACCTAAGGCTATTAATTTTAACTTTTATCTTCTCCATCAGTAATTTTTTAGCACTTTATCACTTACAATACAAAAAAAAAAAATGATATCATCTCACATACACATGCACACTCACATACACACATGCACACACACACATGCATGCATGCATACATGCACGCATATATGCATGCATGCACACACACAAGTTTACACACACACACACAAGTTTACACACACACACACACACACACACACAGAGGTCAGTAAGACTTCATTCCTCCCTTCCCTGTTTTGTATGGTTCAAGGTGCATATAATGTAACATTTTCTAGTTATCTGCTTTGTCACAGTTTGCATAATTCCGTGCATAATTCTGTGCATAAATCCATGCTAGTTTCCTTGTGTGTATGCATACTAATGTCTTCCTGTGTGCACATACACATTTTTCACCTATGTGGTGAGCTCCAGCTGTAATTTACTAATTTAGATTGCATGCACATGTCCTTATTCTCTTCAATTTTGCATGCAGGCTAGCTTCTGTGAAGTTCCTGGTTGTGAGCGAGGGTTCTGAATGGTCAGCTGAGTGGCAGCAGCCTTATATAGGAGGAGGTCTTGACTTGAGTCAGGAGAAGAGTCAGTCTGTGGCTGAAGATGTTCGTGGTTGCTGTTCCAGTGTCGGCTGTTGGATGCCTTGTAGTGTTGTGTCTGTACTTGGAGAGGAGCAGTCATCCTTGAAGAAGGTCAAGATCCTGTGAACCCAGTCTTTGTTCTTCGTGTGTTCAGTGGTGTCCGTCTTGTCAACATCTTCCTTGGGGTTCAGGAGTGCTCCCAATTCCTTCCCAGTGACAGGTTCCTATGTATGCCTCCAGTGGTGGAGTTTAGCCTGGTGAGGGTCTTGCCTGGTGTGTCTAGAAGAGCATCACAATAAAAGAATTTGTCATTGTCACCAGTGCCTTGTCCTTAAACTCTTCAACATCTCTGTTTCCTTTTATCTCCTGGACCCACCTCTTTTCCCCGTGACCTGTTTCCCTTCTCCCCTCTGCCCGTCCACTTGTGACCTGCCTTGAGGACCTCAGCAGCCCTTGAGCCACAGTTCGTGGGGACTGTGTTGAGACTGTGAGGGGAGGGTGATGGAAAACATTATTTCAAGAGGGTTTCAGAACTGTGAGGGAAGAGGAGAGGGGATTGTAAAATTAAAACTTCAAGAGTGTGTTTGGAGGTTGAATTTGTGTGGTTGAAAGTGGATTTAAAATATTTGTCTGATGGGATTGCTTTGAAATGTGAACAGTAAAGTTTGGAACTTTCTTCTGTGTTTGTTGTTGGGAAGAAGTCCTTCGGATGAGACTATAAACTGAGGCTCCGTGTTCGAACGCATGCAGAACATCTTGCGCACACGTTAAATCCTGTTCCGCTTTTCGGAAGAGTAGGCCATTGTGTGCCGGTGGAAACAGATGACAGAATTTACAAAACCGCATACAGACGGGGACTGGATGTAAAAAAGCACATGAGTGCTTATTCCATTATCCTCGATATAAAAGAATAAATAAATAAATAAAAATAAATCAAGATAGCCAGAGTGGGAATGGGTGGGGGTTTAGCCCCACTCCCATGAGGAGCATGACAGGCTTGATATTTCCCTGTGGTTTTTATTGGTTATTCTTAGCAGCTGTCATTGATTCAGTGATTGATAGAAGAAGGAGGGTGGCAGGACGATTAAGGCGTTCGCCTGCCAACAAGTAAACTGTGAGGTACTGGGTTTGATTCCAGCCTTGCCCTTTCTTCCCATTTTGACAGAAAAATCAAACTGTTTGTAAAAGTCCTTCGGATGAGATTATAAACTGAAGTTCTGCTTGCACATATTGAAAACCTGTTCCACCTTTCAGAAGAGTAGGCTGTTGTGTGTTGGTAGGAATGGATGACACAAAAAAAACCCTCACGTACACACAGGGGTCATGTGTAGACACCAACCCCAAAGTCGGAATGTGGCTACCTACATGGTGGAGGGAAAAAAATGGTTGCATGTACACAAAAATCTCACCGTTGGTGAACCTTGGAGCTCTAGCCGAGGGGCAAACAACCAAGAAAACAAATTGATGTACATAATACTTGCAAAGGCACCTCAGTTTGTTCTTTCCCCCTCCCAGTCATTTCCAAAAGGTGTGTATGGTTATTTAAGTGTAAGATCAAGTTTGTGGTGTGACAGAGCTGCTGTGGAAACCGCTGTGGACGAATGCGTTGGATAATGATTTTGGCATACCCACTCATGCACACTATCTCTCTTTTGGCAACAGATGGTGAAAGTGGGTTGAGTTGCCTTTTTTTCCCCCCCCCCCCTCCCCCTTACCTCTCTCTCTCTCTCTCTCTCTCTCTCTCTCTCTCTCTCTCTCTCTCTCTCTCTCTCTCTCTCTCTTTCCTTTTGTTGTTGTTAGTTGTGAATATGTTGGTGGGGGAGTGAGACTGTGGTTATGAATGATATTTGTGTGTGTGTGTGTGTGTATGCGGTTGTTATTTTTTTTATTATCTTCTTGATGTCCCCGGTGTCTGCTTTGTTAGGGTCCAAGTAGTCACTGGGGTTTTTATTATTGTTTTTTTACAGGTATGTATATAATGCACACCTTGGTATAATGCTTGTGTAGCATGTGTCAGCTGCATGCATTTACCAACTTTTGAGGCTTTACAAGGTGTTTATGAGTTCGACTGCCCCCGTTCCTTGCCAGAGCTCCAAGGTTTGCCAATGGTGAAATATTGTGTACATATATATATATATATATAACTGTTTGCCCACCAGCAAGGTTTTCGCATTCTGACAGTGGGAATGATGTTTTTTGAAACATGACATCGATGTGCATGCATTAAAAAACAAAAAAAGGCCTCTGTTTCTAATGGCATGCAGTGGCCTAATCTTCCAAAAGGCTGATCGGGTTTTAATGTGTACGCAAGATGTTCTGCATTTTTATTTATTTATTTATTATTCTTTTATATCGAGGATAATGGAATAAGCACTCATGTGCTTTTTTACATCCAGTCCCTGTGTGTATGCGGTTTTGTAAATTTTGTCACCTGTTCCCACCGGCACACAATGGCCTACTCTTCCGAAAAGCGGAACAGGATTTAACGTGTGTGCAAAATGTTCTGCATGAGTTTGTACGTGGGACCTTGGTTTATGGTCCCATCTGATGGACTTTCGGGAGAGTGGAGTCGGTTCTGTTGTTAAATCCAGGGGAAAAAATCCTCTTGAATGGGTGTCTCGGTGGTGGCTCAAACCTGTGCCGTCAGATTGCGAGCTCAACGCTCTAACCACTAGGCTATAACTCCTCATCCCCACCTGAGTATGATGCAGGGAAGTGGCTCCACTTATCGTATCGAGTGGATGGGGGACCACTCTGGCTGTGGACAGGATTTCGGGAATGTAGCAGAACAAGAAGACGATGGGTTATCGAACCTGCAACCTCTTGTGTTGTACATACGCTGCCACTAGACCGCCAGTCCATGGTGTGTGGTTACAGATCGTGCATTGCTAACAAAGACGGGAAGCAAACAGTGGCCATAAACAAGGAGGAAACAACCAAGCGTTCAGCATGGAAGGAGGCAAGATGGGGTTGGTGATTGTGGCCTCGGCCTTCTTCATCCAACTCTTTGCCTTTGGCGTCAGCATGTCCATCGGCGTCTACAACATCGCCTTCCTGGACTACTTTGACGACGACACGGTGGGAGTCTCCCTCATCTCTTCCATCAACTGGGCAGTCTTCCTGGGCGCTGGTAGGTGTATTTGGCCGTGTCAGATTTGGGAGAGTTGATTTAAAAATTTAAAATTAAAAAAATTCTTTTATATCAAGGATAATGGAATAAGCACTTATGTGCTTTTTTACATCCAGTCCCCGTCTGTATGCGGTTTTGTAATTTGTCATCTGTTCCCACCGGCACACAATGGCCTACTCTTACGAAAAGCGGAATAGGGTTTTAACATATGCGCAAGATGTTCTGCATGCGTTTTCAAATGGGGCCTCGGTTTATAGTCTCATCTGAAGGACTTTTGGGGAGAGTGGAGTCTGCACAGATGTTAACTCCAGGGGAAAACATCCCCTTGAATGGGAATCGAACCCGGGTTGTCAGATTACGAGTGCAATTTTCTAACCACTAGGCTATCCCGTCCCGACCCATGCAAATTTTTTCATCAGTTGCAAGGGGAAGAGTTGTAAGAATAGGGAGTTCGTGATCTGATAATAGAATGAGGATGCCAGTTCAAGTCTCAACTGACCAGTCCATTTTAGAGGATTTTTTTCCACCTGGAGTTAGCATTGTTTTCCTTACTGCATTTGCCTTGCAAGTCTTTTGATGAGACAGTGAATGAACTAAAGGTCTTGTGTGCACGTTCTTGGTGAAATTCTTGAACGTTCACAGAAACGTCCTATCCACCTTTCATTAGAAAAGTTGGTCAGTTATGGCTAGTGGCGTGGATGATATGAACATTCATACATCTTTGGTATGTGATCTGTCGCCTGTTTTGACTGAGAGCCAAGACATTTAAAGTCTTTGACATTTTCCAAAGGCTCTTCTTCAGTCTTTAGTTCATGCTCTTGTTTGGCAGCTGGTTAGAACTGACAACATGTCTTCATGAGACAATAATTATTGACTCTCTCATGGCTTGCTCTGTGGATATATTGAAAAGGTGAGGTGAGAGGTTGCTTCCTTATAAAATTCATTTTGAGATGTTAGAAAACTCACATTTTTGATTGCTTCATCTGGTAGTACCCTTTTGGTCTTCACAAAAGGGGACATTGGAGGGGGTGGGGGGGGAGGTGATGTGTTTTAAAAAGCCTATTTTATACATTGTGTCAAAAAGATACTGGGGAGTCACTCACAATGCAATTATGTATCAGTGATGTAGAATTAATTATTAACTGTCATTATCATTATATCAGTATTATTGTATCATTATTATATATGTTATTATTATTACATGTATTATTAATTATTATTATTATTAATTTAGAATAACATTATTCATGTAGAAACTGGATGCAGCACAATAATAACTTCATTTGCCAGTTCATAAAACAAGACAAACTAGACAGGTTTATCATTTAATTAAGTCGTCATCTGGGGGGAAAAAGTCGCCATCTGCACTCAAGCTGTTAGTGTTTATGATGTACAAGTTGTCACAGGTGTGTGTAATTGTGTTTATGTGTGTGTGTGTGCGTGTGCATGCATGGGTGGGTGGGTGCGTTTGTGTGTGTAAGTGTCTGTGTTTGTTTGTTTGTTTTGTTTTGTTTAATGTCTATTCACTACATGGTGATTTAGACACACCTGCATTCATACCAAAGTACCTATTATTACACACCCCATCTCTCTCTCTCTATCTCTTTCTCTCCCTTACACGATTACACACACACACACACACACACACAGACACATAAGTGTCTGTGTGTGTGCATCTATGTCACTGTGTGTGTGCATGCATGTCTCTGTGTGTGCGCGCGCACATGTGTGTTTGTGAATGCTTGTGTGCATGCATGTGTGTGAGGGAAGGATGGGAAGGGACTGGATGTTTGATGCTTGAATCTCACTTCACAGCCAGATAAGAAAAGACAGTCTCTTTACAGCCAACTTTTGTGCAGCCTCCAATCCAAAATGAGATTTGGATATTAGGGTCTCATGCATCAACGCTTGAATAGACAGTCTTTTTTTCATTTTAGTTCCCATCACATCTTTTTGAAAAAGAATACTTTATGCAGGCTGGGAAGAATTAGTAGCATTTATTTGTATGAAATCAAAACTAAACTAAACAACAAATGAACAGATTCACAGTGAACTGCTGCTTTATCCATTCCCCATAATTGTGACCCATACTGAAAAACTGGTTGAACCTGCGAGTCATCAGCTCCAAAGAAGGGTTAAAATGTTAGGTGTATGCAGCCTTTGCATTATATATATATATATATATATATATATATATATATATATATATATATATATATATATACCAACACATTTTTTGCCATACTAGAAAAATCCCTACAAGTGGCAGTGAAACTCAGATGTACAGAAAAAAAATTTCCCTAGGTACTTTAAACATTAATATGAGAGAGAGAGAGAGAGAGAGAGAGAGAGAGAGAGAGAGAGAGAGAGAGAGAGAGAGAGAGAGAGAGAGAGAGAGAGAGAGAGGGTGTGTGTGTGTATGCGCATGAATTTGCATGTGACACAACATGATATCAGTCTGTTTATTCTCTGAGAACGATTTAACCAATACATTTTTTTTTATCTTTAAAGCAGAACAGATGGAAAAGTCACAGTCATATCTGTGTTATAACGCAGAGAAGCATTCCTGTCTGTTTTGTTTCGTCAGGTCCCCTGTGCAGCTTTCTGATGACCAGGATATCTTTCCGCAAGATAGCGCTGCTGGGATCATTGCTGTCAGTGACTGGCATCTTCCTCATTCCTTTTCTGCCCTACATTCCTGCCATCTGCATCTTATTTGGAGTGCTGACAGGTAGGAGGAGGGGTCAACTTTGGTCTGTGTCTAACAGAACAGGGTAGGAGACACCAGGTTACTGGCTGTCGTAGCTTTTTCTCTTGACAGAATTCTACAGAAGTCCTTGCTTGCGCTCTTAAAGTCTCAAGTTTTTTGCTTTCATACTCGGTAAGATTGTAAGTACAGACTGGATGAGAAGTTTGCATGTATGACAGTTTTCAAGTAACTCACCCTATAACTGATATAGGCAGCCTGATGCTGACTTCAGAGAGTTTTGTTCTCCTCTTACTTAAAGCATAGTGCAGGTTATTGTGCTAAGAGCTTGTCAAGGTGAAGACAGTCTCAAAATGACATTTTGAAGTGTAACAACAGTTTAATTGATGTACACATTGGCACTTTGCTTACATCAAAATCTGGTTAAGCTGTTGGCCAGGGCCACGAACGTTCTTGCTTAGAGTCTTGACATTTCAAAACTGTGCAACACGAGTTCAGTTATTTTCCCACCATTGACAGTGTGCCCATGTCACTGCTCTTTGTCATCTTTCCCCTCTGGACAGGAGGCTAAATTAAAACCTCTCACACTCTGTCTCTGATATCGCAGTGTATAGACCAAATGGTAAAGAGGAAGAAAATATAAGGGCACTGAGAATAAGAAAGCCAGATGAAGTAAAAACCCCCAAATCTTGTACTGTCTCTTGTTTGGTATTCTGCAGGTCACCTTTTTAAAAAAAATGATGCTTTAAATGTGAAAGGAAAAAACTGGCATGCAAGTTTAGTATGACGTTTAACTCATATGCATGGATTGGAATGTGGATATTTTTTCGTGTGTGGATGTTTGTAAACAATTGGACCAAAAATGTGGATGAGAGTTCCAATGTTTAAGATGATGACTGTGGTGTTGGCATGAGTAAGGATAGATGCAAAAAAAAAAAAAAGTTCTTAGTAAGTTGTTTGTAAAAGCAAGGAACATGTAAAAAAAAACCCCAAAAATCCAACACCAAATTTATGACTTGTTTTTTTTCTCTGTTGATTAGTTTTTTTTTGACAAAACTTGTAATCATTGGTGGCTTTTGTTGTTGTTGTTGTTGTTGTTAAAGAAAAAGTTTGTTTGGTGTCATTTCGTGTTTTGTTTTATGCAGTTGCTACAGGCATAGTTAGAAGCTACAGCAACATAAATGGTCATTATACATGTCTGGGAAATCCCTGTTAGTGAATGAAGAAAACTGTTTTGTCATTTTTATCCTGAAGAATTGAATGCTTACATCATGGTTTATCTGACTCATGGCTTAAGTTTACTTGACATATTACACATTGAGTTTTGTTCAAGGGAAGGTGAGGAGCTGAAAAGTGTGTAGGTTTGTTTGTTTGTTTGATTGTTGCAGGACTGGGCTTTTGTTTTGTGTATGTGCCTTCCCACGTCCTGAGCGGTCTGTACTATGATCGCTACCAGAGTCTGGCCACAGCGGTTGCCACCAGTGGCTCGGGTCTGGGCGCAACTGTTATGCCCATTGTCATCGGCAAACTGATTGACCACTATGGCTGGAAGGGCTCCCTTACCATTGTGGCCGGCATGGAGCTTCACCTCTTTATCTTTTCTGCTTTTTTGAGGCCACCACCACCTTCACTTCACAGCAAACCCGCAAGTTCACACATGATAGAACTGAACTGTTCAGACAAGAAGAATATGGGCCCAGGTGGCTTAAATGTATCCTTAGGGGAATCAGAAAAAGAATTATCCACCACCCATGAAACAATTCGTCCAGCAAGCTTGGCTATGCCTGAAGAGACAGAAGAGCTGTTTGTTGAGACAGGCTGGGAGCAGTCAGAAGCAAGCAGAGATGTAGCACTGAATGGTGTTTGCCCTGCTATAGATCTGAAAACCTCTCACTGTGCCCCAGAGTCAGAGAAGACCGCATTCATTGCAAAGAATGGGTCAGCAGAAGCAGCAGCCTACCTGAAGCCTGACTCAGATGCTTGCACAGGGGAGCTGTCAAAGGCATCTGGGACAGAAGGAAAGAAAGGCGGGAGGAAGAAACTGCATAACATTCGCCTGTTCACCGATGTAGGTTTTGATGTATATTTTATCAGCAGCATCCTCTGGAATGCTTCAGCCAGCTGTGTCGTATCTTTTGCCCCAGATGAGATGACAACAACAGAGGGAATTACTGCTTTAGATTCTGCCTGGCTGATGACTCTTTTTGGACTGGGGAATTTTTTGGGGTGTCTCCTTGGTGGATTCATTGGCAGTGTGTGGGTTGATTACCACATCACCCAGTACAATCTTGCAAATGTGGTGCTGGGTGCATGTATTTTCGCACTGCCTTTTGGCTCAAACTTTGCAGAATTTGCTGTCCTTCTGTTGATAATTGGACTGTCCTTCGGTGTTATTCTTGGCCTGCTTATTGTGGTGCTTGTCGACCTCATTGGAACGGAAAACCTGAGTGATGGCCTGGGCTACATCATGCTGTCCAATGGTGTGGGTGCTTTTGCCGGACCAGCCATGACAGGTAAACAAAATTCATTTTGCCCTTTTTTGAAAATAGCATATCAGCCATTCACCCTCTATAGTTTCATGGACACAAGATGAGTTGATTATGTGAATCAACATAACTAACTTTTTTTTTTTTAACAAGGGGATTGTGCATACCTCAGTTAAACAATTTAAAGAAAAGTAAATATAAGATATGTCATGAAGAGAACTACATTTTGTTTCAGATTTTCTATCCTGAATCTAATCAGTGGTATTGTTATTTAAGTAGATATTATGAGAATTTAGTTTGTTAATTAAAAAAACCCAACCACACCCCAAAACAAAAAATTCAAAATTTATGTTGACCTGTTTGTCAGTAAACAATATTTTTCATTTTGTGGGCTCAGTTGATTTCACTTTTTTGTTTGCACAATTGTCAGATGTTTTGCCGTGGCACTTAGTGTGTGTAATATGTCACAAGCACCAATCAGCATTGTGTTTCTCATAAGCTACAAATAAGTCTTGCTCATTATTTAATTGATGAAACCTTAAGGGGAGAAAAAGCGCTCGTGATAAAAATTTTGCTCGCTCTACAATAAGGTAAGACCACTTCTGTTGCTTGCTGGTTTCTTATCTGGCATCAGTTCTGTTTTTGCCTGAAACTGATTATGAGATGAGCTATTTTCTCGTTAGAAGAGTCATTCTGATACTCTTTTATTTATTTATTTATTTTATTTATTCTTTTATATTTACTTATTCTTTTATATTGAGGATAATGGAATAAGCACTCATGTGCTTTTTTACATCCAGTCCCCGTGTGTATGCGGTTTTGTAAATTTTGTCATCTGTTTCCACCGGCACACAATGGCCTACTCTTCCAAAGAGCGGAACAGGATTTAACGTGTGCGCAAGATTTCTGCATGCTTTCACACACGGGGCCTCAGTTTATAGTCTCATCCGAAGGATGTAACTTTAACTTTATGTGTATGATAATATTTCAGTCCCTTCAAATTTTCTTGTAGATGATTTTTGTTTTTGGTACTTGATTTAATTCATATGAACAAGTGTGCATGGTGATGACTATAGTGATTATGATGGTGATAATTTGATGATGCTGGTGCTAATGATGACGTAAACAAAAACCTTCATTCTGTCTATACATCTTACTCTGTTTGCTGTCTCTGTTTTTCTCTCGGTTTCTTGTCTCAGTCTGTCTGTCTGTCTGCGTTCTCCACCTTGCCTCTCTTTTTCTTTTATTCTTTGTGTCTCAGTCTGTCCGTATATCTGCTGCACTCTCCATCTTTTTTCTCTCTCTTTCTCCCACCCCCCCCATCCCTTCCATCCTCCCCCCTCCCCCCTCTCTCTCTCTCCCTCCCTCCCTCTCTCTTTCCCCCTCTCTCTCCCTTTCTTTCTCTCTCCCTCCCTAATTTGTCAGAGGAGTCATGGGACCTCTGCACTGAAACTTTTACATGGCATGTCGTGGGCAAAGCAACCTCACAAGCCAATCCTTGAATGAAAATTGTGAAAAGTTTAAATTATGTTTTTTGTGGTGTTTGTCTTGAAGTCAGCAGAGTGAGGTGACTTAATTTTCTACCAAAAAAAATTGTTATTGGTTTCCTTTTTAAAAAAAAAGTCTTTTATAGAGCTGTGTGTCCTCTTTTTGGTATGTCTTCAGGTTTGATTTGCAAGGTGTTTGGCAGCTACGACTATGCCTTTTACCTGGCAGGTGTGATGGGTTTCCTGGCATGTGCCATTATGTGGCTGATACCTGTCCTGCGCCGCCTCTTCCCTGACAGTGGAGTTCCAAAGCCGAACTTGACAGTAGAAATTTCTGTGTAGATATAATATGCGTGTGCCTGTGTTTGTGTGTATGTGTGTTTGTGTGTGTGTAACATGACCACAGAATTTCTGTGTAAATGTGTGTGTGTGTGTGTGTGTGTGTGTGTGTGTGTGTGTGTGTGTGTGTGTGTGTGTGTGTGTAACTTCACCCCAGAAGTTTTGTGTAAATATGTGTGTGTGCGTGCGTGCGTATGTGTGTGTGGAACTTAACCACAGAAAAAGTTTCTGAGTAAGTATACATGACAGCCCTGATATGGCCTCTGTGGTCGGCGGGGCTATAAACAATAGGATTGGATTGGAGTAAGTATGCGTGTGTGTGGGGGAATGTGCATGCATGTGCATGTGCAGTATGTGCATGCGTGCATGCGTGTGTGTTTGTGGAACTTGACCACAGAAAAAGTTTCTGAGTAAGTATACATGACAGCCCTGATATGGCCTCTGTGGTCGGCGGGGCTATAAACAATAGGAAGTATGCGTGTGTGTGTGTGGTGTGTGTTGTGTGTGTGTTAGAACTTGACCACAGAAGTTTCTGAGTAAATAATTGTGTGTGTGTGTGTGTGGTGTGTGTGTGTGTGTGTGTGGTGTGTATTGAAAGTCATGTTGAAATATAGAATGTGTTAACTATTTATGGCAATTATCAAGATCAGTAGGAAAAATATATATGATATGTATATATTCTGAATGACATATATTTGATGTAAAAAAAAGATTTTAGGATTTCTAAACCATCCATTCAGTGGGGCCAAAGTTGCCAAAGAGATGAGATGGTGAGTTTTAGACAAAAAGGGTTTCTTGTTTTTGGGGGGTTTAATTTGTTTTTGTGTTTTTTCATGGCATTGATGGTATGAATTGGCTCGCAAGATTAAGTAAAAAAAATTATATTGAAAAAGTACCTCCTTTGTAGGGTGTTCATGAAAGCTTTAAATATATATTGATGAAGAATTTTAACCTCTAATCTTCCTATAACTTTGGAAAGACGGAAAAGAATCGACCAAAACCCTTTTCTAAGTGAAAAAAAGATGATTCAGTCAAATGATGTTTAGACAAATACATACCTAAAGATCTTAAAATTAGAATCGCCAAAACACTAATCTGGCCTGTTGCAGAATTATCCGTTTAAAAGTCAGGCACACTTAAAAACTGATGAGAGTTTAAACTCTTCATTGCCGCAGCGTGTTCTGGTCCAGCACAAGAGCAACACTGTTCACGCCACCCATTTCATTAGCACTGCAGACAGTTGTGTGGTCACTCATGAGTGAGAATTTACCCTCTCCACTCTCTTTCATTTCAGTGAGGCCAGCGAAGTTCATCTGGCTCCTTTTACCAACAGGCATGGCTTTCCTATCTCTAGCATCGTTTGGTCATTCCATGTACCAGCTCTGATGGTGTTCTTTCTTTTCCTCTTTTTTAAGGAGTCGTGACATGGTTGCTTATGACAAAGACATTCATGTGGAAGGCCATCTTCACAGTTACCTTTCACCACCATGGATCTTCCCTCACCAGTTGCACTAGAGTCCTGTTCCTTTCTGGGGTCCCCCCCAAAAAAAACCAGACTTAATATGACTTGTTTTCTTCTCTTTTCCTGTGTCATTTGGGGTACAGCTCTTGACAAGTGTGTACAACAAGTATAACAGTTAAAATACCCTCCCCACCCTTTTTTGAATCTGCAGTTTCAGTTTACTTAATGGGTATGACGTGTGCAATTTTCACAGCATAATTTTGTTGTTGTTTCTTGGCTAGAGCTCCAAGGTTCACCAGTGATGAGAATTTTGTGTATGACATGCAACTCTTTTTGCCCACCATTAAAATGGTAGCCACATTCTGACTCTGAGGATGATGTCTAAACACTGACACTGGTGTGCGTGCATGTTTTAGAAATTCTGTCAGCTGTTCTTACCAGCACACCATGGCCTACTCTTCTGTAAGGTTTTAACATGTGCGTAAGATGTTCTGCATGTGTTTTGCACATGGAACCTCAGTTCAAAGTCTCATCCAAAGAACTTTAGGGGGAGTGGAGTTGATACTGATGTTAACTCCAGAGGAAAAATCCCCATGAATGGATGCCTCCTTGGAGGCTTGATCCCAGACCATCAGATCGTAAGTGCAATCCCACCTTTACAGCAAATGATCACTGCACAAACATTGTCGAAACTTCAGCATATTGGATCCCTCCAGCGAAAAAGTGAAAGTACATACACAGGGTTTATATGGTTAAGAGTCCTTCATTTTGAGTCTCCATTTCAAGGCCTTGAAAGTCCTTAGCTCATACAACCCAGAGCCCGAGCACTGTTTTTGTGTGATTAAAAAAAAAATCGGATTCTTCACTACCTCACTCACACATGCACACATGCACATACACACATTTATAAGCAGGTGTGAGTTTTACCTCCGTCTGTCCCAAAATTGAAAATGGAAGCAATAGATTTCCGGGTTGATGCCGAATCCAGTTTTGCCATTTATTTATGCCTCGCCTGCTTTTGCTTCCCTAGCTCCAAGACAGGACTGGAGAAGGTTGGGGCTTGGGTTTAAGAGTCCTGAGTGGACCAGACTGCCATTATTGCTAGGGTACCAGTTCGTTGATTCTTGGTCCCAGATTCCCATATCGCCAGTTCGTTGATTCTTGGTCCCAGATTCCCATATTGCCAGTTTGTTGATTGATTCTTGGTCCCAGCTTCTCATATTGCCAGTTCGTTGATTCTGGGTCCCAGCTTCTCATATTGCCAGTTCGTTGATTCTGGGTCCCAGATTCTCATATTGCCAGTTCGTTGATTCTGGGTCCCAGATTCCCATATCGCCAGTTCGTTGATTCTGGGTCCCAGCTTCTCATATTGCCAGTTCGTTGATTCTGGGTCCCAGATTCCCATATTGCCAGTTCGTTGATTCTGGGTCCCAGATTCCCATATCGCCAGTTCGTTGATTCTGGGTCCCAAATTCCCATATCGCCAGTTCGTTGATTCTGGGTTCCAAATTCCCTAGTAGTAGACCAGGTTGCATTTAAAAAAATCAAAAAAGTCTAGGGCTGGTTCTCTGCCAGAGCACTCCCAACTTTGTAGCCCTTGAACAAAACAAGTGCCTCTGTGTGTGTCATGCCTGCAACCATGTTTGTGTTTTTATTCTACTGAGTTGTCACATGTCAGGCTGTTCCACATTTCTACTTTTCATTATTACTTGAAAAAACAACACAACAACAATGTTTGTGTTTTTATTCTACTAAGTTGTCACATGTCAGACTGTCCCACATTTCTACTTTTCATTATTACTTGAAAAAAACACACCCAACAACAGCCCCACCCCCCCCCCCCCCCCCCCCCCCCAACAAAAACCACCCACTCTACAAAAGAAAAAGAATTGATGCGGTTTTTGTTTGTTTGTTGTTTTTTTTTGGGGGGGGGGGGGGGGGGGGGTGTAAGTATTGTTTGTGAAGATAGCTATCATTTTTGGTTCCTGAAGACAGCTATCATTTTTGGTTCCTGAAGACAGTTATCATTTTTGGTTCCTGAAGACAGTTACAATTTTTGGTTCCTGAAAACATATCTTTGGTTCCTGAAGACAGTTATCATTTTTGGTTCCTGAAGACAGTTATCATTTTTGGTTCCTGAAGACAGTTACAATTTTTGGTTCCTGAAGACATATCTTTGGTTCCTGAAGACATATCTTTGGTTCCTGAAGACAGTTATCATTTTTAGTTCCTGAAGACAGCTATCATTTTTTGGTTCCTGAAGACAGCTATCATTTCTGGTTCTTGAAGACAGTTATCATTTTTGGTTCCTGAAGACAGCTATCATTTTCTGGTTCCTGAAGACAGCTATCATTTCTGGTTCCTGAAGACAGCTATCATTTTTCTGGTTCCTGAAGACAGCTATCATTTTTGGCTCTTACTGGGACCATCGTTTTTACCACAGGCTTGTTTAATAATGTTTTGGATGTTATGATGTGAGGCATGTCAGCACTGGGGTTTAAGAATCTTCTTCATAGACTTTTGATATTATACATCTTTGCTTCCAGTGTAGTACCTATGTGATTTTTATTCAGTCCCAAAAGTTTGCTTTGCGATATGGTTTTCTTCAGTCCTGAAATTTCGTAGTCCCTATGTGATTTTTATTCAGTCCCAAAAGTTTGCTTTTTTTTGTTTGGCAGTCTTTGTGATTATCCCTGTAGTGTATGCCCACATTCACTCATCAAAGTTGTGATTGGCACCCTTTGTCATCCCTATTATCATTATTATTATCATCATTATTATAAGATTTCACATATTACACATGCTGTATGATGACTGTCTGATTTGACTCTGTCCCCAAGATTCTGTATGGCCTTTGAAAAAGTTTTTAAAAAATGTATAATCATTAATGCTAATCAAATCCCAAAGTTTTTATCTTGGAATTTGTAGCTATTTTTGTATGACCACATTCGTATATTTTTGTTTGGTACTTTTTATGACTTTTATGACTCCTATCAGTATTTTCCCTTTTCTTCTTAGTGGAATATTCAGACAGCAATTATTGTTGTCTCTCATGTGAGTGAAAATGCCAACAAGTGCTTGACTTGACAAGTGCCTGACTTCCTACATTGGTACTGAAGAGAACTCTTATTGTTTAAGCCTTTCTGTATTAAAAAAAAAAAAAAGGCAGGAGAGTGAACCAAGAAGGCAGAAATATATATAGACAAGAAGGTGGTGACAGAAAGCAAAGTGTAACAACAGTGGACATATTTGATGTCCCATCTCTGCACAATCCCCAGCTACAAGGCTCAGTATCACAGGTACAATGTGGCCTCTATAAAGAGGCTGCATAAATTCTACATTCACCGTGTAGGTGAAGTGCATGCAATGGATGCTTTAAATTACCTCCAAGGAAACAGCACTGCACAATTTGCAGGTGTGTCCCAAAATAGTAACACGTCGCTCTGATCGCATGGGAGGTAATCTATTACCGCACCATCACAAAAGGAACATGGCAGAAAGAAAGAGAGGGACAGAAAAGAGAGAAGTCCCAGCACAAGAAGTGGGGATGCTCTTCATACTGACGGGCCCCTGGCTGGCAACCTCACAGTCAGAGGACTATTCCTTTTTGATACACAAAGCATTTGTTTCTCAGCATCGTGGATGGTGTGTGCTTGATGATCTACCTCAATTTTTTGAAGCTATAGTGTTGGTTGTGGGGTGTTGCTGTGCTTCATTGTCAGAGCCCCTGATTTGAGATCTTCTACTGTTTGAAGGAGCCATGATCTGGGTGTCACAGAGAGAGAGAGAGAGAGAGAGGAGAGAGAGAGAGAGAGAGAGAGAGGAGAGAGAGAGAGAGAGAGAGATGCTGTTGTTGGTGTTTCTTTGTAGTTCATGCTGCCATCTTTGCATCTTGGTTTTATGAGTCCAGTATGAAGGTGTCATACTGCCCCATCACTCTAGTTTCTAAAATGTTTTGTTTGTTTTAGTTTGTTTTTCTTTTTTGTTGTTATTTTGGTGATGGATCTGACAGTATGTCAAGCATGTATAGCCCATTCTATGACAGTCCTACTCTGTGATGTGCATGATGTTTTTGGATCACTTTATGTTTTCTATGACTGTCGCACAGATTATAGAAAATGGAATTATGTCGAGTTTGTTATATGCATAGTGTGTATGGGGGGTGGGTGGGGGGTTGGCTACTGGAGAAAAAGGCGGTGGGACATTGAAGGCCTACATTTTCTTAACAGCAGCTTTTGTTTGCATAAACAAAATAATAAAATAGTTTAATTATCCCTTCTGCGATGGCTAAATATGAGATCTGGAGCCAAATACACCTGTTTCAGCAGTTAAGCTTGATACTATTATTTTTGTTGTCACACAAGGAGGTGCCCATTTTAGGGAATTTTACCTTGAATTATCAGTAGTGACTCCACTAACCCAAAACCCCTTCGTATGAGACTATAAGCTGAGGCTCCATGTGCGCATGCATGCAGAACATCTTACGCACACGTGAAAAACCTGTTCCTTCATACTTTTGTTGCCTTTGAGATGATTTTTAATTAAGATTCTTTCCTGCTGATGATGAATCCCAGAGAAGTGAACTGTCGAACAGTCCCTAGCTTCTGCCCATGGACACACTGATGTTAGTGACAATGGTCAGATTGTGTGGTGGACGGCTGTCAACTTCATCTTCTTGGAGCTGATGGCTTTCTGGGTGGGTGGCCTCACGGCAGCCAGGCCAGCCTAACATTGATGAGATCCCTGTGTTGTGTTAACTTCCCACCCAGTGACCCTGACTGAGAATCCAGCATGGCAAACTTGGGCATGGCTTGGGGAAAGATCAGAATGAAAGGCATGAAAACTGTAGGATAAGTTGATGTGTTACAACAGAGGGAGTGTAGGATAATTTAATGTGTTACAACAGATGAAGTGTTGGATAAGTTAATGTGTTACAACAGAGGAAGTGTAGGATAAGTTAATGTGTTACAACAGAGGAAGTGTAGGATAAGTTAATGTGTTACAACAGATGAAGTGTTGGATAAGTTAATGTGTTACAACAGAGGAAGTGTAGGATAAGTTAATGTGTTACAACAGATGAAGTGTACACTTAAAATGTTTTTTAAAATAATTTTTTTTTAAATTTGAATCTTTGGAAGCATTTGTTTTCGCAATGATGAAGGAGCTGTAATGGTTGCCTGTACTTGTTTTCCTTCACCATTCTTTATTGTAATATATATATATATATATAAATTTTTTTAAAAATTGTTTTATTGGTTTTGAGACAAGTTTAATCTGTTTATAAACAAGTTCATGAAATATGGCCCAATTTTTTTTATAATGCTTTTTTTTTTGCATTTGATTTTTGTGAACCTGGTGTTCATTTTACTTTGCCTGGAAATGAATACTTTATTATCCCTGGAATGTAGATATTCCAGTGAATTCAAGCCATGCATAAAACAACAAACAGGACAACTTCTTCACTTGTGTGTGCATACATGCGCGTGCACGCACACACACACGAACGCACGCACACACACACACACTTACACACATACACACTCTCACACTTACACACACTTACACACACACACATTATCACACTCACACACAAAATGTGCATACACATGCTCACACACAAATGATTATAACATGTCATACGAGAAGATTGATATGATAAGATTGATAAAAGTTTTTTTGGATGTACTGTATTTCACTAAAAACATTAAAAATTTTTGCATGAATGTAAAGATTGTTTTATGTTTGTCATGTTCTATGATGACCTCCAAAACAGCAGAGGAGGCAGCTGCTGTTTTGGAAATTGGACAGAAATTTTATTACAGTGGAGATGACTTGCCCACAGTACATCCCCACTCTCATGACCATATGGGCATAAGGACAGTCAGCATTGGAGATGTTCTCCAAAGGCCAACCAGCCCCTAGGGCTGCAGCACATAAGGACTGTGCAAATCAAGCCTCCTAGGCAGAGTCATATTCGATCACTAAAGACTAAGCTGCAAAGTGGAATTCCATGAGTGGGAAAACCACTGATCATAAAGCCTCTCACTTTGCTGTTGGCCCCCAGCGTCAATGGTTTAATCTAGAACTGTGATAAAGCCCAGGCTCTGAAGGCATCCAAAAAAAAAAAGAGGACAGTACATAATCATGGTAGTATTATTTTCTTTTTTTGACTTTTGTCCATGTAAACATTTGTTGTTAGATGTTTCTATGGAGGGGAAAATACCCACTTTTTATGACATTTATGTATGTGATATGCAACCTTGCACAAGCAGTATTTGTTATTTAGAATGGCTGAAGAAATATGTCCCTTTTTGGCTATATTCGTTCAAACTACAGTATATGTGTATTTTACATTGTTTCAGTTATCAAGTAGATTATCTGTTGTGCGTTTAAATTGTAGTTGTTCCTTTATTTTATACAGAAGAATGCACCCACCCATATGCTACCCACCAAGGCTATGATATTCTGTTCCTGTTCTTGTGCCATGGAATTGCCTTTATAGCTGTACAGAATTATATGATAGAAGTGTTTAAAAAAGAAAGAAAAGAAAAGACAAGCTGCATTAAAGCAGCTATACTTTTAACAACGGTTTACATCAACACTGCCTTCTGTTCTTTTTGCCAAATTGATATTCAGATTTTTTTTTTAAACCCTAAGAAAAAAAATTAGGGTAATTTCAAAAGAGGAAGGGATGGGGGTTGGAAGAGAAATCTTTTTAAAAATTGCTATTTTGCAATTAAATGGACAGTTTGCAGTTTCAGATATTTGGTCATGCTGTTATCAATTTGAATTATTTGGTCTTACTGTTATCATCACCTTTTGTTATCGACTTTGATGAAAATGGTTAGTTATGTACCGAGTTATTTGGGGGTCGAAGGAAAAAAACATTTTGTACGTACAATGGTCCCTATAAACTTGGCACGGTGAATAAACCCAAGCACAGGTTTCACAGTTAAGCTTAATTTATAAGCAGAAAGATGTCCCCGAAGTCGGAATGTGGGCACCTTCATGGTGGGTAAAAAACAGTCGCATAGGCAAAACCTCACCATTGGTGAATGTCAGAGCTTTAGCTAAGGACCCCCCCCCCAAAAAAAAAAAAGAAAAAAAACCCAGCCACCACCACAACAACAACAAAACCCAAAAACAAACAATCAAAGAAAGAAACAGAAAAATATTTAAAATGATACCAATATTTAAGAGATTTCTTACATGTTATAGGAAAGAAGCCCACTGATATAAAAAAAAAAAAAACATATATATAAAAGAAAAAGTTATTGATTTTTAGCTAATAAGTCAGAACATTGCGCATTATGGATTTTGAAGATGAAAATAGTATTGCGAGTATTTAAAAAAAAAATTTTATGTCTTCTTTCTTGTTATTGTGAATGGTTACATGAGTTCTGTGTTCATATGTAAAATGGTATTAGCAGGTACTGTATTTGATTAAACACCTTTCTTTTACCTCTGAGTTATATTGGTGTTTGCATTTGTATGTATACATGTGTTTGTGCATGTGTGTGTGTATGCTTTGTGGTGTGTGTGTGTGTGTGTGTGTGTGTGTGTGTGTGTGTGGTGTGTGTGTAGGGAAAGAGAGAGGGAGGGTACAAACTGACAAAAAAAGAAGGCTTTTACATGTTTAGAAAATTGAACCGTTGATACAGTTTATTCAGATCTACAGATTAAAAACAAACCCTCAAATTACCAGGAAAGATTGTTGCTTGAAAACTCACAAAGACTTGCAAAAGACAAAAGTTACCAGAAACTGATATTCACAGACTGGGAAAATGTGGGTCATGCAAGCAGAAACACACAAACAAGCCTGTTGACGACAGTTCTCTGGGGCAAGATTGAGGGCAGAAGGATCAGAGAATACCAACATCCTATATTGCTAACAGCACTGAGGTTTATGGTCTGGGAGGGCTGCAGGAGATCATGGAATTCAGCACATCATCATCATCATTAGCCATTACACCCAGCGGTGTGTAGGGCAGCAACAAAGCACTTCCACTCCTGCCTATCCTGGGCCAACCTAATCACTGATCCCCAAGAGTGCTGCATGGCTTTCATCTCACTTTCTACAGTTCTCCTCTACGTTGCTTTTGGTCTTCCTTTCTTTCTTCCTTCTGGGGTCCAGTGCAATGCTGTTCTTGTGATTGACTGTGGGTCTCTTCGGAGGATGTGCCCAATCCACTTCCACCGTCGTCTGGTGATGATGGTTCCCATGTCTTCTTGCCTGCATCTCCGTAGTAGGTCTTCATTGGAGATCTTCTCTGGCCAAAAGATCCGGAGTTCAGCACAGATAAAGGGAAAGGCAGCAAACCCTGGTGGCATTGCGGGGAGCTACTACCGTCAGCGGGACAATGGAGACATCAAAACGTATGTTTGCAAACTCGCACAAATACTGAAATATTGATAACGGCAATGGATGTGGTCTCTCTCTCTCTCTCTCTCTCTCTCTCTCTCTCTCTCTCTCTCTCTCTCTTCTCTCCACACCACTGGGTTAGCAGTGTTTCACTCAGTCTCTCTTCCTTTCTGGGTCTCCTTACTGGCTGGGATCCACATTGCCTGGTCTTCTCCTGTGCTTGCAATTCTGCAGGAGGTCTGCCTGCTGGCCTCGGCTGACATTCCGACTTAGAGCAGCTGATATTTTTGTGCAGGATGCATGCTGGGTATGTTTCTGTTTCCGTCACGCACAGTTACATGAATTAAGGGATCTTTTAATGTGCTTATTTGATCTTATACGTGTGTGTATACTCGAAGGGAATTAAGGCATTGGCAGGTCTGCACTTACAGTTGACCTGGGAGATCATAAAAAGTTCTACCATTCATCAGATGCCACGGCTGAGATTCAAACCCACGACTTAATGGACTCATGGGATTAGCGTCAAATGGTCTTAACCACTCGGCTATAGATATAGCGCCCGTCGTGTCACGCAGTTGAACAAGGTTTCATAAAGTTTTTAAAAAAAATTCTTTTTTGGGTAAAAAACCCCTCTGCATATAGACATGTTATCTGCTGTTGCAAGCAAGGAGAATCTGCATGTGTGGGAAATCAGTTTTCAAAGCTGAATTAGATTCCATTGGGTGAACCACAGGACCCCAAGACTGTCAGGTCACCTGAAGAAGGAATCTAGTCTCTCTTGGAGTGCGAATTAACTTGCTTCGCATAATTCATAGTCACCCGAAACATTCAATCAAATTAGACAACATATTACTTCTCTTTATCAGAGTCAAAAACGCGCCAAATCCGCCAAAAAGTGATCCTGACGCATGTAGACAAAACATCTTTGAAGGACCTAAGTAATGTAAAGTCTGACGGACGCGATAGTCCAGTGGTCAAGATCGTTCGACTTTAATTCCATGGATTCAGGAAGTCTTGGTTCAAATCTGGGTCGCGTCTGGTGAATTAAGGGTTGGGATTTTTACGACCTCCCAATCAACTTCAAGTGCAGACCTCTCAATGCCTTAATTCCCTTCGTGTCTATACACATGCAGAAGGTCAAATATGTACGATAAAGATCCTGCAAGCCTGTCAGCGTTCCGTGGGTTACAAAAACACAAACACACCCAGCATACACCCCGAGGTCTGAATACGGCTACCTTCATGATGGGCAAAAACGGTCGCACGTGCAAAATCTCACCGTTGGTGAACCTCAGAGTTGTAGCCCAGGAAGGAAAAAGAATTGAAGTCAAGAAGACTGGAGGCACTCCAGCATCCAAGAATTCCTCATCTGTATCTCTGACCATAATTAGGTTCCAAAGCAGGATAGTTATTAAACCACATATCCAAGCGTCAACTAGATAGGAACTCAGCACACTCCTTTTCTGGACTACAGTCACTACCCACAACAGAATTGATCCAAATATCCAGTGGAGACAAATACTTCTTGAAAATTAACCTCTACAAAGGTCACCGACAGTTTGACTACAATGCCATGCAAGGTACGCAGAGAATGCGAGATTCCTTGGTCATAAACTTCCAAACAATCAGGTCTACATGACAACAATGTGAATAGGGCTAAGGTTGCTGATCATCTATTCTCAAAGAAGTTCATTTGGTCCTTTATTGGCTTGACAGGGCACCACAGGGAGTATGCCCCCCACCCCCCTTCTCTCTATTTGTTAGGGTTCCTCTTTCAAGCCTATGAAGCTGTTAAATCATGTATAACTATGTTCGAGGATTTCATTCTTATTTTCAAGTTGTGTTTTTTTTTGTTTGTTAAATGGGAGTCGATTTACATTCATTTTGAAATTCCCTTCATATTACGTCACGCACAAACTACCGTGTACATTTGAATTTGTTAACTGTGTTAATTGTTATTGGTTGCATGTATGGGTGTGTTAAATGCAAGCGCTTTGATTTCTTTTTGCAAGATATAGCGCTATATAAATTCCACTTTATTATTATTATTATTATGTAAAGAACAACAGAGTTCCAGAAGAAAGTGACAAAGTGTAATTGTTTCCCTTTCCACGAATCCGATGCTGGCTGGCATTCAGCCTAGCCCTGCTGTCAGTGGCATGTCCTGGTAGCCTACAGATGGAGGCATGGTAAGCTCAGCAGCCCATGTCAAAGCTCACTGGAACCTTTCACGCAGCATATCATGACTTCAGCAGTCGCCACCTAGAATGCAGGCAGGTATCAACAGTGTTCACAGGTTAGTTCATCAAGCAAGCAGGTTTTGAGCAGCAGCAGCAGGTGCTGGCGCAGGTACAGAAGCAGAGGGGGCAGGAAGTATCACGGAAGCAGAGCAAGTGGAAGCGATGACAGTGCGTGGATAGACTGCAGCGGCTGGAGCCAGCGAACCCGTGACTCCCACTGGTAAGTGGATGGATCAAGGCAGCGGGGGCTGATGCATTAACAGGTCTCGCCCCCAGGTTGGCCGCATTCTGCTCCTTTGGGTTTGCTTGCATCATACGGCTGCCCCCCACCACCAGTGAGCTGAAGAAGCCCAACAGGCTGCTGAACAGGGCCAGCCAAAAGCCCCAGTTGAGAGAGGAATGGTTGGAAGGGGTCCTGGTGTGCTGTTCGCGGTCAAGGATTTGGTACCATCCGTCTTCATTCCTCTGATTCTGCACTATCGTGCTGAAGGTGATGACCACCACCATCCCCACCGCACCTGTCGGCCACAAACGGCTGTCACTAATTAGCCCATGTTTTTATCCTCTTGTGTTCCTTCCCTTTTTTCCTTATCTGTCACGTGCTGATTTATTTCAGAGGGACAATTTTGACTACAGTTTTATGACAGTGCGCTCTTCTTGATCTGAACCAACACGTTAGTAGGCTATAAGAGAATGGCCTGAAAACAAAGGGGACAGAAAAAGAGGGAAGTTCCAGATGCGTGTCTAGTCCAGAACAACTTATAAATTATAACACTGGTCACTAAAAACCAGTCCCAAACAGTCAGCCTGTTAGATCATTCTACCATTTAATAAAAGATAAAATAAAATTAATCAACATGCACAGAAAAACATGAAGCCAGATATATCAAATCATAAGGGAAAATATTAAAAAAAAACAAAAAACAACTCAACCCTAACCAAGCCAACCAGCTCGCTTGATGAATAGGCAAGTCAGCCAATCAGTAGGCAAGGAAGTTGTATGGTTAACCCCTACTTCCCCTTTTTTCTAATTAGCTTAATGGTTGTATAGTTAACCTCTACTTCCCCTTTCTTCTAATTAGGGTAATGGTTGTATGGTGAACCCCTACTTCCTCTTTCTTCTAATTAGCGTAATGGTTGTATGGTTAAGCCCTACTTCCCCTTTCTTCTACTTAGGGTAATCAGGATTAATCAACTGAGTATACAATGTGCTTTCAGATCCCCTTTTTTGGTGTGTTTTCGCTACTCCTTCTCTAAATAGGTTGGTTTTCTGGTAGCCTATCAGTTACACCAGTGAGTCAAACCTCTTCTCAACACTGAGGATCAGTTCTGGTTACCAAGGAGCATACACTATTCTTTTATATGCTCCATGTTGTGCGGATATCTCACATTAGATGAGTAAGTTGATTAGTAAACTAAAGGGACACTCAGGAGCACTGACATTATTTTTAATATCATTTATATCGAGGATGAATAACTCTCTTTAAAACCTTCCGTGTGTTATGCGTTTTAGTAAATGTTGTCATGTTTCCAGACATTTGCTCCATCAACAGGCTGCTAAGAAGCAACCGGGCCCCTGACCTGCATAAATGGTAAAGGGATGAAGTTAGGACATGAACAGTAGGCCCTTCGCCCTAGTGGAGCCGTGGATAAAACGCTTGCCTAATGTACAGTAGACCAGGCTTCAACCCTACTTTCAAAATAGACAAAACCCCCATTCTATAAAATATTAATATACGACAACTAGTGAACAGAAAGAAAAAAAGCAAACAGGCCTGCTACCTGATTGAGAAACGATTGACTGAAAAGAAACCTGGTGTCGGGTTCTTCCTCTGGAGATGTCTTTTACTCCCAACAGCGGGTTTGTCGTTTTAGTTCTGCTGATTTATCCGTTTAATTTCATTTCATCAGTTTCTCCCCCCTGTGGGGATGCCAGAGGGCCTGTCAGTATAAATAGCATCCCCACCTCTGGAAAATCTGTGCTAGGAATTCCCTCTTCTCTATCCCTCTCTTTGTTTCTTCCTTGTTCCTTATCTTCTTGTTACCCCGGTCTTGTCTATTTTCTGCCTTCTTGGTCGTGGGCCTGTCTTCAGTCGTGACAAGGCCTTAGCATAAAAACCTGCACTCTCCTTTAAAGGAAAAAGCCCTGACCCAGACCATAAGCTTTGTCAGTTACTGATGTAAGCCATGTGCCAACGCCTGCATTAAGATATGGTTATGTTGTAAAAATAAATGGTATGTTGAAATTGTCTTCAGCCACCACAAGCTCCTAGCATAACAATCTGCACTTTCGTTTTAAAAGGAGTAAAAAATAAAATAAATACCAAAAATTGAGAAGAGAGAAAGAGAGAGAGCATCTCTGAAGTCGGAATATGGCTGCCTATGAGGTAAGGCACTTGGAAAAAAAATACCCAAGTCATACACGCATAATATTCTCGTCTAGTGTGTACTCTACTTTCAATCTCACACAGTGATTCCCAGATGGGATGAGTGAGTCTATAATTATACATACGTGTATGAAGGAAGGTGGCAGGATGGTTAAGATGTTTGCCTGCCAACAAGTCAACCGTGAGCTTGTGGGTTCGATTCCCAGCCTCACCCTTTCTTCCCAGTTTGACCAAAAAATCGAACTGATGTCAAAGTCCTTCGGATGAGACTATAAACCGAAGCCCCGTGTGCGAACGCATGCAGAACATCTTGCGCACGCGTTAAATCCTGTTTCGCTTTTCGAAAGAGTAGGTCATTGTGTGCCTGTGGGAACAGATGACAAAATTTACAAAACCGCATACACACGGGGACTGGATGAAAAAAGCACATGAGTGCTTATTTCATTATCTTCGATATAAAAGAATAACTAAAATAAAATAAATACAATTCTCTGCATGATCCCCTTAGAGTGTTAATCAAAGGAATGCACAACAACCACCACCACCACCACCACCAACAACCAACCAACCAACCAACCAACCGACCAACCAACCAACCAACCAGCCAACCGACCAACCAACCAACAAAGCCCACACCACTGACCGGCAGCCCCTCCCAGAATCTCCACTCGGTTGCTGTCTGGGCGGTCGGGTAGGATTTCCTGATGTCCAGGTGGAACTCCAAGAGCACACAGGTGATGAACTTGCTCAGGGCCAGCACTGACCAAAAGCGAACCGAGTGCAGCCAGTCTGAGTACAGACAGAGAGAGACAGACAGACAGAGACAGGTCCTTTTATTGATAAGCTCCTCCCCCTTTCTGTGTGTCTGCTTGCCTGCTTGTCTGTCTGTCTCCCTGATCTGGAGTGTCTTTTTGTCTGGTCTGGTGTGGTCTGGTGTGCCCTGTCGGTCTGTCTGATCTGTCTGTTTGCCTGGTCTGGTGTGTCTGTCCGTCTGATCTGGTGTTCTTTGTCTGTCTGGTTGTGTCCGTCTGGTCTCTCTAGTCTGATGTGCTTAGCTTGTCTCTCTTTTTTTTAATATATATTGCCCGCAAGTCTGTCCGTCTGACTGCCTCTCTTGTCTGCTCACTGTCTGTCTACCTGTCGGTCTGGTTGGTGGCTTGTAAAAGAAAAACGAACACAACAAAGAAATTCAGTTAATTTATTGGCTAGATTTTGTTTTGTGTGTGGTATGGTGGTGGTGGTGGTGGTGGTGGTGAGAGAGAGAGGGAGAGAGAGAGAGAGAGAGAGAGAGAGAGAGAGAGAGAGAGAGTGTTCTTTCTCTCTCTTACACAATTCTTTCTCCTTCTTACTCACACACAAGCGCGCATGTTTCCCCACCACCCAAGGCCCCTCACACCCACACCCAGTGGACTAGAAGTAAAGCACCTGCCTAGAAAGCAAAAAGTCTGGGTTCGATCCCCTGTTTGTTCCCGAAAATTTTTCTCACACTTCCAGAAGCCCGTGAGTTGTATAGTCTGGGTGCTAGTCTATCAGATGAGTCGATAAACCGAGGTCCGTGTGCAACACGCATTTAGCTTACGTAAAAGAACCTACGGCAACAAGAGAGTTGCCTCAGGCTAGTTTCTGTAGACAAGTAAAGACCACTCAGATAAAGGAAACAAAATACGCATGCAGACAGGAAAATAACAGAATTATAATGGGTGTCGCTTGCTTCTAGAGCAACGCACTCTCCCCGTGCAGAGAAATCCGCCCTAACTTACGCCTAATGTGGAATAAACATTGTAACAGTGGACATTTGTAATGTCTCACCTCGGCATAATAGCCTGGATAAATGGCACAGCTAGACAATTCGGATGTGGCCTGTACAACAGAGGCTGCATAAATACTACATTTCACCATGTTGGCGAAATTAGTGCAATGGAGTGTTTCAACCACCACCCAACGCAACAGTGCCGCATAATTCGCAGGTTGTGTCCGGATTTAGAAACACGACGCTGCTGCCGCGACAGGACTCTGGTCGCATAGGGGAGGTAATCTAATCACCGCCCCAGCACAAAAATTTAATATAAAAATACACTGACGTTGATTTATCAGGTTCAGCCGACAAGGACCTTGAAAGCAGGTGATCCACAGCCCTTCATCGCCGTACCAGGCCGGAGCGAAGAAAGCCACAGTGAACAAGAGAGCGGCCACCACAAGGCCCCAGATACCCAGGATGTACTGCCAAGACCGCTCACAGATGCGACGAAGAGCCGGTCCATGCTGAGTCGACTGCTCTTGCTTGCTGCTGCTGCTGCTGTTGCTGGTGGTGGTGCTGGTGGTGGTGGTACCTCTGATCCAGTATCAACTGCCGTTGTAGTTGCTGTTTCTGCTGCTGTTGCTGCTTCATGGTGTTGTTTGTAGTCGCTGCTGCTGCTGCTGCTGCTGTTGCTAGCTAGCTAGTCTGAAAAAAATGAACTAGTCAAGATTGAGAAAAAAAAAAACATAGTGCCACACGGATACGGACAAGGATGTGCTGAGATACATAGACACAGATTGGGGAGGACATCCTGGTGGTTAGAGCGTTGTGCTCATGATCTGATGGATCAGAGTTCAGCTACCACAGACACACCCGTACAATGAGAATTTTCCCCTGTGCCAACTCTACTCCCCCGAAAGTCCTTCCGATGACACTATTCACCGAGGTCCCGTATGCAAAAGCGAGCAAAACATTCTGTGCACATGTTAAACCCTTTTCACCTTTCTGAAGAGTAGGCCATACTGCCGCTAGGAACGGATGACAACATTTTAAGGACAAAACTTATGTACACTGATGTCGTGTTTAGACATCATCCCCAAAGTTGGAATGCCGCTACCTTAATGATGGGAAAAAACGGTCGCAAACGCAAAATCTCACCATTGGTGAAGTTCGGAGCTTTAGCGAAGGAACAAAATTTTTTAAAGTTCAACCTTCAAAACGGAAGACTTTATCGAGAACATCTTGTCAGAAGTAGATTATTCGTGTTGGATTTATACAGACCACTAATATTCTCAAAGAACATGTAGATACTGTAACAAAATAGAAGATGAATTTCATTTACTCGATGAATGTATTTTATATGATGAACTCAGAAAAAAAATTAGTATTAAAAATCAACACGAAAGACAAAGAACGCAAAAACTGTTACATAAATTAGGTGACATAATCACAGTTGATATGTATCAAGCAGATATCATCAGATATGTGTATGAGTGTTTTGAAAAAAAGAGAAAAAGAGAAGTAGAATGCAACATGTTTTTAGTGTACATCACTTTTAGCCAAAATAGATAATAATTATAATTGATGTTTTTGTTGTGTCAAATAAGTCTACATTACTTAAATGACAATAAAATATTCTGAATCTGAATCTGAATCTGAATCTGCACAATACATTCTGAAAAAACGTACTAAATTGACAGCTCTCAGAATGTGAAGCAATTACGTAGCTACACGAAAGGTATAAGAAGTATTATAAGAGCTCCCCCCCCCCCCCCCCCCCCCCCTTTTTTTTTTTTGGCAATGACAAACACCAACACGGTATTTTGTTTCAAAAGCTGAGCAAAGAAAAATGTATTTTAGTAAAGATATGAAGAGGGAAACTCCAAGATTCACCAATGATGATATTTTTGCATATGCGACTGGGTTTTCTCTCTCCACCATTAAGGTAGCAGCATTCCGACTTCGGGGATACGTTTGGGAATCGATCCTATCAATTTTGCCAGACAGTCGGGGAGGTAGCTCCCTGCTCTTTCCCATTTTCAACGTGGGTTTTTGACGTGCGCAAGTCCGTAAGCACTCGAATCCGACTGGTTTAGAATTTCCTCCGAGAGACTTGATATTCCCTTCGATTATGCCGTCAAACTGGACAGACAGGCAAGACTGGGAATCGAATCCAGAACCTCACAGTTTACTTGTTAGGCAGGTGAACATCTAAACCGTCCTTTCACCTTCTTTTATATATATATATATATAATATATATATATATATAATATATATATCTAATATATCATATATATATATATTATATATATATATATATATATATATATATATATATATATATATATATATATATAATTATATATATAACAGTGAAATCAATCACCAACAGTATTCATATTAAATCGACATTATTTATCAAGACTATTTTCGCATGCAATGCTGCTATTCACTCGTGAGGTTTTACCTGGCATTGAACAATTAATACACCTGAATCTACTGTAGGAAATCATATTGGTGTTTTTTTTATTTATAAAAAACCCCACCTCAGTAACATCTTTCTCTTTTAAACATATTCGGTTTGTAATTCTAGTTCTGATAATATGTATTTATTGTTCGCTGCAACTTTTTTCACCATGACTTTACAAAAAATATCCTTTAATGCCTTGGTGACATTACGACATAATCTATCTTTGATTACAAAACACTGTGATTCCAAAACAGTCCCCCCCCCCCCCCTCTCGCCAAAAGAAAAAATCCCACAAAACACCCAACCCCAGAACCATAAAAAAACCCCCACAACAAACAATACACACGCACGCACGCACACATACACACACGCCGGCGCGCGCGAACTTCAAACCACTGAAAGATCAAATCTCGACCAAGAGACAATGTCCGCCTCAGCTTTTAAACGTAGAAGCAGACAAAACCCATCTCGTATAATTATTGAATTATCTCTATCAGTATAGCACAATCCACCGCATCACACTGAGGGAGGTAGCACAATATAAACTGAAACATCCACACACATAAAAGTCACAATG
>CM054135.1:50628706-50663706 GCA_028751875.1 Rapana venosa
GCTGATCAGAATGAGATAGTAAGTGAGTTTCTTTATAAGTATTAGCTGTATTTGCATGAGCCGGAACACCAAGAGCTTTCTTTACTGCTTTATTGTCTAGACTTTTGTAGACTTTATTGTCTAGACTTTTGTCTAGAATTTTCCAAGGAGATAATCTGCAGCAGAAAAATAAACTTCTTGTCCGTATATTAATTTTGAACGTACCAATGACAGAGCCAGATGTATCAGAGTTGTAGTGTCTTGACTCCATGCCTGAGAACTTATTATCTTTAGAAAATTAAGTCTTTTCCTAGCTTCAGTTATCAATTGGTTGATGTGCATCTCCCAGTTCAACTTTCTAGTTAAAAATACGCCTAAGAATTTGACATCTTGTTTGTATTGAAGCACCCTTCCTTCTAATTTCAGGATTGGTAATCTTGATGGGTTGTCACCGTTATTAAAAAGCACGAGACATGTTTTTCTGCCGATAATTCTAGCTTATTTTCTTTCATATAATTACAGAATTTATCTAATTCTTCCTGATATATTTTTTCAACATAATTCATCACTCTCTTTTTCGTGTTTTTCCTAAATGACGTATTTATCCAAATAGCAATATCATCTGCATACTGAACAAATTGAGTATTAGTTGACAAAGAGCTAGGGAGATCATGTACAAGAATAGAAAACAAGATAGGGGCAAGTACTAAACCCTGTGGTATACCCAAGTCGATAGCTTTCAAGGATGAGTACACTGAACCTAATTTAGTGGAAATCGATCTATCCAATAAGAAATTTTGCAGATATTTATATCCCATTAATACCCATGTATTTTAATTCATGCAGCAATTGATCATGACAAACTCTATCATAGGCTTTCCTCACATGAAAGATTGTGTCGAACACACTTTTTCTTTTGGAAAATTGCTTTTTAATTTGATGGGTTAGTTTAACTAAGTGGTCAGAAGTACATCTTTCCTTTCGAAAACCAGCCTGATTTGTTGGGATCACAGTATTCTTTTCACAAAAATGAAACATACGCTTATGTATATTTTTTCCCCATTACTTTACCCACATGAGAAGTGAGAGCAATTGGCCTGTAGCTATCTATCGATGATCGCAGCTTACCTTTCTTCAGGATTGGGACTACAATCGACTGCCTCCAGATACTAGGAAGAGTGTCATTTATCCAACAGTTCTGGAAAAATTAAAAGAGTAGCCTTTTCCATTTTAAAGGCATATGGGCCAGCATTTGATAAGATATACCATCAGGACCAACAGCCGTCTTGTTATGTGTAAATGAATCTCAAGTTTCACTAAATTCATGTATTGAATGGGGGCATTTAAATAATATGCATTATATGCTGACAGTTTGTTTGATTTGTTTGCTTTTTCTAATTCAATATTTGATAGTAATTTTAATGATGAACAATTATCTGAAAACATTGTAACAAAGGCTTCTGCTTTTTCAATTATGCTTGGAAATCTATTATTTTCAAATTTGATTGAATATGTTAGAAATTGAAATCCCTTTTTTTTAAATTTCAGTAACTTTCTTCCAAACTTTATGCAAATCCTTGGATTCTGATACTTCATTTATACAGATTTCTGTCCAATACTTGTTTTTTGTCTGAGCAATTATTCTTTCACATTAACTTTTAGCATACTTTATACAAATAAGGTTTTCTTCTGATTGATCTTTCAACCATATTTTGAATGTTCTTCTTTCTGGTTTACTGCATCCTCACGTGTTTTAGTCCACCATCTCTCTCTCTCTCTCTCTCTCTCTCTCTCTCTCTCTCTCTCTCTCTCTCTCTCCTCTCTCTCTCTCTCTCTCTCTCTCTCTCTTGATGTGTGTGCGTGTGTGTGTGGTGTGTGTGTGTGTGTGTGTGTGTGTGTGTGTGTGTGTGTGTGTGTGTTTATTTTTATTATTTTTAGTTTATTCTTCTATATCGAGGATAATGGAATAAGCACTTATGTGCTTTTTTACATCCAGTACCCGTGTGTATGCGGTTTTGTAAATTCTGTCATCTGTTCCCACCGGCACACAATGGCCTACTCTTACGAAAAGCGGAACAGGATTTAACGTGTGCGCAAAATGTTCTGCGTGCGTTCGCACATGGGGCCTCGGTTTATAGTCTCATCCGAAAGACTTTTGGGGAGAGAGGAGTCTGCACTGATGTTAACTCCAGGGGAAAATATCCCCTTGAACGGAAATCGAACCCGGGTCGTCAGATTGCCAGCGCATTGTTCTAACCGTTGTGTGTGTGTGTGTGTGTGTGTGTGTGTGTGTGTGTTGTGTGTGTGTGTGTGTGTGTGCGTGGGCGTGCGCGGTGTGTGTGTGGGGAGAGAGAATTTGTGTGTGTGTGTGTGTGTGTGTGTGTGTGTGTGTGTGTGTGTGTGTGTTTATGAAGAGAAAGAGAGAGAGAGAGATAACGACAATGACAATGGGTTATTGTGGTAAGCTTTCAAGCCCATTCACAAGGGGACAGAGAGAGAGAGAGAGAGAGAGAGAGAGAGAGAGAGAGAGAGAGAGAGAGAGAGAGAGAGAGAGAGAGAGAGGGAGGAAAGAGAGAGAGAGAGAGAGAGAGAGAGAGAGAGAGAGAGGAGAAGAGAGATGAGAGAGAAGAGAGGAGAGAAATTTGAACAATTGAACAATTTTTATTTTTCAGAGGGTAATAGATTAAGCATTACATGCTTTTACATCCAGCCCTCAAGAGAGAGAGAGAGAGAGAGAGAGAGAGAGAGAGAGAGAATGAATGGACGAATGAATGAATGAATGAATGAATGAATACAAACTCTCTAATACACAAGGATAAAGATTTCAGGACAAGCTGTCTTACAAGCTGTCCTTTAGAAAAGGCCTTCACTAGCAGGGATGTCACAACAAATAGTAACATAGACACAGGAGGGCAGGTAGAGCAGGAGAGACTGCATTATTATTATGATACCATTATAGCTCGGACACAACACAATGGGGGGCAGAGAGATCTAGGATGTCATTAGGGAACATGAAAGAGAGGAGGAGGCTGTTGTCTTTCCCCAACAGAGAGATTCGGATTCGGATTCGGATTCGGAATGTTTATTCATGTAAAGGCCATTGCCCCTAATGAGGGGGTAGAGTACACAGGTAATATTAATGAAATCACTCAACATACACACACATTAACAAACTTAACTAAGTCAGCACTGATCGTAATTTGAATGCCTTATATAAGTAGATCGATACATTTCGGACAATATTTTCGTTCAGAGATGACAAAAGTAAACACAGACGAAACTGGCAAGGGTATTTGTAAAATTTCAATGGTATATACCGTGCTCTTAGCTTACTGAGAATCGGGCAAACAACATGAAATGTATTTCATCCTCATTTCCAGTTTTTACACAATGGACAAATCAAATCCAATTCAGAATATGTTTTGTAGCGATTTTGGTGTGTACTAATTTTCTGAAATGCCAAATCTAAACCTGGTCATAATAAATTTCAAATGTTTGTCTAGATCCATTTTCAGATATGTTTTCCTGTCATGAACACCGCAAAAAGTTCTATAGATGCTAAACCTCTCACTGTTGTTAACGTGGAAGTCCCATTCTTGCCATCTGCTTAAGATCAATCTTTCTTTAAACTGGTATAAAAACTCTTTAACATTTTGAACACCTCCATTTTCCCATACATACCCAAAACCATTTTCATATAATTTACAACGAATATTTGATACCCAGTTTCTTTTGCCTCTTACATCCAACTTATATAGCATTTTATAAGCTTTCTTTGGTAATCTAACATCTTCCATCACTACTAATTTTAACCAATAACGAATACAGCGTATAACAGAGTTGATATAAATAGGATATCTGTTGTTTCACCATAAACGAAGTCATTTGGGGTTCTCCTTTCAACCCCAGAAACTTTTTCAATGCAAACAAATGTACTTGTTCACACTGACGAGCTGCATTATCCAGGCCCCAAAGTTCTGCCCCATACAAAGCAATAGGTGCAACCTGTGAATCAAACAGTTTTAAAAACAATTCTAAGCTGCTGTTATTCAGGGATCGAAGTTTTCTCATGATGCATATGACAGCATTCTTGGCTTTACTACTAAGGTCGTTACATGCTAATGTGAAGCTAAGTCTTGTAGAGACCTAAATATTTGTATGCATTTACCACAGGCATTTCAACACCATTGTATTTCCATGTTTCCCTTGCTGAGAGATGGCCACCTTTTCTAAATACAATTATTTTACTTTTATCTAAGTTTACCGTCAAATCCATAGAATGTGCTGCTTTTTGTAAACTATTTAGTTGCGTTTGTAAACCAATAACTGTTTCAGCTAATAAAACTATATCATCTGCTAAAAGCAAAATGAAGAGTTCAAGATAATCGTTATTAAATAAAGCCCCATGTCTTCCATTTTTAATAACCTCAGTAGCAATCTCATTGATGTTAGGAAAATAGAATTGGACTACAAACGTCACCTTGTTTTACACCATAAGTACAACTAATTAAATCTGTCAGTTTTGAACCACATCTAACTTTAACTTTAACACTATTGTACATATTTTTGATACAGTTAAACATTTTACCCGTTATTCCATTTTTTATGAGAATCTGCCAAAGAATACCCCTATTTAAAGAATCAAAAGCCTTCTCAAAATCTATGAAGGCTACATATAATTTCCTGTTACAAGAGAACTGTTTTTGAACAAAAGACAACAAAGTGAACATGTGATCAGTAGTTGAATAATTCCTTTTAAAACCAGCTTGATGTTCTCCAGTGATATTGTTTTCCTCAGCCCATTCTTGTAAACGATGGTTTATGATTGTACTATAAATCTTACTACTAATGTCACTTAAAGTAATTCCTCTATAATTATTAGGGTTATTATTATCACCTTTTTTGTACAAAGGAAGAACAATGCCTTCTGTCCATTTTTGTGGAAAAACACCTTTTTGAAATAAAGCATTGAAAAACAATACAAAGAATTTAATAACATTGTCACCTGCATTTTTAAACAATTCTCCAATAATCCCATCTGGACCAGCTGCTTTTCTGTTCTTTAGTTTTCTAAATGCTAACATGACCTCTTCTTTTGAATTAGGTAGGTTAAAATAGGTATCAGAGTCATCAGACTGTACATGATCTTCTTCATGTGTTTCCTTTTCAAGTAGATTTTTGAAATGATGATACCATTCCTCAACTGTAATACTATTACTAACAAATTTTCTCTTAAATGAACATTTGCGCACATTTGTCCAGAACTGCTTTTGATCTCGAACTGATGACAAGAGCTTATCTAACAATGCATTATTATGTTGTTTTCCCTTGAGCTTTAACATGTGTTTATACTCTCTTCTTGCAACGCAAAAATCATGGCGGCTACTAGCATCACTTGACTGTCCAGCTACTTTAAAGAGTTTACGTAAGTTTTTCCTGGCCATTCTGCATTCACTATCATACCAGTCATCCATCTGTCGGTCTGTCTTGTCTCTAAATTGTTTTGTCATACAGCCAGCATTTTGTATCAGACAATGGTTGAAAACGGTTAATGCTTCGTCAATATTATGGTCAATAAGGCTTACAGCTAGTTCTAACATTTTCTGAGTTTCCTCACTTTGCATTAATGAAATAAAGGTTTCCCAACAGAGAGAGAGGAGACAGAGAGAGAGAGAGAGAGACAGAGACAGAGAGAGAGAGAGACTATTGTTGGTTTCAGTCAGTCCTTAATAACAATCTATTAGTGACTGTCTGGCCACACAGTTTCTCTTTTGTTTCTGTGTTCTCTCTCTCTTTCTTTCTTCTCTGCGTTCCCTCTAGTGGATGGTATACGTGGTGACTGTACTGGTCTTCTCATATGCTTGTAGGTTAAGTCTTCAGGAGATCTGCCCGCTGGCCTCAGCGGACACATTAATTCCGACTACAGAACAGCTCATTTTCTTCTGTACAAGATGCATGCTGGGTTTGTTCGTGTTGCCGTAATCAGCGAATTACTGGCATGTATCACTGAATCTTTAACGTGTATATTTGATCTTCTGCATGTTTATATTATGGAAGTGGCAGGTCTATATTTTAAGTTGACATGGGGGATCGTAAACAATCCCTACCATGCTGCTGCCGAGATTTGAACCCACCGCTTCATTGACGCACGTTATTGAAATCAAGAGGTCTTTACCAGTCAGCTACAGTGTCTGTCAATTAATTGTAAGAGAGAGGGAGGGAGGGAGGGAGAGAGAGAGAGAGAGAGAGAGAGAGTGTGTGTGTGTGTGTGTGTGTGTATGTGAGTGTGTGTGTGTGTGTGTGAACTGTGAAGGATTCAAGAGACAAACAGGATCATTTTGATCATACCATCGTCAGTATGAACAGCCTGGTCTCCCTTGAATCGTTTTCGCCCATTTTCTTACCTCCCTTGCATTTGATGTAATGTAGGCTATAATTATCATCACGTTGCATTGGACTGGACAGTAATGCATCGTCTTGTGTAATATTGTGTTGCATTGCTTTGCATTGTCTTGTAGTGCACTGCAGTCTGCTGCATTGTATTGAATTATATTGTATAGTATACTATTGCATTGGGTTGTATTCTATTGCAGTTCATCGAATTGCATTAAATTCTACTGCGCTGTATTGAACTATATTGCAGTGCTTCTTACTGCATTGTATTGATTAGCTTTTCATTACGTGTATTGCATTTCCGTGCGCTCGTATGTGAGTGTGTGTGTGTGTGTGTGTGTGTGTGTGTGTGTGTGTGTGTGTAGGCCTATGTGTGTGTGCGCGTGCGTGCAGCAAGCAAAAGTATACATTTCTTATGGAATCTAGTCAACCAAAACATGCCTTTCTTAAGGAATTCAGCAACGAAAACATGCCTTTCTTAAGAAACATAGTCAATGAAAACACGCCTTTCTTAATTAAGAAACATAGACATCAAAAACGTGCCTTTCTTAATTAAGAAACATAGTCAACAAAAACATGCCTTTCTTAAGAAACATAGTCAATGAAAACATGCCTTTCTTAAGAAACATACCCCACGAAAACATGCCTTTCTTAAGAAACATACCCCACAAAAACATACCTTTCTTAAGAAACATACCCCACAAAAACATGCCTTTCTTAAGAAGCATACCCCACGAAAATATGCTGTTTCTTAAGAAACATAGTAAATGAAAACATGCCTTTCTTAAGAAACATACCCCACGAAAATATGCTGTTTCTTAAGAAACATAGTAAATGAAAACATGCCTTTCTTAAGAAACATACCCCACGAAAACATGCCTTTCTTAAGAAACATACCCCACGAAAACATGCCTTTCTTAAGAAACAGTGAATGAAAACATGCCTTTCTCAAGAAATATAGTCAACGAAAACATGTCTTTCTTAAGAAACATAGTCAATGGAAACATGCCTTTCTTAAGAAACATAGTCAATGAAAATATGCCTTTCTTAAGAAACATAGTCAACACAAACATGCCTTTCTTAAGAAACAGTCAATAAAAACATGCCTTTCTTAAGAAACATAGTCAAGAAAAATATGCCTTTCTTAAGAAACAGTCAACAAAAATATGCCTTTCCTAAGAAATTCAGTCAAGGAAAAAGAACCATAGTCAACGAACACATGCCTATCTTAAAAAATGCAGTCAACGAAAATATGGCTTTCTTAAGAAACACTATCATCGCAAACATACTTTTCTTAAGAAACATAGTCAACAAAAACACACCTTTCTTAAGAAACATAGTCAACAAAAACATGCCTTCTTAAGAAACATAGTCAATGAAAATATGCCTTTCTTAAGAAACATAGTGAATGAAAACATGCTTTTCTAAAGAAATATAGTCAACGAAAACATGCCTTTCTTAAGAAACATAGGCAATGAAAACATGCCTTTCTTAAGAAACATAGTCAAGAAAAATATGCCTTTCTTAAGAAACATACCCCACGAAAACATGTCTTTCTTAAGAAACATACCCCACGAAAACATGCCTTTCTTAAGAAACATAGTCAATGAAAATATGCCTTTCTTAAGAAACATACCCCAAAAAACATACCCCACGAAAACATGCCTTTCTTAAGAAACATACTCCACGAAAACATGCCTTTCTTAAGAAACATACTCCACGAAAACATGCCTTTCTTAAGAAACATACCCCACGAAAATATGCCTTTCTTAAGAAACATACCCCACGAAAACATGCCTTTCTTAAGAAACATACCCCACGAAAACATGCCTTTCTTAAGAAACATACCCCACGAAAACATGCCTTTCTTAACGAAACATACCCCACGAAAATATACCTTTCTTAAGAAACATACCCCACGAAAATATGCCTTTCTTAAGAACCATAGTCAATGAAAACATGCCTTTCTTAAGAAACATACTCCACGAAAACATGCCTTTCTCAAGAAACATACCCCACAAAAATATGCCTTTCTTAAGAAACATACCCCACGAAAACATGCCTTTCTTAAGAAACATATTCCACGAAAACATGCCTTTCTTAAGAAACATACCCCACGAAAATATGCCTTTCTTAAGAAACATACCCCAAGAAAACATACCCCACGAAAACGTGCCTTTCTTAAGAAACATACTCCACGAAAATATACCTTTCTTTAGAAACATAGTCAACGAAAACATGCCTTTCTTAAAAAACGTAGTCAATGAAAATATGCCTTTCTTAGGAAACATAGTGAAGGAAAACATGTCTTTCTTAAGAAACATACCCCACGAAACATGTCTTTCTTAAGAAACATACCCCACGAAAATATGCTGTTCTTAAGCAACATACCCCACGAAAACGTGCCTTTCTTAAGAAACATAGTCAACAAAAACATGCCTTTCTTAAGAAACATAGTCAACACAAACATGCCTTTCTTAAGAAACATAGTCATTAAATACATGCCTTTTTTAAGAAACATAGTCAATAAAGACATGCCTTTCTTAAGAAACAATAGTCAATGAAAACATGCCTTTCTTAAGGAACATAGTCAACACAAACATGCCTTTCTTAAGAAGCATAGTCAATAAAGACATGCCTTTCTTAAGAAACAATAGTCAATGAAAACATGCCTTTCTTAAGAAACATAGTCAACACAAACATGCCTTTCTTAAGAAACATAGTCAACACAAACATGGCTTTCTTAAGAAGCATAGTCAATAAAGACATGCCTTTCTTAAGGAATTTAGTGAACTAAAACATGCATTTCTTAAAAAGATTTCGTTACTGAAAACGTGCGTTTTCTAAAAGATTCAGTCAACGAAAACATGCATTTCTTAAACAATTCAGTCAAAGAAAGTAAGTATTCCTAACGACTTCAATAAACGGAAATGTGCCCTTTCAAGGACAACAGTTAGGGTAAAAATGCATTTCTTAAGAAATGCAGCCCAAAAAACCAAACAACCAAACAAAACAAAAACCCAACACCACATGCATTTCTTACCAGTGCATGTGTTTAAATATGCACTCTCAAACTGGGTATTCTGATATATGATAATCATTATTCAGTATTCAGCAATGTAGCTTGTTGCAATCGATTTTTCTTAATGACGAAATAATGAACACATAAAACAGAATTTCTAGTCCTAGGTATTCCTATAGTAACCAGCCGTAAATTTATTTATTTATTTATTCTTTTATATCGAGGATAATGGAATAAGCACTCATGTGATTTTTTACAAATAGTCCCCGTGTGTATGCGGTTTTGTAAATTTTGTCATCTGTTTCCACCAGCACACAATGGCCTACTCTTCCGAAAAGCGGAACAGGATTTAACGTGTGCAAGATATTCTGCATGCGTTCGAACACAGGGCCTGGGTTTATAGTCTCATCAGGTCTACATTCAGATCTACAGTGGTGGTTGTTGAATTAAGAATGGAGATTTTTAAGTCACCTTCTGCACAGACATGGCCCACCCTTCCTTTGTGCAGGAGACTAGGTTTGCAAGTTAAAGATACCACCCCATCATTCATAATCAGCGGCCAGTGGGTTGTGGAAACCCAAACAGACCAGCCACGCACCAGTGGCTTTTAGTGCTTGAGTGCAATAAGAGTATGCACTCAGCCAGACATGTTGTAAGTGGATATCTTGACTGATTGGGTGTAGCCTGTTTAGACATATCCAGATGCATTTACATCTCCCTGGGAAAACCTGAAACCCGAGACCGTGTTTAAAAAATAAACAAGCAAACAAAACCAAAAACAAAGAAAAAACCCCAGAAAAGCAACAACAACAAAAAGAGTTTATATTCCAGATGCATTTACATCTCCTTGGAAAAAAAATCACCTTAAAAACAGAGACAGAAGAGAAAAGGAAAGGAAAAAATATACACTCAGTAGGGTTATCATCGATGAATCATGATTATTCTGTTTAGGGCTAAAATAGAGTTCAGCATCAGCTTCCTTTGTAAGTGGTTGGAATAGTTGAGCCCAAGTGGGTAGTTAATTATCCTCGAAAATAAATGAATAAACAAACAATAAACATACAAACACACAAACAAAAAGAAACCTTTGATTTTGGAGATCTTGAGTACCACTGCAAACCTTAAAGTCATTTTAAAAAATTGGCTACCATTGATGAAGTATCAGATTGGGGCTGCACTGAAATCCAGCACCAGCCTCCTTGGCAAAGTGGTAAGAACAGTAAACCCTTTGGGTGGTTGGAAGATCTTGAGTTCAGTCACCACTGCAAGTCTTCAAGCTCCATTTGTGGGTTTCACAGGCTCTGACCAGCTCTTTATGAGAGTTGAATGCCTTATCTTCTCTGCATTCCCTTAGTGGATGCGGTACATAGTACCAGGTCTTCTCCTGTGCTTGTGATTTTGCAGGAGGTCTGCCTCTTGGCCTCAGCTGAGTCATTCCAACTTCAGAGCAACTATTTTTTGCCACAGGGTTCCGCCATATTTTTCTGTTATCCCTGCTATCTTAGCACGAAACCCTCCCAAAACAAACAAATCAAGCAAGCACACAAAACACAGCACTTAGTTTATCCAGCAATAACCCTCAACAAAGAGCTAAGCAAACAAACAAACAAACCAACACAATGACCTGTCACCCTATACACGCCCTGCAAAGTGACATAAAAAAAACAGCCTGCTATCATCTGACTCATAACCTGGTGTAATATGGGCTGCTACCATCCATTATTGCGCATTATTCCCAAACTGTTCGATGCCTGGGTAATTTCCTGTTTTCAGTTATCCGAAAACATATCCCTAGAGTTTTAGCAGGTCCCAAGCCAAGTGCATGCATATATGTGTGTGTGTCTGTCTGTGTGTGTGTGTGGGGGGGGGGGGGGGGGCGGGGGGGGGGGGGGGGGGGGGGGGGGGGGGGGGGAGCCTGCAGGCTCAAGAAAACTGAGCTTTGTAGAGGTGGGTTTTTTGTTTGTTTGGTTCTTGTTGTTGTTGTTTTTAGAAGGGAGGAATTTTATTTTAGGTGTGGGCAGATAGATTAACGTTTGGGTAAAGTACACATTGTGTCACAGTTTTGATACAGTTTTAAAAGCTATGATATGGAAAACAAGCCATAACAACAATATGGGTTATCTGTTACAACGTATGTTGTTACTGAATATGTGTTTTGTCCCCTCCACTCCCCTCTGTGTCCCCCTGTGAACGGTGTACAAGCTAATCACAAAAAACTTTTGTCATTATCATTGTTATTGCCATTGTTATTCTCTCTCTCTCTCTCTCTCTGTCTCTCTGTCTCTCTGTGTGTCTCTGTCTCTCTCTCTGCGTGTGCACACACTGGTGCTGGCGTGGGCACGTGTGTCCATGATTGCGTCTTCATATTTAAGTAGACTTAGTCTAGTACTTGACATTGTTGGGGTCGTGTCTCTTGTTGGTTAACCTCTGGATAGGACATGGTGCGGTTGATGATGATGGTTGCCTGTGCCACAGAGAGTAAAGTACAAGATCAGTACCCTCTATTACAAATGCCTACACAAAACAGCACCCTCCTACCTCTGTGAATGTCTTCACCTGTACACTCCTTCTCGTTCCCTCCGCTCTGCTGCAGATACCCCGTGCTTACGAATACCAAAATTCAACCAATCCACTGTTGGCCGTCGCTCTTTCTCTATTTCTGGTCCATCAATCTGGAATGACCTCCCTCTCTCCCTTCGTGAAAAGCTTACTTACAACAGCTTTAAATCCAGCCTCAAAACATACCTATTTCAAACCCTAGATTTTTCCTCCTGTTTCATCTCATAATTATCTGTCCCTGCCTTTAACAGCCAAAATTCCATCACCCTGCTGAAATGTATAACCTGTGTGTGTGTGTGTGTGTGTGTGTGTGTGTGTGTGGTGTGTGTGTGTGTGTGTGTGTGTGTGTGTGTGTGTGTGTGTGTGTGTGTGTGTTGTAATTTGAATTTGTTAAAATATTGTTAATCATTGTTGGTTGTATGTGTAGGAGCGGATTGAATGCAAGCCCTCTGATTTGCATTTGCAAGATATAGCGCTATATAAATTCCATTTATTATTATTATTATTATTAAGAGATAATAAATCATCAAAGCAGCCAACCAACCAGTCAGCCAGCCAACCGACCAACCAGCTTGCCAGGTTGTGGGTCATTGAGCCAGCTGAACACACTGCCAACCAACCAACTAACCAGCCAACCAGCCAATAACCCAGCCAGCCAGCCAGTCTCAAAGACACTGTCAAAACTGACCTCCCAAAGCCAGGCAATAAAACAGTATAAATGATCAGCTGGAACCACACGCAGTGTTTCCCTCTGGCTCTCTTGTCCCTCTAACGCAGTGGGCTGAAAACTGGTGGTGTTGGTGTTGGTGTTGGTGGTGGTGTTGTTGATGTGTTTGTGAAGGTGGCAACGTACTTAGGTTTGACATTGCGGCCAAGGGTGACTGAGTTTTGAAGGTGTTGTGTATGTGTGCGCGTGTGTGCGCGCGTGTGTGGTTTTTTTTAATGCTTCGTGATTGATGAATGTGTTTATTTATCTTTATTTATTTATTCATTATTTACTTACTGTTAAATGGTATTTTCTAAAAAAATTTCTTTCTTTCTTTCGATGTGGATCGGTGGTCTAGAGGTAACGCGCCTGTCTAGAAAGCGAAAAGTCCGGGTCGGAAGTGTGCGTGGTTCGTATCCCGTCTGGGCCCGAAACTTTTCCCCCATCCATTAGACCATGAGTGGTGGTCTGGGCGCTAGTCTTTCGGATGAGACGATAAACCGAGGTCCCGTGTGTTACAGAAAATTATGCAGCGCACGAAAAAGAACCCACGGCAACAAGAGAGTTGTCCCTGGCAAAATTCTTAGAAAAAAGCCACTCTGATAGGGAAAGAAATACAGTTGCAGACCAAAAAAAAAAAAAAAGGTGGCGCTGCTCTTGTGGCGACGTGCTCTCCCCGGGGAGAGCAGCCCGAATTTCACGCAGAGAAATCTCGTGACTTAAAGTGGTATAAATAAATAAATAAATATTTCCTTTTGTTTGTATTTCTTTCTTTCGGTTTTGTTGTTTTGGTTTTCTTTCTTACTTGTTTGCTTTCTTTCCTTCTTTCTTTCTTTTCATTCTTTCTTTTGTCTGTTTTTTTTTCTTTCTCTCTCTCTTCTCTCTTTTTGTTCTTCATTTCATTTTTTCTCTCTCAGTATTTCTGTTCTGTTCTTTCTTTCTTTCTTTTTTGATTGGCGTATTTTGCATTCATTTTTATTTGTTAGCGTTTCCTTTCTTTTTTCTTTTCTTTCCTTCTATCTATCTATCTATCTATCTATCTATCTATCTATCTATCTATCTATCTATCTATCTATCTATCTATCTATCTATCTATCTATCTATCTATCTTTCTTTCTTTCTTTCTTTCTTTCTTTCTATTTTCTTCCTTCCTTCCTTCCCACCTTTCTTCTCTTTTCTTTTTCTCTTTTTCTTTTTCTGTTCATTTGTTTATTCATTCTTTTCTTCGTGCTTTCTTTTCCCCCCCGCGTTTTTTGCTAACGTTTATTTGTATGATTACGCATTGCTTTTGCCTCGCGCGGCTGATTTTTTTTCCAAGCAAGCAACCCTGTTTTGTTCTATTTTTTCTTTTTTAAAATTTAGTTTGTTCTTTTTTGTCCCCGTTTCTTTGTATCACGCTTGATTTTTGATCCAAGCCAAATCATCTTTCTATCTATTTATTATTAGTTCGTTTATCTGTTTGTTTGTATTTTATTTTACTCATACACCCACTCTTGATTTTTTATGGCAGTTGCATTGTTAAGTTACGTTTTTTGTGGTTTTTTGTATATGTTTCAAAGTTATTTTCTTTCTCCATTCATTCTTTTTTTTCTTAAATCCATTTTCTTCTTTGCTCCCTCCTTTCTTTTCTTATTGTTTTCTTTTCCCTTCACTGGTTTTCAAAACGAATGTTTTAATTCGCCGTTCACTAAATGTTATTAAATGTACTGATGTAACTAGCCTTTTTGTTGTTCTCTGTTGCTCTGTTGAACTACCGTAGACAGGTTGACAATAGGTGTGGTAAGGTGACAGGTGGGACAGGTGAAGAGCAGGCGATACAGGGAATCAAGTCTGCAGGCACGTCTACACGTTTTAATTAAAGACTGGGATGTCATGCAGAATTGCAATGGAGGGAAGTGTTTATTCCTTCGACCCAAACCACACAACTAGAGCAGATAAAAGGTGCTGCTACTGTCTCTCAGTCTCAGCCATTCTACAGCATGTCAGCAGTCATCCTGTGAGACTCAATGTGGAATCTGCATCAGAAGATTGTATTTGTATACCACTTTTACCACGCAAGACTTGTTACCAGGCAAGGAAGAGAATGAATCTTCTTCTTCAAACGCTCTGACAGCAACTACTGTTTTCTGTTATATAAATATGAGTGAAAATGTGTTGCACTGCCGTCAAGTGCCTGACAATTCAGGCTCAGCGCATCCGACTTCAACGTGGGAGAGAACTGTTATCTTTTAAGTCTTTCTGGGGAAAAAAGGCAGAATGGGCCAAGAAGGCAGGAAATAGACAGAGTTGAAATGCTACATACATCCTGACGTCAGCTAAATGTTAGTAGTTTCATTGGTCTAGAAGGACTTTAAAAAATAAAATTCTATCTGACCAATAGGAGGACTTCGAAGTTGGAATCAGCCAATCCTGTAATAGCACATTTTTATTTATTCTTTTATTTCGAGGACAGTGGAATAAACATTCATTTTTTTACATCCTGTCTTTTCTTGTCTTTTTCTTTTTCGTCTTCTTTGCTCCCTTTTCTCACGCTTCTCCTGTTGTTTGCGTTTTTTTAGTTGCCGAAAAAGAAATGAAAAAGGTCTTGTTTTCTTTCTTTTCTTTTTTTTTTTAAAGAGAGAGAACTGATTAGAAACAGGGCCTTATTTCTACCTTCCTTACGTGCTTAAAATCAAGCCTTCGCAAGGTTCCAGCATGAGGGTGTAAGGGTTCTGTCAAAATGTGTGTTCTTCCCCTTGTGGACAATTTGTGCTGGCATTTCCCCCTGCTTGTATCACTTATTTCTTGCTTACTGCTTACCTTTTTGATCCATCCTCTCCCTCTTCTTTCCGTTTTGAGTCAAGCCGTGTCCCTTTCCTTAAGAATCTACTTATTGTTGTTTTTTGTTGATTTTTTTGGGCCAAGCTTTCTTTGAACTGTCTTTAATCTGGTGATCAGGTAATGATGTTGTATACCTAAACACTGCGATGACCGAAAGATAATTGATTTTCTTGCAGCTTTATTTTACTTACATACATTTCCTTTATGTAAGTAAATCCGTTGTTTTGAAATATTTTTAATATGTATTTATTTTGGTCACGGGTCTTTTAAAATTCTTTTTACGGTTTATTTCCGATCTTGTGTTGATAAAGTAAGCGAACCCCCATCCCTCCTAACCACGATGTATCCAGTTCCAATCCAATCCAATCAGGTTTATGACTTCACTGACTACAGAGCCCATGTCAGGGATACCATCACGTCGCCAGGACTGAAAGCTTAGATTAATACTCTGAAGTTATGGGCAGATAAAAACATCAAGATAAAAGCCTGCTGGGGGAGGGGGCGGCAGGGTACCTAGTGGCTAGCGCTTTACCTTCATAATCTAACAGCCCGAGATCGAGCCACCACCTAAGCACCCGTTCGAAGAGATGTTACTCTCCTGGAGTTACCATCAGCACCAACGCCACTCGGTCTTTCGGATGAGACTGACTGTAAACCGAGGTCCCGTGAAAGAACGTACGCGGAACATCTTGTGCACCCGTTAAAGCCTTTTTCACCTTTGGGAAGAGTAGGCCATTTCGTGTTGGTAGGAAGGGATGACAAAATTTAAGAAAAAACAATGCACACTGTACTGGTGTCGTGTTTAGACAACATCATCCCCGAAATCGGAATGGGGCTGCCTTAATGAGGGACAAAAACTTTCGCATAAGCAAATTTCACCATTGGTAAACCTCGAAGTTCTAGCCAAAGAATGACCCCGCCACCGCCACCACCTCAAGCTATTTTTAGTCGTTGGCAGAAGAAAGAACTGTATAGGCAGAAAAGAAGCAAGAGAAAGAAACAGATATGGAAAAAGACAGACCCTAAAATAGTGATAGAGAAGGGGGAACTTTTACCATAGATTTTCCAGAAGGTGGGGATGCTATTTATACGGAACCCTCCCCCCTCCCCAACATCCCCACCGGGTGGGGGAGTGGGTGGGGGAGTAGTAGAAGTGGTGGTAGTAGTAGTAGCAGTAGCAGCAGCGGCAGTAGTAGTAGTAGTAGTAGTAGTAGTAGTAGTAGTAGTGGTAGCAGCAGCAGCAGTAGTAGCAGCAGTAGTAGTAGTGGTAGTGGTAGCAACAGCAGCAGCAGCAGTAGTAGTAGTAGCAGCAACAGCAGCAGCAGCAGTAGTAGCAGCAGTAGTAGTAGTGGTAGTGGTAGCAGCAGCAGCAGCGGTAGTAGTAGTAGTAGTAGTAGCAGCAGCAGCAGCAGCAGCAGCAGCAGCAGCAGCAGCAGTAGTAGTAGTAGTAGTAGTAGTAGTAGTAGTAGTAGTAGTAGTAGTAGTAGTAGAGGAGGAAGAGGAGTGGGAGGAGGAGGAAGAGGAGTTACAGTTATTATCATCAACATCTTCCTTTTCCTTCTGTATTTTTTTCTGTAGGACTCCCTTCTTTCCTTTTTATGTTTGTCGTAGCCTGTTTCTGAGATACAGTAAATACAATACATCATAATGCAATACAATGCAATACAAGACGATACAACACACTACACTACACTACACTACACTACACTACACGACACAACACAACAAGCCCTCTGCGCAGTGAAGGCCGCACTCAAACTTTAGCTTCCTGTTAGAGCAGTGCCTTCTACAAAGTGCTATAAAAATCATTAAAAGGGCATATACAATATAGACCACAGAGTGGGCACCATTTTAAAAACGGAGTATGGCAGAAAGCTGAATGCGGGGGATGTTTAAAAAATAACAACAAAGAAAATACAAAAAACTCCAGAAAGCAAGGTAAGCCACTTGGACATTGGTCTTTCTCATGACATCAGCCCAGATCAGTGACCAAAAGCTGAAAAAGGCAGGGTCTGAGTGCACTGACCTATGGTCAAGGCAATGTATCCGGCCTCTTTTTCCGGTGGGGAGGTGCCTGTTTTTGTGTAAGCTACACGAGCACTCGCTTTCCCCAGCTAAGGCTAAGCAGCATCGAGTGTGGTTACCACCTGAATGGGTGACCGTTTGCGCGCCTTGGCTTCAGTACAGTCCCCCAGTACACCCAGCTGTAAATGGGTACCTCCCTCTTTAGGGTCAGGGAAGGTAAAACAGTGAGCTGAGGGAGAGGAGATGGATGCCGAAATGAATATTCGTTTTTATGTACGCATCTTTCCAATAATTTACCAACACATCTCAGCAATGAAATTGGTCGGTAGTTGTTGCATATATCTTTGGAAGATTTTTTTATGTAGAGGATTTACAAGGGCTGTTTTCCTGACTTGAGGAAACCTTGATTCCATGAGACTTCTATTAAAGAGACTAGTTAAAAGGTTTAAGATAAATGGCAAAGATGCGATTAACAGTTTATTATGAATAAGATCTGACCCTGCTGCTTTATTAGTTTTAAGCTTAAGAATAACATCCTTGACATCAAAACAAACATGTCAGGATAATTTCGTTAAGCTCCATATCAACAAAAGGGATATCAGGCAAAACATTGTCTACATTTTCTAGACTAGAATGAGAAATGAAAAAGTCATTGAAAACATCAGCTTTTCCTTTATTTTTATAGAATAATTTGTCATTAAATAAGATAGGTGGAATGTGATTCGAATCCATACCTTTCTTTTTTTTTAAGGAATAGCTTGACAATCTTCCACCATTCTTTTTATCAAAAGCTGGACCGGTCACAAACTTTATTTTCTAACTCTGAAAAATATTCATGTTGTCTTTCCCTTTCTACTGATGTCACACAATTTCGAAATTGTCGAAAACAAAGCCAGTCTTCGAACCTGTCACTACGTTTAGCTATTCTATGGATTCTTGTGCGTTCTTCGATTAATGTTCTAATGTAATCAGTCATCCAAGGTACATCATTGGGATGAACAGTTATAGTTTGTGTTGGCATACTTAATTTTGCAGTATTATATAGAATGTTGGAAAACAATTCAGCACTGTCATCTATGGTTTTACTATGAATAGGTTCATTCCAGTTAACTTTTTTATGCAGATCACGAAATTTGTTTGTGTCAAGTTTGTGCCAGCGCTTTGATTTGTTGCTTTACAAGATTCAGCGCTATATAAATTCCATACATTATTATTATTATTATTAAGTTTGTTATAATTGAAAATCGTTCTCATAAATGATTTCTCTTTAGTAAGTGCATTTTTATAATGGCACTTGGAACACTGTGATCACTACAGATGGCTGGTAGGACCTCAAAGAATTTGACAGTGTTAGGGCTTTGCCTTTATCATCAGATATAAACACGTGCTTGTCAAATCAGTTATTCTAGTTGGCTCATTAATAAGCTGTCTAAGCTGATAACTTCTTCAAATTCTTCTTCTTCTTCGCAATTCTTCTTTTTCTTCTTCGCAATTCTTCTTCTTCTTCGCAATTCTTCTTCTTAATTCTTGTTCTTCTTCGCAATCCTTCTTCTTCTTCTTAATTCTTCTTCTTCTTCTTCGCAATCCTTCTTCTTCCTCTTAATTCTTGTTCTTGTTCTTGTTCTTCTTGTTCTTCTTGTTCTTCTTGTTCTTCTTGTTCTTCTTCTCCTTCTCCTTCTCCTTCTTCTTCTTCCTCGTCGCAATTCTTCTTCTTCTTCCTCGTCGCAAATCTTCTTCTTCTTCGCAATTCTTCTTCTTCTTCGCAGTTCTTATCCTTCTTCGCAGTTTTTATCATCCTCCTCCTCCTCCTCCCCCTTCTTCTTGTTCTTGTTCTTGTTCTTGTTCTTCTTCTTCTTCTTCTTCTTGTTCTTCTTGTTCTTCTTGTTCTTGTTCTTGTTCTTGTTCTTCTTCTTCTTGTTCTTCTTCTTCTTCTGTGCATCCTTCTTCTTTAATTCGTGAGTTCTTGGCTACCTACACTATCGACGGTCTGCTTTGGTCTGGAGCATTCATCAAACCGGTCATCTTGGTGTCCTCTTCAGTGTGATCAGGGCCTGAGTCGGCCTGATGCAGTTAAACATGGCAAAATGGAACAGGCTGGACGTTATCAGAGAGAGAGAGAGAGAGAGAGAGAGAGAGAGAGAGAGAGAGAGAGAGAGAGAGAGAGAGAGAGAGAGAGAGAGAGAGAGAGAGAGAGAGAAGGGGGGGAGGGGAGAGCATTTTATTGCCACAAACAGTCACGTACACTTACTTGACATAACACCAGAAATATTTCATAATCATCAGTTAATTCAAAGTGATTAAGGTGCACAATGTTTAGGTAGTTAGATAGATAAATAGATAGATAGATAGATAGACAGACAGGCAGATAGATAGCTAGACAGACAGATAGATAGATAGATAGATGATAGATAGATAGATAGATAGATAGATAGATAGATAGATAGGCAGGCAGACAGGCAGATAGATAGATAAATAGACAGACAGATAGATAGATAGATAGATAGATATATAGATAGATAGATAGATAGATAGATAGATAGATAGATAGATAGATAGATAGATAGATAGATAGATAGATAGATAGATAGAAGTTGCAGCCATCGAATGTTGTTGAGTCAAGAGGAAAAGAAAGGGACCGAGATGAGGTGAGATAGGGAAAAAAGGGGGAGTTAGAGGAAGAGAAAGAAAGAAGGAAGGAAAGAAAGAAAGCAAGCAAACACAGCAACGATAGGTTAAGAAAGAAAGAGAAGTTGCTGTCAGATGAAAGAGCCTGCTAGAGAAATAGATTAAAGATGACGGAAATGTTCGGGAGAAGAGAGGGTGGGAAACGGAAAAGGAAAGGGAGGGGGTGGGGGAGGGGGCAGAGGAGTAGAAGGACAATGGTACAAAGGCTACATTCCATAGATACGATGAACGGTCAAATATTGATAACAGTAAAAAAACAACCACCACCTGCTTATCTTAAATATACTTTAAAGTTTTGTTGTTGTTTTTTAACAATGCCCCACATGCTTTGTTTTGGATCTGAGGAAACACAGTATTGCCAAATTCATTTCAGAAAAAATACTTTAAATGTCTGCATTGCTTACGCTTCTGTACTTCATGACTAAAAAGGTAAAGGTGTCCCATAACCTATAAGGTCGTAGGGGAGCGCGCGAGACATCAGATACCTCAACTTCTCTAGGGGCCAGCATATTGAGGGCGGCGCCCATCTCCTCTCCCTCGTTGCTTTACCTTCCCTGACCCTAAAGAGGCAGGTACCCATTTACAACTGGGTAAAATGGGGGACTGCACTGAAGCCAAGGCGCGCAAACAGTCACCCATCCAAGTGGTAACCACGCTCGATGCTGCTTAACATTGGCTGGAGAAATCGAGTGCTCCGACCACTGAGCTATCCCGTCCCCTAATGGCTGCATGTATGTATATTTTGGTGATGAGGCAGGCAGACGACCGAGAACTAGATCTAGTGGGCTGGACTGTTTGCTTGAATTAAAAAACCACACTTTTTAATCCCCCCCCCCAAAAAAAAAAAAAAACCCACCCCAACAAACTGTGCAAAAACTGTGTGAATATGGGTCAGAAGTCGTGGTTCTGCATAGGACATTTTTTTAATCATTATTATTATTATTATTAATTATGTGCTGGTAATTTTTTTTAAAGTCAGTTGATGTGGAACATATTGCAATATTGGCCCAGAATCTGATCTGTGGAGTGTGGCCAAGGAGAGGGGTTTTTTTTTTTTGTGGCTGCAGCAGCAAGCAGATTGTCTAGACCATTTCAGTGTAGAGTAGTAAACGGTGATGTAGGCTTTTGAACTGTGGTTTGTATTTTCTCTTCTGTACGGCACATTACAGTAGACATAGATGTTTGTGCCTATGGTTTATGTTTTCCTATGTCTATGACAAATTACTGTAGACACAAAGGTTTTTATCTATGGTTTGTTTTTCATTCTCCATGCACGGTAACCTGTTGGCACACATTTTTGTGTCTATGATTTATGTTTTCCTTTCTGTATGGCAAGTTATTGAAGGCACAATAATTATTGTTTGTATCCATGATTTTATGTTTTCCAGTCTCAATGGCATGTTATTGTAGACACAGACGTTTGTGTTTATGATTTATTGTTTCCAGTCTCTATGCACGTTACTATAGACACAGACGTTTGTATCTATGAGCTGTGTTTTCCAATCCCTGTACACAGTACTATAGACATAGATGGTTGTTTCTATGAGTTATGTTTTCCTTCTTCAATATAGGTTACTGCAGACACAAATGTTTGTATCCATGATTATGTTTAAAAAAAAAATTTCATTTGGGGAATGATGGAATAAGCACTCATGTGTTTTCCCTTCGCAAAGGCACTTTACGAGGGACACAGATATGTTGTTGTTGTTGTTGTTATTGTTGTTGTTGTTGTTGTTGAGCATTCCTCATCTTACACACCCTTGGGTCATCCAGATTTTTGCGTCTACAGTTTGTAATAGTATCCCCCCCTCTCATATGGCACAACATAATGGATATAGATATCTGCTATAGTGTATGTTTTCCAGTTCCTTGGGATCATGTTTCTTGCTATTATGACTATATTTCTGGGGACTGAATTTTGCAAGGATTCTTCCTTCACCGAGAAATGTTCTGCAGTGTTAAGTTCATACATAGCACAGATCCCTTCATGTGCACATCACATAATTCTGTTTTCAGTGCCTCAGCTTTTGAGAAAATCAATTTGTTTGGTTTTGAAAAGGAAGACACATTCAACCATGTTAAGGAATGACTGATTCAAGCTTCTGCTTAGAGTGGAGGAGTGGTTGTTGATAAATTGTTTTGTTACAGCAAAGTGTCAGTTATTATTCAGAGAAATAGGGTCTAGTGTTTCAGCCAAGTGTTAGTTGAAATGAAATGACTCTTAAGTGTTGGTTGCTATGACATGGGTCTGACTGACTGCATCAGGAATGAAATGTTTGGAAAAGGTGGATGCTGTGCATGCTGAACAAGACAGCACAGAACGCACAGTGACCAGCCTAGGCCTAAGAGAGAAAATCAATGCAGAATGCCAGAAGAGACCCTAACGCAGAGTGTGGGGAATGGCTGCACTGCCTGTATAATAACCACACTCTGGGTGGGTGGGTCAGCCTCATGTTTCTTGCAATGCAAGTTGTGATGGATGCTCCATATGACAATATTCATTTTTTGTTGACCAATAATAAATCAGAATAAACATGTCAAAAAAAAAAAGAAAGAATTTTGCAAGGATTCAGTGATGAGCCGTTTAGGAGATGGAGAACTGCAATTGCTATGGATATTGTTATGTCCCCCCTCCCCCCCCCCCCCCCCCCCCCCCCCTATGGAACTGTGCATGATGAATTTTTTTAATTAGCGCAGATGCATACAGTGTGTATGTATGAATGTATTTTAAAAATTATTTTATTTTGTTCTTTTTTATCGAAAGATAACGGAATAAGCACTAATGTGCTTTTTAAATATCTAGTCCCTGTGTGTATGCAGTTTTGTAAATTCTGTCATCTGTTCCCACCGGCACACAATGACCTACTCTTACGAAAAGCGGAACAGGATTTAACGTGTGCGCAAGATGTTCTGCATGTATGTATGTATGTGTATGTGTGTGTGTGTGTTCGCGCGCGCGTGCATCCGTGTGTATGTATGTATGTATGTATGTATGTATGTTGTGGGTATTTGTGTATGTATGTATGTATATATGTGTGAGTATGTATGTATGTACGTAAGTATGTGTGTTGTGGGTACCTTTGTATTATGTATATGTGTCTATTGATGAGTTTGGGCGAGGAAATGAATTACTGATGGGTATTTACAACAAAAAGAGGCCGTGATATCAAACAGGGTCTCATATATGGTGTATGTATGTATGTATGCATCTATGTATGTATGTGTGTGTGCATGCGTGTGTACGCGGGCGCGGGCGTGCACGGGGAGCACGGGGGCGTATGTATCTATCTAGGACACGGCTTAGGTTTTACAAGATCTCAAGTTGTTCTAGATCTGTTAAACAAGCTGTGCTGCAATTACTCTCATGACAGAAAGAACCTTGCAAAATGGATTTTTTTAATCATCCTGAAAATTGTTAATTCGTATTGTATTTGCTCTGGTCTCTTCAATAACAGATAGATCTACACCTTCACAAGAAAACCACGACACTCTCTCACTTCTGATGGGAACCCTGAATCCATTATCACCAAAAACAGACATGGCCTCCCTTACTTCCGGTTACTACCCTACAGTACTTCGTCACTTCCTGCTGACGCTGTCCTCACTTCTCATGACGTTTCAAGTGACGCCATGTCACGGGCAAATGGGTCGAACCTCCTCGTACGAGAAGTTCCATCTGTGCACATCCAGCCTGACAGGCAATGTCAAGGTCAGCAGCAGAAGCAGCCTACACTGCGCAGTGATGTGTGCGAGGCGCAGTGGCTGCACAGGGTACACTTATGACGGCACGTGCAGTTTGTACAGCAGTGACCTGGCCCCTTCTTTCTGCACGCCAGTCCTGGGACCAGGTCAACATTTTCGAAAGGTGTATCAGCGCAGTTGTCTTCTTTCGTTCCGTTTTGTTTTGTTTCGTTTATCATGATGATGACGATGATGATTGTGATGATGATGATACTGCTGCTACTGCTGCTGCTGCTGATGATGATGATACTGCTGCTGCTGATGACGGGATAGCCTAGTGGTTAGAACATTGCGCTGGCAATCTGACGACCCGGGTTCGATTCCCGTTCAAGGGGATATTTTCCCCTGGAGTTAACATCAGTGCAGACTCCTCTCTCCCCAAAAGTCTTTCGGATGAGACTATAAACCGAGGCCCCATGTGCGAACGCACACAGAACATCTTGCGCACACGTTAAATCCTGTTCCGCTTTTCGTAAGAGTATGCCATTGTGTGCCGTTGAGAACAGATGATAGCATTTACAAAACCGCATACACACGGGGACTGGATGTAAAAAAGCACATAAGTGCCTATTCCATTATCCTCGATATAAAATAATTTTTTTTAAATGATGATGATGATACTGCTGCTGCTGCTGCTGCTGATGATAATACTACTGCTGCTGCTGCTGCTGCTGCTGCTGCTGCTGCTGCTGCTGCTGCTGCTGCTGCTGCTGCTGATGATGATGATGATAATGATGATGATAATGATGATGAACATGATTATGATTTTGCGTTTTCCAGTGCTTGAGGTAATAAAAATAATTGAAAAAAATACTAGTACTGTAATTCAAGTTGCATGGCATTTCCTTGCCTCTTCTTGCATTCAACCCATGTTTCATGTACTGGATAGAAGTTTTAGCAGATAGCTGATTGAAAGGTACGGGCACATTTTGTCATTTTGGTTCATCAAGTTCTCTCCATAATGTTTCTCTGTATAATTATACCCCACCTATTTTCAATGTGCTAGTCTTCCTCCAAACCTTGCTCACGTCCTCCTCCTCTTCCTCATTCTCAAATCTTCTTCATACCTTCTTCATCATCAAGATGGGAGTATCACGCTGCCACTCAGCGCACAAGATCGTCAGTGTAGGTTATTATTTTGTACAGAACGCACGCATGCTGGGTATGTTTGTATGATCCGTATCACGGGCTAGAACTGGTCTGCATGCTCTCAGAACAGAAGGAAAAAATGAGTTGTTATCGTGTGTGGGGATGGTCACACTCGGGGCCTTGGTTTATAGTGTCCCAGGCGGAGGACTTGTTGGGAGGACTGGATTCAGAATCGATGCTTGACTGTGGGTGACAGGCCTGGGTGACTCATAGGCTGCTAAACCATGACGCTGAAGTTATGAACCCCTCAGGCCTCCTTGCTATTCTCTGTCTGCCAGTGTTGACGTCTGTCTCGAGGCTGTGGCTCTGTCTTGCGCTGTGTGTGTGTGTGTGTGTGTGTGTGTGTGTGTGTGTGTGTGGTGTGTGTGTGTGTGTTATTTATTTATTTTATTCTTTTATATCGAGGATAATGGAATAAGCACTTGTGTGCTTTTTTTACATCTAGTCCCCGTGTGTATGCCGTTTTGTAAATTCTGTCATCTGTTCCCACCTGCACACAATGGCCTACTCTTACAAAAAGCGGAACAGGATTTAATGTATGCGCAACATGTTCTCTGTGAATGTGTGTGTGTGTGTGTGTGTGTGTGTGTGTGTGTGTGTGTGTGTGTGCGCGCGCGGGCGCGGGCGTGCGCGCGTGCGTGTTGTTGTGTGTGTGGGGGTGGGGGGGGGGGGGGTGGGGAGGGGTCTGATGTGGTGTGTGTGCTTACTTTTTTTAATTTTATTCTTTTAATTCAAGGATAATGAAATAGCAGTCATGTCCTTTCTAACATCTAGTACCCGTGTTTATGCAGTTTTGCAAATTTTGGCATCGTTCCCAATGATACACAATGACCTACTCTTCCGAAAGTGGAACGAGTTTTAACGTATGCACAAGATGTTTTGCGTGCGTTTCGCACACGGGACCTCAATTTATAGTCTCATCCAAATACTTTTTTCTTGGGGTGGTGGTGGGGGGGGGGGGGGGGGAGAGTGGAGTCGGCACTGATGTTAACTCCAGAGGAAAAATCCTCTTGAACGAGATTCGAACATCGGTCAGCAGATCACGAGCTCAATGCGCGTCACTCTAACCACCAGGCTATCTCTTTATTCACATGTTTCCAGTTCTTTTTTTCTTTTTCCTCCTCATTTTCTCTCCCTCTCCTTTTCCTTATTTCTTTCCCTGCCATCCACAGCCCCTCTCCCCCAAAAAACAACAAAAAACAACAACAGCAAAACAAAACAACGACAAACAAACCAACCAAACTCCAAAAAGTCACACATTAAAAAGATATTTTTGATTTACCAGAAGGAATCCTCTACTGGCATCGTGTGTCAAAATGGCGGCCAAGTGGTCAAGAAGGACAACTCTCTCGCTTGCCAGTGTCAAGGTGGCTACATTGGCAACTTTTGTGAACGCCTCATGATAGGTAAGAAGATCGCTTTAACCTCTTTGTTGTGTTCTTTCTACGATGATTGCCATTGTCTCACATAAAGTGGAATAGAAAACACAGTACTACTTTGATTTTATGCTTCAATCTGTAGGATAAATTTGAATCTGGAAGTTTAGCTACTTTTGTCATCTATGGATACCCCATACAATCGAAAGATCAGATCTGTAAGGTATTGTTATATCAATGACTCAGGATCAGGTTAAGGTCGTTAATTACAAGTGTACGGCATATGTGTGTTTATTTGATCAGTTTCGGTGTATAATGTTAACAATAACGAAGATGACTAGCTAATAATAATGACGACTAAAGGGATAACGAGAAAGTTGTATTGAAGACAGTGGACAGACATGAGGAAAAGAGACAAGAAAAACTCTTGGGGCAAAATTAAAAGCTGAAGAGACTCCCCTCACATCGCCTATCCTCCCAAAACTGGAACCCTCACAAAGAACTGACTAGAGCGACAGAGTCCTAACCACCTGATCAAGGCTCTTGAGAGAAAACAGCACCATCCTCTGTCAGCAACCAACCAGCCAACTGAATCCCTCCAGCACTATGAAGACTGGCAGACAGACACCCCAGCCATCACGTTCCGCATCCCAGGTGTTGGGAGCAAAGAGTGCCACACAGAAGCTGACCTAAAGTCACTGACACCAGAAGCACTGAACACCAGGTACCCTCCCTATGCCTGGCCAAAAGCATGCGCAGATGGGTCTGCTGAAGAAGAAGAGAAAAATGGATGAAGCAGAGCATGATTATATCAGATTCCTTGATGGCAGGACCATCAACGTCTCTGGCCACAGGAACCCTGTCGACCAGTTACCGTACTAAGGTCTTTGTTCTTCTACTTGCAGCCCAAACTCTCAACCAGGAAGACACAACCCACCAACACAGTGTTCCTGACTCACTGCAAGTCCATTCTGCAGAACATTCCGGCGCCATGGAGAGAACAGATCCTAAGAGAAAGTAGACAAGAACTAAACCTTGTCAGCCAGAAAACTGTGATGTGGCTGCGATGGGTCTCCTCCCATTGGGGCATAGGGAGCAACGAAGAGACAGCGCAGACCCTCTGTTCAAGGCAGGCAGGGACTTGGAGCAGCCGGCCCACCCAGTGTCCTATAGCTAGCGAAGCAAAGGACAAAGAAACAGCTTCAGGAATGTACGACACCAGGGCTTGGACATTGGGCCAGAAGCATGGCATTCTTGAGCTAGAAAGAGCTGTTCAAATCACTATATTTAAACTTTAAGCAGGACGCTTCCAGCTCCTATCCCATCTCCACTGCCTGAAAATATCGCACACTGACCTGTGCCCCAGGCCCAACCCCCCCTCTCCCATGTCCTCCAGTCCTGCCCTACCTTCAACACTCTGAGACACCAGACGTGCACCAGCCTGGCAGAGCTTCAGAAGAAACTGTGGGACAGATAGACTTCAGACTTCGCCACCCGGGCTTGACTATATAAAAACATCATGGCTAGGGAACATAGACAAGAAGAAGGATAGACAATATATGAGACAAATATAAATCACACAGAGACGCACTGAGACTAAGACAGACACACAGTTATATTATAAACAGACCAGTAACCAAACAAGAAACGTGTACAGACTGATACACTGAGAAGTGGGCTAATATATGCCGTTTAATAAAACAAAATCGTCAGTGCACATCAGAAAGCTTGTTCAAGCGTTTCACTTTGAAGGCCTTAAACCTGACTGAACAAAACCGTCCTGCTTACTGGCCTCACTCCATCATTTGACCAGTCCTCCTCCTCCTCCTCCCCCTCTTCCTTATCTTCATCCTCCTCCTCCTCAGTTTTTCAGTTCATGAGTCCACAAGTTGGCATCAAGCAAATCATGTCATTCTTTCACCCTAGTGGAAAATCCTTGCTCATGGAAGCGATCTACGTGTCGGGGCCCTGAAAAATCAAACTTCATTTCCTCCCTCATCAATGGCAAATCCCCGTGAACCCCATCGATCTCGATCCATCGTAATGCCCAGTCGATTCATCTATCATTCTTCCCGTGAGTTTTGGTCTTCTTTTTTCATTTCCGCGCAATGTTGGTGGGCTTCCTTCTCAGGGCAGCAGTAAGGTGCTAATCAACATGTCTGGCGTTAACATGCCATTCATTCTGCCACGATCTCCCCACCCCTTACGCCTCGCTTCGCTTTCACATAATCATGTTCGCAGGAAAGTAAACTCCATTACTGACTGACACATATTGGGACATATTCGTGCATCGTGTAGTTTATTGGTAAAGGTTGCAATAATGTAGTATTTCAGTATTATCATTAAGAAATTTGTTCTTAGATGGATGGCTTGATGAAAACAAGATGTATTGCTTATTCTATGTACCATCTGGAAATAACAATTTGACTTGACGTAACTTGACTTGTATGTATTCACTTGATTACTGACTGACACACACTGGGACATACTCGTGCATCATGTATGCATTCACTCCATTACTGACTGACACACATTGGGACATACTCGTGCATCATGTATGCAGTCACTCGATTACTGACTGACATACATTGGGAAATGATCGTGCATCATGTATGCATTCACTCCATTACTGACTGACACACATTGGGAAATGATCGTGCATCATGTATGCATTCATTCCATTACTGACTGACACACATTTGGACACGATCGTACATCATGTATGCATTCACTCCATTACTGACTGACACACATTTGGACATGATCGTACATCATGTATGCATTCACTCCATTACTGACTGACACACATTTGGACATGATCGTACATCATGTATGCATTCACTCCATTACTGACTGACACACATTTGGACATGATCGTACATCATGTATGCATTCACTCCATTACTGACTGACACACATTGGGACATACTCGTGGATCATGTATGCATTCACTCCATTACTGACTGACACACATTGGGACATGATCGTGCATCATGTATGCATTCACTCCATTACTGACTGACACACATTGGGACATGATCGTGCATCATGTATGCATTCACTCCATTACTGACTGACACACATTGGGACATGATCGTGCATCATGTATGCATTCACTCCATTACTGACTGACACACATTTGGACATGATCGTGCATCATGTATGCATTCACTCCATTACTGACTGACACACATTGGGACATGATCGTGCATCATGTATGCATTCACACCACTACGGACGCGTGGAGGTGGGTAGGCGCTTCTGCAGGTACACGCGCACACATATACCTACTTGCTCACGTGCTCCTGTGTGTACACACACACGCGCGCGCGCGCGCGCGCGCGCGCGCGCATGCACGCACACACCTAAACACACACACAGACAGACACACACGCACGCACAAGCACCCAAACACGGGCGCGCGCAGCGAAATGGAAAGAAAAGCATTTCTGGGACAATAATCTGAATATTGCACTGAAAGGATATTGTATTGTGACAGACGAACAAAGCACACACGCCTCCTGTCTTCTCAAATGTATTCACACACACTGGCACGCACACACTCACACACACGCGCACGCACACACACAAGCATACACACACGCACGCGCGCACGCGCACCACCACTATCACTACCACTATCATGACCATCACTAACATCACCATCACCATTACCATCACCGTGGTGGTGAGGGTAATGGTCGTCACCATTGTCGTCGCCGCCACTACCACAACCGCTTCCACCACAACTTTCACAACCACCGTCATCACCACTACCACTACTACCACCACATCACAAACAATTATATGAATAATGACAGTTATAGGAGGAGGAGAAGGAGGAGGAGGAGGAGGAGGAGGAGGAGGAGGAGAGCAACAACAACAACGACAACAAGCAAACAAACAACTGCATCAGCAGCAGCAGTAGTAGCAGCAGCAACACAATGAAGGTGGTAGTAAACCTGGTCGGGGGAAGGAAGGGGAAGGGGTACTAGTCATATAATTATGGTCACTACATCTTTGTTTAGTGGGGAAAAAACCCCTCCTCATTTCGCAGAATTCAAAAGCAACGTCTGAGAATAAACACACCCTCACTTGTTGAGTTTAAAGTACAGCTTACCCGTTTTAAAACTGATTGTTTTGTTTGGCACCCAAAACGACCAATTCTGTGACATTTAACACCATAACTATTTTTGTATTAAGATTAAGTGCTTGAAAGCTTTGGATTATTTAAAAGCCGAAATCCATCACTTGGTCATGACGTAAACTAAAACATAGTACATGTATATGCATGAAAATGGATTGTTTTTATTTCAAGTGGGGATAAAAAAAAAAGTGTACGAATTTAATGTGTTACGACTTTGCCAAGGTAAATGCAGAACTGAAAAAATCCCAACCAAACAAAACAACAACAAAACCAAAACAAAACAAGAAACAGAGATGCACTCCTTTTGGTGGACCATGCAAAAATTAAAACCAATATTTAGGCCCGTTTTTTATAATTAATTATAGAAAAGGAATATAAAATCAAGCAAATCAAAACACGTGTGTTAATTCGCATACATTTCTCTTGCGTTATACAAATTTTTTAAAAAAGTAAATCCTTCAGTGAACGAGGTTTTGTGACCACAGGAATTATGTGCAGTACCCCTAAGCCATGTAGTTCTACAACCTTCATTAACAACACCAACACTGTTAACAACAACAACGACAGCAACAACATCAACAACAACAACATCCAACCCACACCACTAAAAGCCACCCATGACCACACTCCACAGATTGCACGGAAGGCCAGAAATCCGGCCACTATCCCAAGATGTCTGGCAAATATCAAGCCCTGCCTACCAAGGCTTCTGCGCCCATCGACGTCATATGTGACGTCAAAGTGCAACACATCATCATGAAGCGCTGGCTGGGCAACGTCACCTTTAACGTCACCATGGACAGTTACGTCAAAGGTTTCGGCCACCCCAAAATCGATTTTTGGATAGGGCTGGAGAGCCTTTCTTGGCTGACCAAAAACCCCTTTGCCTATATGCTGGGCATTCAGGTGTGTGTGTTGGGGTGTGGTGTGGTGTGGTGGGGTTGGATTAGGCGTGGGTTGGGGTGCTGTGGTGGGGGTGGGGGTGTTGGGTAGGGGTGGTGGTGATGGTGGAAGTGATGGTGGTGGTGGTGGTGGTGGTGGTGTGCTGTGGTGTGTGCGTTGGGGGAGAGGATTGTTGTTGTGTGGTGGGTGGTGGTGGTGGTGGTGGTGGTGGTGGTGTGTGTGTTGTGTGTGTGTGTGTGTGTGTGTGTGTGTGTATGATTGCATGACATCGTATCGTATCGTATCATATACCACTTTCAGTCACGGTAGATCTCTCTGCGTGGATTTCGGGTTGCTCTCTCAGGAGTGGGGGCATGCATCATCATCATCATCATCATCATCATCGTCGTCGTCGTCGTCGTCGTCATCATCATCATCATTATTTTTTTAAATCCTGTTTTACGTGTACATTTGTTTTCATATGAGAGTGACGTTTTCTACAGAATGTTGGCAGGGACAACTGTTTTGTTGCCGTGGTTTCTTTTTCATGCGCTAAATGCGTGTTGCGCACGAGACGTCTCATCCGAAAGACTACCTCCCAGACCACCACTCAAGGTCTAGTGGATGGAGGGGGGGGGGGTGGGGGGTGGGGGGAAGAAGTTCGGGCTCAAACAGGGATCAAACCCACACTTCTCACTTTCTAGGCCGTGTGTGTGCGTGCGTGCGTGCGTGCGTGTGTGTGTATGTGTGTGTGTGTGTGTGTGTGTGTGTGTGTGTGTGTGTGTGTGTGTGTGTGTGTGTGTGTGGTGTGTGTGCGCGTTTTAATATTTTAATTAAATTAAAAAAAAATTTTATATCGAGGATAAAATGTGTGTGCGAGCGTGTGTGCGTGCGTGCGCGCTTATGCGCACGCGTGCGCGTGTGTGTTTATGCGTGTTTGCACATACGTGTGCGTGTTTGCGAGCGTGCACTCGTGCGTGCCTGTTGCGTGTTTTAGGTGTATTGCTTTTTTTTTTTTAAAGGTTTATTCTCCTGATGAATTCCTTTGTACTCCTCCATACCCCAATACGGGTGAAAGCAATGAAATCTTATAATAAATCTTGCGCGCGCGTTTATGTATGTAATCGTGTGCAGTTGAATAACTTCACCAGCAGTACGTTCTACCATCACTATTACCGCGACTTCAAGGTCAAGGGCAAAGATGAAGGTTACAGCATGACCTTCGCGAGTGACGCCAGGGCCGCTGCTCCAGCCACTCCTCTTGGAGACTGCCTGACGCCACTTAAGGTATACCCCTCCGCCCCCCACCCCCTTCCACCCACTCCTTCCCCCCACCCACACACGGTAGCCTAGTGGTTAGAACATTGTGCTCGCAATCTGACGACCCGGGTTCGAGTCCTATTCAAGAGGATTTTTTTCTTCCTGGAGTTAACGTCAGTGCAGACTCCATTCTCTCCAAAAGTCTTTCGGATGAGACTGGCCTCGTGTGCGAACGCACGCAGAATATCTTGCGCACACGTTAAATCCTGTTCCGCTTTTCGTAAGAGTAGGCCATTGTGTGCCGGTGGGAACACATGACAAAATTTACAAAACGGTATACACATGGGGACAGGATGTAAAAAAAAAAAGCACATGAGTGCTTATTCCATTATTCTCGAAATAAAAGAAAAGGAAAAAACCACAGACCGGCAGACAGACCGGCAGACAGACCGGCAGACAGACCGGCAGACAGACACACACACACACACACACACACACACACACACACACACACACACACACACACACACACACACACCCTTTCCTCTTTTCCTCCTCTCCCTTCTCAACCAAGAATCAAAAGTTCTTCTCTTCTCGTCCTGTCTTATCTCAACCAAGAATCAACAATCCTCCTTTACTCAGTCACCTCAATAATTACAATAGTTGCTGTCTTAGAGTTCGACGAAGAAGAACTGTGTTGTCACTTGGGATAACTTTTGGACTTGTTGTCATTTATACTGTGCTGTACTTGTTATTGTTATTGTTGCTTTTCTTGTTCTTGTTGTTGTTGTTGTTCTTCTTCTTCTTTCTTTCTTTCTTTCTCTCTTGTCCTCATTTTTATCCTCGTCTTCCTTTTTCTCCTCCTCCTCCATTTTCACCTTCTTCTTCTTCTTCTCCCCATCCCCCTTCTCTCTTTTACGTCCTCCTCCTCCTCCTCTCTCCCCCCTCCCTCTTACTTTCAGCACACTACTGAAGAATCATTGTGTCAAATTTCTCCGTTTATGACGGTTATGGACATAGGTTTTAAACTGGTAATATACTGGTAGAAAAAAAATCCCCAGAAAGCTTCTGATCATGACATCTATTGACACACCATTCCTTTTCCTCACTTCCAGGACATACCCTTCTCCACCTACGACAACGACAACGACAACAACACCGCCAGGAACTGCGCAGCAGAGTATGGCGGAGGCTGGTGGTTCGGGAAGGACTGCAGCCAGTGTAACCTGGTGGGAGAGCTACGCTGGTATTCTCTCACCCGCGTGCCGGGCTCTGTCAGCGAGGTCTTCTGGCTGCCTGGTATGGAGCCTGCAGACTTCTCTCCCTCTGGGGTCGTCATGTTCCTCTTCAGGTCGTAGAGGATGCCTGCACCGCATTTACGACAACCGTAAAGTGGGTTGGGTTGGAGGGTGGAGTATTGCGACAATAGCGGTCACGCTTTCAGTTAATTTGACAGTCCAATGGATATGATGAATGTTCTAGAATTACGTCTAGGCAGCGAACTGTGATAGTGTGTAGAAATTTTTTTTAATCGTTGACTTTAAAAGTGATTTATAAAATGGAAAAAGAGAATAGTTGTGTAGTTGAAGTCTTTTAGACTGATTGATAAAGTGGGAAAAGGATAATAGTTGAAACTGTGTAGATGCTTCTTTACAAGACTTGATAGCTGCCATCAGTGTCGTTTGTTGCAGTAAAAACAATCTGCTGATCCTTTTTCCATGCAACAGTCAGCATATCGCTTGACAGGTAAAAAAACCCACCGTAATTAAGTTCTACACTTACACTTAAGCAATTCGTGCAACCAGAGTTCCTTTTTATACTCAGTGTGAAACTTGCAGTTTTCACAAGAAAATTGAGTTTGTTGAGAGGGGGGAAAAATTAAATATTTCAATAGGGCATGCGCAGTGCGCAATGTTACACTGAAGAAAGCTTAAGACGCCTTGTGTAAACTGGAGCTGCTAATTTTTCATTGTCAGCTACTGTCAAACAAAGCACAAAGCGTACAACCATGAGCCTACCAACAATTTTGTTGAATCTAGATGCAATCGATGCCCAACTAGAATTTTTGATTTCACATAAATCTGAATGGTTTTGAATGTGTAGCTGTTATATCTTTAATCTTCAGTTTCCATTATCCATAATTTTGCGTCATATGATTATGCACCTGCTAAGTCTTTAGAAGCTGCTCACATTTTCATTTAAAAAAGGAGGATTTGCATACATTCTACCACCGGGAGCAGACAAAATGACTTCCTT
>CM054135.1:50671206-50683706 GCA_028751875.1 Rapana venosa
GAGAGAGAGAGAGAGAGCAGACAGACAGACAGACAGACAGACAGACAGACAGACAGACAGACAGACAGAGATAGAGATCAAAGCTTTTATTTCTAAGGGTGGCATATAAGCAATACACTTTTTCCCCCTAAAAATCTGGTTTTCGCCCAGTAAGGGGACAGAAAGAGGGAGGGAAGAAGGCAGTGAGAGATGACTACTCTTCCGAAAGGCGGATCGGGTTTTAACGTGCCCGCAAGATGTTGTGCGTGTATTTTGCACACGGACCTCGGTTTTTAGCCTCATCCGTGGATTTTCCGGGGGAGTTGAGTCGGTGTTGATGTCAACTTCAGGGGGAAAATCCCCTAGAACGGGTGCCTCGTCTCGGTAGTGGCTCGAATCCGGGCCTTTTTATTTATTTATTTATTTATTTATTTTATATCGAGGATAATGAAATAAGCCCTTATGTGCTTTTTTTTACATCCAGTCCCCGTGTGTATGGGGTTTTGTAAATGTTTGTCATCTGTTTCCACCGGCACACAATGGCCTACTCTTACGAAAAGCGGAACAGGATTTAACGTGTGTGCAAGATGTTCTGCGCGCGTTCGTACACGGGGCCTCGGTTTATAGTCTCATCCGAAGGCCTTTGGGGAGAGTGGAGTCTGCACTGATGTTAACCCCAGGGGAAAATATCCCCTTGAACGGGAATCGAACCCGGGTCGTCAGATTGCGAGCGCATTGTTCTAACCACTAGGCTATCCCGTCCCCCAACATGTACCCATATTATAGTTATACTGCGCTTGGAGGGGGGGGGGGGGGGTAGTGTAGTGGTTAGAACGTTGCGCTTGTGGTCTGACGGCCTGGGGTCAAACCTGCACTGATCTACACTTCTGAGGGGATTTTACCCCCCTGGAGTTAACATCAACGTTAATCTTTCCACTTCCCCGGAAAGTCCTTCGGATGAGACTATCAACCGAGGTCCCCGTGTGCGAACGCACGCAGAACATTTTTGCGCACACGTTGAGACCCGTTCCTCCTTTCGGAAGAGTAGCTCATAACATGCCAGTAGGAACGGAAGATGATTTTTAAAAAAAGAAAAAAGAAGAACATGCACGCTAGTTGTGGTGTTTAGACGTCATCCCCGAAGACGAAATGCGGCTACCTTAACGGTAGGGGGGGGGGGGGGGGGAACCGGTTGCCATACGCAAAAAATTTCACCATTGTTGAACCTCGGAGCTCTAGCCGAGAAGAAAAACGGGGGGAAAAGCCAACAACTGCGGTGACCCTGCCTACAGGATTTGGGTCCTGCTTTAACGAGGCCTTGCGCTAGAACACACACCGGCAGCTAGATCTGAACACAGAGCCCCGCAATCCTTTTCACACAAACACTGTCAACCCCAAGGGCGTTCTCGAAATAATTCCTGTTAAATTTCAGTGATAGGTAATTTGAATCATTAGCAGTTAGCTTGACTTTTATTTTTAGTCGCTATCGCTTTTAATGACACCTTTCCCCTCACCTTCCTCCATCAACGACGACATTAATACTCGTTGATTACAATCCACTAATTCTGAAAGCTATAGTCATACACACTCACACACACACACAGTGCGCACACACACACACACACACACACACACACACACACACACACACACACACACACACACAGTGCACACATAGGTCATTGTGTGCCGGTGGGAACAGATGACAAAATTGACAAAACGCATACACACGGGGACTGGATGTAAAAAAGCACACAAGAGCTTATTCCATTATCCTTGATATAAAAGAATAAAAAAAACAAACAAAAACATACACAGTGCATACACCCACGCGCGCGCACACACACTCACACAGAGTGCACACACTCACACACATACAATCAGGAAGAAGAATGGATTTAACACAAACATAGTTAATCTTGTGATAGGCGGAGGCGGACAGTTACAGAGATCAAACGCTAATAATTCAGCTTGCACAGTCTGAGCTCAAACCACTGACTCTCAACACTGGCTGAATCACAAGGCCAATGACTCGTTACCAATCATCAGCACATGATGAGTGTATGTATGTACAGTAAAGAGGCAAATGGTATTGTAGGGTACTGCTTCGATTTGTTTGCTTTACAAGATTCAGAGCTATACAAATTCCATCATCATCATCATTATCATCATCATCATCATCATCATCATCATCATCATCATCACCCTCATCATCATCATTATTAATAATAATAATATCATTATCATCATTATTTTGTGTTGTATTGTACTGCATTGCATTGTATGTCGCTTTAATTGTGTCTCTTCATAGCTGAAGCCAGTTTATCATTTCTTTGTTACTCTTTCCATCTGCATGTTAGTTCTGTGTTTTAAAGCACAGCAAAACGATGCTATCATATCATTGTAGACAATTTATGCTTTAACATATTCAGATTTTTATCAGCTCACAACACAGATGGTGGGAGGGGCGGGGGGGGGGGGGGTAGCCTTGTGGTTAGAGCGTAGAACGAGAGAGAGAGAGAGAGAGAGAGAGAGAGAGAGAGAGAGAGAGAGAGAGAGAGAGAGAGAGAGTTAGTTATGATGTGGAACCTAGACGAAGATTGTATGAATGTGGGTGACTTTTTATAATAATAATAATAATAATAATAATAATAATAAATGGAACTTATATAGCGCTATATCTTGTAAAAAAACAACAAACCAAAGCGCTTGCATCCATTCCACTCCTACACATGCAACCAACAATGATTAATAGTTTAAAAAGTTCAAATACACACAAACACACGCGCGCACACGCGCGCACACGCGCGCACACACGCACACACACACACACACACACACACACACACACACACACACACAGAGGTTATATGCTTCAGCAGGGTGATGAGAATTTAGGCCACTGAAGGCAAGGACAGATAATTATGAGATGAAACTGTAGGGGGAGGTCTTAGGTTTGAAATAGGTATGTCTTGAGGCTGGATTTAAAAGTGTTGTAAGAGGCTTTTCGCGAAGGGAGAGAGGGAGGTCATTCCAGATCGCTGGACCAGAAACAGAGAAAGAGCGACGGCCAACGGTGGACTGGTTGAATCTAGGTATTTGTAAGCACAGGGTATCTGCAGCAGAGCGGAGGGAACGAGGAGTGTACAGGTGAAGACATTCACAGAGGTAGGAAGGTGCTGTTTTATGGAGACATTTGTAACAGAGGGTACAGATCTTGTACTTGACTCTCTGTGGCACAGGCAACCAGTGGAAAGATCGCAAGAGAGGAGTAGTATGCTCAGATTTTTTCTTTTTGAGAACAAGTCGAGCAGCAGAGTTTTTAATTCGTTGAAGGGAGTAGATTGCGATTTATGAATGCGATGTTGTTACTTTCTATGTTGACAATGATTTGTTGATTTTCAAAGCTGTTCTTTTATACAGTGCAGTGCTCTACTCTGATATGGAATGTCTGGTGTTTCTTTCTTTTTTTTTTTAGCCATTGATGCTACTTTATTCTCTTTTGCTGTGCTCACATCTCTCTAGAAATCCTTTTCATTTGAACTAAGTATTCGTTTGCTTGTTGTTCTTTTTTTCGTTCCTCGTCTAGAGCTCAGAGGTTCGTCAATGGTGAGATTTTGCGAATGGCAATTTTGCTTATGCGACTGTTTTCTTTCCCACCATTAAGGTAGCGGCATTCCAACTTCTGGGATGATGTCTTCACACGATACCAGTGTACAGGCGTTTAACAAAAATTAACTGTTCCTATCGGTACGCAATGGCCTACTCTTCTGAAAGGTAGAGCGTTATTATTCTATTTAAGTCATTTTCCCCCATCGTCTTCTTTTGGTCATTGTAGGGATCAATAGCCACCACGTGAATGCTGATGTTGTACTGGAGCACAATATAGGCTAAAAGCTTGTTGTTGCTATGCTGGTTATGTTCAACACGTTCTATTTTTTCCATGCTTATTGAATGAATAAACCCTATTTAAATAAACCAAAGGCGGAACGGGCATAAAGTGGGGGGTGAACTTTCAGATGATTGGTGTCTTGACTCCAGGGGAAAAATCCCCCAGAACGGATGCCTCGGTGGTGGCTCGAACCCGGGCCATCAGATCACGAGCTCAACGCTCTAACCACTAGGCTGTCCCGCCCCTGTATCTGTGTTTGGTTTTGTCTTCTTGATCTGATGGTAAGTAAGAGTGCGGATTTAACGCTCTGCGGAGGTTTCAGAATCGAGAGGATTTGTTTCCAAGTACTGACTTCCCTCCCTTTCAAAAGTGATTTGGTAGTAACGGTGAAGGTGTCCCATAACCTATGTGGTCGTAGAGGAGCGAGGCGTCACAGATCTCAGCTTCTCCGGGGACCAGCATATTGAGGGCGGCGCCCATCTCCTCTCCCTCGATGCTTTACCTTCCCTGACCCTAAAGAGGGAAGGTACCCATTTATAGCTGGCCGGGGGAACTGGGGGAACTGTACTGAAGCCAAGGCGCGCAACGGTCACCCATCCACTTGGTAATCACGCTCGATGCTGCTTAACAATGGCTGGGGGAAAGTGAGTGCTCTGACCTCTGAGCTATCCCTATCGTGTATGCACAAGTTAATAATAATAATAATAATAATAAATGGAATTTATATAGCGCTGAATCTTGTAAAAGAAACAAATCGAAGCGCTTGCACTCAAATCATTTACACGAATGCAACTTTCCTCAAATAACATAAGACATTTCAAGTTTATGCACACACACACACACACACACACACACACACACACACACACACACACACACACACACACACACACACACACACACCGCGCGCGCGCGCGCGCGCATACACACACACACACAGAGACTTAGGTGGTGATGAAGGAGGTGAAGGATGCTGTTGAAAAAGTAGGAACAGATATGAGGGGAAAGTGTCAGGTAGGAAATAAGTGCGTTTTGAGGATGGATTTGAAGGTATCAAGTGAAGGCTCTTGGCGAAGTGAAAGAGGAAGTTCATTCCAGGTGGATGGACCAGAAACAGAGAAAGAGCGACAGCCAACAGTGGTTTGTTTGAATCTGGGTGTTCGAAAGCACAAAGTATCTGCAGCTGAGCGAAGGGAACGGGATTGAGTATACAGGTGAAGACAGCTACAGAGATAACAGGGTGCAGATTTGTGAAGACATTTGAAACAGAGAGTATTGGTCTTATACTTCAGTCTCTGTGAGACAGGCAGCCAGTGAAGAGATCGCAGAAGAGGAGTGATGCGCTACTGCCCCATCCAGTTTTGGTAGAAGGGTAGAACAGCTATAGCCAGTGGGACGGATGACAGGAACATACACACAGCAAGCATCCTACTGACTACGAGAAGGACAGGCTCTGGCAGGTTTAACTTCCCACAATATCTTGTGTGAAAAATTCAGAGCAGTGTGCCAAGGATTTCTCAAGGAGTCATAGAAGAAAACATGTCAATTTATTCATGTCTACTATTACTACAGGGGACGGGATAGCTCAGTGGTCGGAGCACTCGCTTTCCCCAGCCAAGTTAAGCAGCGCCGAGCGTGGTTACCAGTTGGATGGGTGACCGTTTGCGCGCCTTGGCTTCAGTACAGTTCCCCCAGTTCACCCAGCTGTAAATGGGTATCTGCCCTCTTTAGGGTCAGGGAAGGTAAAGCATCGAGGGAGAGGAGATGGGCGCCGCCCTCAATATGCTGGCCCTAGAGAAGTGAGGTCTCTGACGCCTCGCTCCCCTACGACCTTATAGGTTATGGGACTCCTTTACCTTTTACCTTTACTATTTAAAAACCCAACCAAACCAGACAACAACAATAACAACACCAGTAACAACAACAAAAGCAACAACAACAAAGCAAACCAAAGTCACTATTAAAAAAAACACGGACAACAACAACAATAACAACAACAATAACAACAGCAACAACAACAAAGCACACTAAAGCCCAGGGAGATGAGCTTGGCTGTCTCATCCGGAAGACTTTCAGGGGGGAGTGGAGTCAGGGCCTATGTGAACCCCAGGGAGAAATCCCCTGAAACAGACAGCTCGTGGGAGACTGGAACCTGGGCCCTCAGTTATGGTCAGATGATGTGGTTGCCGTTATAACTGCTAAGCCATCCCCCCAAAAGAGATATTAGAAGAAGCCATAAACAAACTTTCGAGAACCAAACAACACGAGAAAAAAAGAAGAATAGCCTTTCCTATCTGACAGAATGCCTGACAGTTCTGGTAGTTCTAAAAACGAAAGGAATTGATTAAGTTCATAGTCAGAAGAGCCTCACCATTTGAACGTAGATACAAGATACAGTTGACACCCCCCTCCCCCCCACACACACATGACTCAAAAAAACGTCTTTATTACCATAACACACGCACGCACGCACACACGCACGACTCAAAAGAACGTCTTACACACACACACGACTAAAAAAACCCGTCTTCATTACCGGAACACACACACACACACACACACACACACGTTCCGCCCTTCGGAAAAGTAGGCCATTGTGTGCCAGTGGGAACGGATGACAACATTTACAAAACTGCATACACACGGGGCCTGAATGAAAAAGGCATTTGAGTGTTTACTCCATTATCCTCAAACTTAAAAAAAACAACAACACACATACACACGCGCGCGCGCGCGACTCAAAACACACACACACGACTCAAAACACACACACACATACACGGCTCAAAACACACACACACACACACACACACACACACACACACACACACACTATCCACTTCATTTCAATCTACGCCACCCACCCTCACACGCTCTGCTCATTCCGTCCCTGGTCTCCCAGCCTCTGACTCATTAAACTTCTTATGAACTCCACGAAGGACGCAAACTGCACGTTAATTGCAGCAACCGGACGTGACGTTGTGAGGTTGAAGAGGAGATAACCCCCTCCCTTCCTGGCCAGAGACAAACGACTTTTGTCGCCCCCCCCCCTCCCCCCCCCCCAAAAAAAAGCCTTTCAAACCCGATAGGGGGTATCACCGTTGATACGGCTTTGCTGGACCAAAACCTGCTTGCTTTGAATGTACAGTCGGTCACAGGAATAAAATTCAGGGTCATCAAAAGTTGCCATAAACGTCTGTGTTGTGTTTTATAATAGTTTGAACCCTTAACGCCTTACTGCCCTTTGTTTGTGGGCTTGAAGTTAGGCCTGCTTACAGTCCGACAGAATATCAACAATAAGCTAAAGACAATTTCTAGAAGGAAACACTGGCTGATGATTATTTTTCTTTTTATGAGTTAATACAGTGTTTGAATTGAATTGAAATGACTCAGACCTCGAGGCTTTGTTCTCAGGCGCTGAAGCCTTTTATTTATTTATTCATTCATTTAGTCTGTCATTCATTTATCTCATTCATTTATTTAGTATTTTATTGAACCAAGCACTACGTTCTTCCCCCACTGTGCTATAATTGACTTGTGATTTTCGTAATCATTTATTAGATTACAGTTTCTTAAACCAAATGCTACAGTCAATCATAATTATTAGGTTCTTTTAAGACTCTTTAATTACAAACTGATGTACAGGATCAGCAGAAACACAACCGTTTCACAGATCATGGCCATTTCATTTCCCCATCAATTATCCGCTATTGACTTTGTTTCCAATCCTGAACCTCCAAAAACAAGCGCACTGTAATTGTCCCTATTTGGAAAAGATTTGAGCGCAAGCAGCGATGATGTAAATTTTTTAAATAAAAGTAATGAAACAAAAATGAATATAAAAACCTTGACATCGAATTGTCTAGTGCGGCCTTAGTCCTAGAAAAAGGCGGACTGGGGTAAGTTTTAATATTCTGTCATACATTTGTATTAAAGTTTAAATGATCGTCAATGTCCTATGGCATTAACAATTATTATTATTATCGTGTAACAAATGTGTTTACAGGTAACAAAAATACTTCCAGTGAATCCTTTTAATTTTTTTTATTACAACACACATTTTGAGCAGGTTTTCTTCCTCTTTCTGTCATCATTTGGATGACAGCTTTGGTAGGCCACATTGATATTAATTCACCTTGTAAACGGGATAGATACTCCTGGATTATGAAGAGTGTTTCGCTGTTAGGTAACCACAGAGGGCGAAGCACCTATCATCGGCCGGCCCTCTGAAGGATGCTCAACCAGGAGCCGAAACTGGAGTCAGGTCAGGCCAAAGGTATGGTGGTCCTTACTCAACTGTGTCTCAGATGCTGTCAGTGAAAAATGTCATTCTCTAGAGCTTTTTTGTTTCGTATCTGAATCTTTGATAAATCATGTTGTAACCGCATAGAGAGGTTGTAACTAGATACCCATGTTTGTTTTTCTGTACTACATTTTGCTTATATATATATATATATATATATATATATATATATATATATATATATATATATATATATATATATATATATATATATAATAGATATATATAATTGAGAAGATATATATATATATATATATATATATTTATATATATATGTATATATATGTTTGTGTGTGTGCGTGCGTGCGTGCGTGCGCGCGCCACATGCGCGTGGGTGATCCACCTCCCCCACCTCACACCAGTCTATGTGTACATGTATAATAACTTCACTCGAACATTTTCTTATTATACCTTCAAAGCAGTCAATTTTCGTCACATCAGCACACTATACTAGTACATAGAGCAGCCAGAAGACAGCTACCCCAGCTGACACAATACTAGGTTTGATACAACATCAGGCAGATCCCAGATGACCAGTTACACCATCGTTACTAGCAAAGATCACAGAGAATAGGACAAGGACAGGCATTTCAAAAACCAAAAAAACAAAAACATAACCGAAGTCTACTGCTTCATGTCTAAAAACCTAGCTCCTCCACCTGATCCCTTTCTTCTGTATCCCCTCCACCTCCCCCCCCCACCCAACCCGCCCCCCCCCCCCCCCCCCCACCCCCCCGGCCACTGCGCCTCCCTCTCAGATAGATGTTATTCCGAGAGTTGTAGCCGATACTTTTGGCCCAGACGTGACAAACTGGACTGTTATTGTCCTAGAGTTGAAGTACTGGTGAACTGAAGGAAGCTTAACTTTTGTTTCATTTTTTAAAATAAACTTAAGAAAAAGGATAAAGGGAAAACACAAAAGAAGGGAACAGGAGTGGAAAAAACAACCTTCAAACAAACAAAAACAAAACAGAAGACCTCAAACTTAAAAAAATGGATTTAAATTTTTTAAAACATAGGAGTCTTCCTTAGACTTTTTTTCTTGGCCGAGGTAGATATTGTGAAGCACTCAGCCAAAAAAAAAAAAAAGAAAACAGGAAAAAAAAATAATGAAAAAGAATAGAAACGTTAAAAGGAGTTTAAAACTAAAATGTAAAAAGCCGATGCCCAGCTATGTGCATGCATCTAGGGATCTGTTAATATAGAAAGGACAGATACGAACTATTTTCTACCCATCATCTACTTTAGGTCCACCATTTAAATTAACAATATCAGTTTAAATGAGTGTTCGGTAGTCGGGTTGTTTGTAAAAAGATGCCTTACGTTTAAAAAAAAAAGATGCCGTACTGCTTTGTTTCTTTTCTCCCTTCCTCACTCAAAGTCGATTGACAGCAGCAGCAGCAGCAGCAGCAGCAGCAGCAGCAGCAGCAGCAGCAGCAGCAACAACAACAAGAACAACAACAGCAAAGCAGAACACCAAGAGCCTTCAACGGGTTTAGTGATTGTTGTGTGTTTTTTTCTAAATCGAAATTGTATAGAAGTTTATCGAATGTTAGCATTCATCCAGGCAACACTAAAGTATCACTTTTATGGCTTGGAAAAACAGCATCTCTCTCTCTCTCTCTCTCTCTCTCTCTCTCTCCTCTCTCTCTCTCTCTCTCTCTCTCTCTCTCTCTCTCTCTCTCTGTATCTCCGCATGGTTTTCTTCTTCATCATCCTTCTCCTCCTCCTCTTCCTCCTCGTCGTCGTCATCATCACCATTTTCATCCTCCTCCTCCTCCTCCTCCTCATCATCATCATCATCAATATTACTGTACTGATTATATTAAGATTATTATCTTTAACTTTTTTTTTATCAGCAGCAGCAGTATCATCATCATCATCATCATCATCATCATCATCATCATCATCATCATCATCATCATCACCATCTTCTTTGTCGTCGTCGTCATCATCATCATCATCAATATTACTGTAATAATTATATTATGATCATTATCTTTAACTTTTTTTTATCATCATCAGCAGCAGCACTATCATCATCATCATTGTCGTCGTCGTCATCATCATCATCATCATCATCATCATCATCATCATCATCAATATTACTGTAATAATTATATTATTATTATTAAATTTAACTTTGTTCATCATCATCATCATCACCATCATTATCATCATCATCATCATCAATGTTACTGTAATAATTATATTGTGCTTATTATCTTTAACTTTTTATCATCATCATCATCATCATCATCATCATCATCATCATCATCATCATCATCATCATCAATATTACTGTAATAGTTATATTATGATTATTATCTTTAACTTTTTATCATTATCATCATCATCAATATTAATGTAATAATTATATTATGATTATTATCTTTAACTTTTTCTTCATCGTCATCATCATCATCATCATCATCATCATTACTGTAATAATTATATTATGATTATTATCTTTAACTTTTTATCATTATAATCCTCATCAATATTAATGTAATAATTATATTATGATTATCATCTTTAACTCTTTTTATCATCATCATCATCATCATCATCATCATCATCACTTTCGACTTGGAATCAGGACTCTCTGGGCTGTCTACAGACTTCAGCAATGTTTCAATTCTCCACAATCGACCCTATCTATTCTTTCGTTGAGTTAACTTTGTATTTTCCTTTTCCCAAAAAAGTATCGACTGGGCACAAGCCTGCCACACTGACTGAAAAAAACTCACAACTTTATTTTCCATTTGGCTTTTTACTTTGAATAGTTTTACCGGTGTTGAATTTCTTTTAACCATTGGTACAGGGATGTGGCATACATCTCCGGTTTCATAAATCAAATTCCATACTCAGCAATGGCTTGTCTGTAAAAAGAAACCCCAACAACTGCAGCTCATTTTCAAAATGAATTTTCCACCTCCATGAATTCAATCACATCTGTGGATGTTGTCCTCGTTTTGCCATTGTTCCCATCTGCGTTCATGCCTGTGAAGTTTTGAGTACTTCCGGCCAGAGGTCCAGTGGGTTATGCCCCCCTGTCTGCAATGAAGAGCCCTCTACTTCCGCTTCAATAACTTCCTCCAAAGAAGCTGTCATAGAGGTTAGAGGTTCTTTGGCACACACACACACACACACACACACACAGAAAGAGAGAAGAGAGAGAGAGAGAGAGAGAGAGAGAGAGAGAGAGAGAGAGAGAGAGAGAGAGAGAGAGAGAGAGAGAGAGAGAGAGAGAACTTGGAGGAATGTTTTAGATTGTTGTTTTATATTTCTGTGGGCTTGTACCATTGTCAGGCTGAAAGACATGGACTGTGATCCTTCAGCTTTTTGAAGGGCCCTTAAAAGTGTTTGCGACGATCCCAGTTTACTTACATCTGCAGCACTGTGTGATGAAGAGAGAGAGGTAGAGCTAGAGAGATTATTATTTTTTTTTTAAATTAACTTTATTCTTTTATATCGAGGACTCATGTGCTTTTTTACATCCAGTCCCCGTGTGTATGCAGTTTTGTAAATTTTGTCATCTGTTTCCACCGGCACACAATGAACTACTCTTCCGAAAAGAGGAACAGGATTTAACATGTGCGCAAGATGTTCTGCATGCGTTCGCACACGGGGCCTCGGTTTATAGTCTCATCCGAAGAGATGAGAGAGAGAGAGAGAGAGAGAGAGAGAGAGAGAGAGAGAGAGAGAGAGAGAAGTGTGTGTGTGTGTGTGTGTGTGTGTGTGTGTGTGTGTGTGTGTGTGTGTGTGTGTGTGTGTGTGTGTGTGTGTGTGTGTGTGTGTGTGTGTGTGTGTGAAAGAGAGAGAGAGAGAGAGAGAGAGTGTGTGTGTGTGTGTGTGTGTGTGTGTGTGTGTGTGTGTGTGTGTGTGTGTGTGTGTGTGTGTGTGTGTGTGAAAGAGAGAGAGAGAGAGAGAGAGAGAGAGTGTGTGTGTGTGTGTGTGTGTGTGTGTGTGTGTGTGTGTGTGTGTGTGTGTGTGTGTGTGTGTGTGTGTGTGTGTGTGTGTGTGTGTGTGTGTGTGTGTGTGGTGAAAGAGAGAGTAAGTGTGTGTGTCTGTGTGTGTGTGTGTTGTGTGTGTGTGTGTGTGGGTGTGTGTGTGTGTGTGTGTGTGTGTGTGTGTGTTGTGTGTGTAGTGTGTGTGTAAAGAGGATAATGGCACAAAGAAAAGGAAAATAGAACCTTGAAAAGGTCTTCAGTTTCTTTGAGTTGAAAAAGAAAGTGTCTGAGAATGATGATAACGGTTAGGGAATTACTACTTTAAAAAAATCTTTTAAAAAAAGAAAACAATCTAAAAAAAATCGCTTTTACT
>CM054135.1:50691206-50761206 GCA_028751875.1 Rapana venosa
CTAGCTGTCCTCAGTGAAAGCACCGTCGCCACAAGGGCATCGCCACCCATTTTTAAAATCTTGTTTCCCTATTGCGAAACGAAATTGCAAAGATTTGTGAAGAAGGAAGATATCTGTGACGATATGCTTTTATGTTTGTTTTCATCTTTGGTTGTGAGTTTTCCTTTAACAGTTATTGTTTCATATTACATGAGGAATACTTTTGGGGTTTGTGTGAATGTTGTAAACGCAGTATATTTCTGTGTAATATATTCGTGGTTTCTATACACACACACACACACACACACACACACACACACACACACACACACACAGGGGGGAGAGAGAGAGAGAGAATTCATACATGCGCTTAGGCAGGCGCCCTTCATCCGCGCACATAGTCAAATAAGCATGTCTGCGCTCACGCACACATTCGCGTACGCACGTAGGCTCGCCCAACGCCTGCACAAATCAAGTTAGGACTCAGTCTCACCAAGAAAGTTTGACAACTTAATCTAATCCTGACTTTGAACTTGTGTTTGCAGGGTTCCGGGACTTCGGCAAACTGCTTTAGAAGTTGGACGATCGTGACCCTGACCCTAGTCTTGCTGCTGGGACCAATCAACATGCAGGCGAGAGGAAGTATCCTACGGCGCATGCCCATCTTCTACGGAAAGCGAGATGCATCCTGGGCCCGATACCAATTTTCTCCCACTTTGGATGGACAGCTGGACAGTCAGAGTCACCAAAAGGGCGTCCCTAGCAATGACGAAATGAGTAAAAGATTTAAGATCCGTTACGAGTCATCTGTAATTCCTACTATACACAAGAAACAGTATGAAGAATTCAAGAGAATAGGTTGGTAGATCAGAAGAGTTGGAAGGTTATCAAAGATGGAAGGCACTGCTAGAAATGTACAGAAGAGTGGCCGACTCAATGAGCAGGAGAATCAACATGGACTGATGTTCGCAAAGTTTTCTCTGAACTAGCTTTCAAGAAGAAGAAAAAAACCGAGAATACTTTCAGCATAAGTTCAGATTTGTGAACGCGATAGTAGTGGTGAGAGAGGATAAATTCAAGAAAATCTAGTTGTTTGAGGCAGACTTTTGAAGTATCTTGAACGTTATATTTGTCTTAAGTCCAATGAGAATATCTCATGTTGTTTTAAAATTAAGTTTTTAGTTGTGAACGCACGCAGAAAGGCTTAAGGCTTTCCCTGCATTATCCATAGACGATTGATTTCTGCAATAGTTGAAGGGCAATAAACACACACACACACACACACACACACACACACACACACACACACACACACACACACACACACACACACACACCAACCACCACACAACCACCACCACCACCGCCACCACCACCCACCACCAATAAAGTTTCAAAACTACAGGAAGAATATAGGAAACTGATCTGGTGCTACTTTCTTAGTCAGACTGTAATCAACATTTCTCATAATTATGATACCAGATTGCCATATATATAAATATCAATAGAACACAAAAACAAAGGAAAAATGTTGCTGTTCAGTATAATTTAATTGATATATTGTTTTATTGTGTGTGTATTCATTTTCGATTCCGAATATCTAACATTTATTTTTTAAAAAGCAGGATGAACAATTGCTTAAAAGATGTGGATTGAATGGAACACAATCAGAAAGCAGGTTTCGTTGGGTTAAAAGACAGCTACAGCTGAAGGGTAGTGGTGCCACGTAGTTATCCACACATTATTTTCAAGACAGGGATGATCGTAGAAATCATTGCCTATTTGTAAAACAGTATTTTTACTGACTCTTACGTTTTTAGTCTCTAATAATTCTGTTTGAATAGGGCTGGTTCCCCTATAATTGAAAATTTGTCTGGAAATGTGCGTTCTTTGCTGAAGTTTGTGGAAATCATCTATTTTGCACAAACTCCAATAATGAAGATGTTAAGGGGGGAGGGGGGGGGGAGAAGCGTTTTGGATTTGTCCATTCTACGATGTTGCCACGATTTTTGTCGGAATGCCTGGTTCAAAGTGGCTGAAATAGAGTGTTGTTGTAGTCGCGATCTTATTTCCCTAATGGCTGATCCATACTAACTATGAAAAAAGAACATTTTTCATGTTAAAATAGTGAAGAAAAAAGTTGTGTGAGTTACGGGGTTGATACTGAGAAATGAATAAAGTCTGTGTCACAGAAACGAGAGACCATTAGTGTTGAATGAGTCATTGTGGAGTTTACGTTATTACTGACATTTCATGATTGAGTGCTGAAGGCAACCCTCAGTAGTCAAGTTATGTTGTGACTGTTGTACATTTTCATTTTTTGTCTGTTTAATTTCTTGGCTGCCTTCTTTTCAGCACCAGTGCTGCTGTTCCAATGCATTAATTTTAACTCCCACCACACACAGACACATTTTTTCTCATTCTGTCGCATTTTCAGATCCAGCAGCCTATAAAAATACGAAAAATTCTGGGCTTACGTCAAGCCACCAACCAGAGGAGATTAGCACTGTTGCTGAATAGTGCTTGTTTTGTGTCAGCAGAACGTTATCTACTAAGCGTCCTGCTGACGACAATGATAGCTTCTTCTTCTTCTTCTTACTTCTTCTTCTTCTTCTTCTTCTTCTTCTGCTGCTTCTGCTGCTGCTGCTGCTGCTGCTGCTGCTGCTGCTGCTGCTGCTGCTGCTGCTGCTGCTGCTGCTGCTGCTGATGATGATGATGATGATGATGATGATGATGATGAATGACAGCGGTCAATTTGCCCATTGTCCATGGTCGACTTGAAAGACGAATTCTTCACTAGAGTAAAAAACAACAACACAACAACAACAAAAACCCACAGTCACAAAACATAATGGATTCAGGTGTTTTGATTTTTTTAAAACCCATTTTGATTAATTTCCAAGAAAATAATCGCTATTTTCATAAATGCCGTCTGTGCAGAATTCTAGACCAAAAAATCTACTTGGAATATGAATATATACCTAATGGGCACAATGTTCCTGCATCTAAGCACAAATACTCGTCAGTACTGACTTGAAATAATCCAGGTGAGATTATACCATGGCACTGATGAGTCCTCTTCATGGAGTTTGTGAAAAGCATGGCCTTACTGTTGTTAGGTGTCCTTCTGTAGTCGGCCCCAGTGACAAGTAGGACTGACTGGTGAGATCTTACACTGACAGCTAATGGTCTTTGCGAGTGCCAAGATTTTGGACAGGTACCTTCATTAAAAGTAATCCTGCCGTCACCAAAATCTTAAGATAAACTGTCTCAGAGTCTAAAACAGGACTACTCACAAACAATCATCGCTTCTGCTTTTCCAGTCTTCACGGTAAGCCTCTTGGAATTTCTTGATGCCAGTTGGCGGGAGGAAAAACAGTCGCATACGCACAAATCTCACCAGTGGTAGACCTGGGAACTGTAGCCGAGGAACGAAAAAAAAACCTCATGCCTGTATTTCGTCGGTAAGCCTGGATGTTTGCTTTGAGAGAGTCAGTGATGTCGGTGAGCTTTCTCATGGTTTTGTGTCGTCTGCGTGGTTATGGCCGTGGCAGTCATGGCCAGAAGTTACATCACAGAGAGAAGAGAGAGGGAGACAGAGAGACAGGGGGATATTCTGTGAACATAGCAGGCCCTAACACAGAGCCCTGTGGGACACTTAACTCTAAAAGCCTTGCAGAAATCAAACATCTTCCATAAGGACAGACTGGCATGGTTGTGTAGATATCATAACATGAACCATTCAGTACATGCATACACACATGCACACATACATAGGCATATATGCACACACATGCCAATCATACATATCACTCCTCCTCCACCACCCCCACCCCCAAACCCCCTACCCCCCCCCAAAAAACCCCACAAAACTATCCAGATGCTATTTATAAGAACACACACACACACACACACACACACACACACACACACACACAGAGTGGTAAACGGAGTCGTTTTCCCCTGGTGTCTGGCATTCGCTGCTTGTGTTACCCTGTCTGAACACGCGCGTTGTGCAAGTTTGTGTTTATGGTGCACCTCTCTGTGGGGACTGGCTGTGGTCCCAGGAAAGGATTGACCGTGGCCACCCTGCAGAACAGAAAAGGAAAAAGGTAAAGGTAAAGGAGTCCCATAACCTATAAGGTCGTAGGGGAGCGAGGCGTCAGAGACCTCACTTCTCTAGGGCCAGCATATTGAGGGCCGCCCATCTCCTCTCCCTCGCTGCTTTACCTTCCCTGACCCTAAAGAGGGCAGGTACCTATTTACAGCTGGGTGAACTGGGGGAACTGTACTGAAGCCAAGGCGCGCAAACGGTCACCCATCCAACTGGTAACCACGCTCGACGCTGCTTAACTTGGCTGGGGAAAGCGAGTGCTCCGACCACTGAGCTAACCCGTCCCGCAGAACAGACACCTCACATAAACTGACACCCCCGTGGGGATGTCCGGAGCCCTGTCAACATAAATAACAACCCCCACCTTCTGGAAATCCTGTGCTAGGAATTCCCTCTTTTCTATCCCTCTCTTTCTTTCATGCCTCGTTCCTTTTCTTCCAGTCACCGCCTTCTTGTCGATTTTTGGCCTACTTGGTCCATTCTCCTGCCTTTTTTCCCCCCAGAAAGATTTCAAATATATTTTTTCCCCATGCCGAAGTTGCATGTGCTGGGCCTGACTTGTCAGGCACTTAACGGCAGCGCAAGGCATTTTCGTTCATAATTTATGACAAACAACAATAGCTGTTGTTTGAGGGTTCGACGAAGAAGAAACATAGACTGACTTCATGATTAAAGGAGGCGACACACCAGGTTTGTGGACCATACGGCCGTGAGAGTCAGGGGTGAAACAGATTGTGGGCGGATCGTCTTGTCACTGTAAACGGACGTCTCAGGCGGCTTGAGATCTTTATTTTTTCTTCTTCTTTATTCTTTACTTTCGAGGATGATGGAATAAGCACTCATGTGCTTTTTAACATCTAGTCCCCGTGTATATGCAGTTTTGTAAATTTGTCGTCCGTTCCCACCGGCACACAATGGCCTACTTTTCCGAAGAGCGGAACGGGTTTTAACGTGTGCGAAAGATGTTCTGCGTGCGTTCGCACACGGACCTCGGTTTATAGTCTCATCCGAAGGACTTTTGGGGGGAGTGGAGTCGGCGCTGATGTTATCTCCAGAGGAAAGATCCTCTTGAACGAGATTCGAACCCGGGTCAGCAGATCACGAGCGCATCCTCTAACCACCAGGCTATCCCGTCCCAAGAGGACGGAACAGGTCGTGCTCTATCTCAAATAGACAATGCTCAACCTCCAACCAATCAACACTCAGTTTAAAGTTTAAATTCATCTTGCATGCGCGAGCGTGTTTGGGTTGTTTATGTGATTAAAACTTCACAGCTTACGAGTGGAACTGTGGTCTAGATATAACGCACCTACCTAGAAAGCGAAAAGTTAAGGTTCGATCCTTGTTTTTGCCTGAAACTTTTTGCCCATCCACTAGATTGTAAATGGTGGTATGGAGTGCTAGTCTTTCGGATGAGACGATAAACCGAGGTCCCGTGAACAACAACAATTGAGCTCACCGGCCACAAGAGATTCATTCCTGGCAAAATTCAGTTTTAAAAAGCAACAAAAACAAACAAAAACAAACAAAAAACACCAATCTGATATGGAAACAAAATGCAGACAGAAAAACAACAACATGATATTGGGTGGTGATAGTGGTGGTAGTCGTAGGAGGAGGAGGAGGGGGTAGAAGGAGGAGGAGGAAGAGGAGGAGGAGGAGTGGAATTGAAAGGATAACAAAGAGAAGAAAGAAGACTGATACGATGTCAGCACTAAGCATGCTGTTGCTCTAGGTTATTCTTTGTGTTGTTGAAGCATTGCTGCCATTTGCAAGAAGAGGTCTATGTTTTAAAAAAAACGAGGAAGAAATTATAAGTTTAACAAGTGAAGAGAAGGAGGAGGGGAGGGGAAGAAGAAGAAGGAGAGGAGAAAAGAAGAGAAAAGAAGAAGAAGAAGAAGAAGAAGAAGAAGAACAACAACAACAACAACAACATGAACAAGAACAAGATTTTTATAAAGAGAAGCAAACAAAAAAAAAAAAAAAAAGAACAATACACGCGCGCACGCTCGCACGCACGCACGAACACACACACACACACACACACACACACACACACACACACACACACAACACACACACACCCCACACACACACCCAAAAGAAGAAGAAGAAGAAGAGAAGAGAAGAAGAAGAAACATCATACTCCACGTCACCAGACCATGACTTTACTCCGCCTTGTGTGTTTGCTTCTGAATCCAACATCATACCAGACAAAAGGGAAGGGGAGGAAAAGGAAAGGAACGAGAGTGGGTTAAAGTTAAAAGAATAGAGAAGAAAGATGATGTGACGAACAAACATAACGCTTTTACAGCAAGTCACCCAGGAAATGAAACGAAGAGAGAGAGAGAGAGAGAGAGAGAGAGAGAGAGAGAGAGAGAGAGAGAGGGGGGGGGGGGGGGGGGAGGAGAGAGAGAGAGAGAGAGAGAGAGAGGGAGGAGAGAGAGAGGAAATGAATCAACATGAAAGGAATACAGAAACAGACCAGGATAGATAAACAACATCGTTTTCTGTACCAAGTCTCTTCATGCTTTTTTTTTTTTTTTTGTTACCAAATTCTCTATCATGCATTTTTTTTCATCAATTTGCGAATCTCTCACTTATCCTACCCACTTAAAAAAATATATCAGCAGTAAACATGCCATCATATTTTACTATCTATCTATCTGTCTGTCTGTTTCTGTCGTCTTCTGTCTCTCATTTACTACATTTTGTGATGTGTGTGTGTGTGCATATGTATCTTCCTGTCTGTCTGTGAATCAGTGTCTGCGTGTGCGCACGTGCATGCATGCTTGCGTGTGTGTGCGTGCTCGGAAGGTAGACACCTGGACATCCGACTCGAAACACTGATCGATGCCTCATCAAATTAAAGTTTTATAAGCTCTTAATGCTTATTCATTTGTTGGTTGCATGTCGATGTGTATAGATTGTCTTGGACTCCTGGAAGTATTCAGAAGGTGTCGTTTGCATAATTATGCTAGCTAGCCTAGCGGCGAGAGAGTGGTCTTCATGGTCTGCCAGTAACTAAGATCCCTGAGTCCAGTCTCCACTGAGCTATCCCTTCCATGGAAATCTGGCCCTGGACTTTACATTAGAACCCTGGACGGTAGCCATACTTCATGGGTTGTTTCTAGGTTTTTTTCCTTTTGAGCTCTGTTTTGATTTATTTTGCTTCGCTTTGGTTTTGTTTGTTGGTTGTTTTAGTTGGGTTGTTTTTTTTATTGGGGGGAGGGAGAGCTTCATTTTCGTGCTTGTTTTCCAGAGAAAATGTTGATGAAGGTTTCCTTGCGATGTCTATTCCAAAGAACGCCTCTGAAATGCGACAAAATATGTCAACTGATATTCAATATCAATAAAACCTGTGAAAAATATTCATTATAAATAAAATCTATCAACAGATATTCATTATAAGGAGAACCTAAACACTGTACTATAATATTTGTTCATCTGGTACACACAACAGACAAGGACTAAAACTCTAAAAACCCATTACGATATAGTTTAACTATGCAAGGATCATATTTTGGCTTTGCGGTCACGTTTTTGAAATTTGCAGTCTCGGAATTGCTACCCTGACTTCGATTTACGGTTACAGATAGCTCATTGCTGACATCCACGTATGAACCCGATAGCCGACACGAGACCACACTGGGTCACATGCTTTCACCCCCATCAATTATGCAACAGTTTTGGAGAGTTGGGTTTGATTGCCTGCAGGCATGTTTGGGAATGTCGTTCCAAAAGAAACGGGCGTGACTGGCAGCACCGAATATTTGACATCATTTTTAATTGATGAAGATGATAATGAGTGTGTGTGTATGTGTGTGTGTGTGGGAGATGGGGGGGATTGGGGTGGGGGAGTGGATACACGTATGGGGATGACTTACACGCACGCACACACACAGAGTACGTTCGGATCCAGATGACTCATGAAAATTCACACAAGCTGACCTACAAAAGAAGCAATGGAAAACTTAGTTTACTGTAAAAACTACCAGACTTACAGTCAGTCAGGGTTACGTGAACCTTACCTTGATTATGTTTTTTTTTTAAAATAAATAAAAGCATTTGTCCTGGACAGGAGAAAGATAGGATCCGCCAGGTTCTCTTTGCACACGACACCTTGCCTAAACAAATCAGTTTAGCGCTCCAACAACTCTTGCAAGAGTTCAGGGATAGTCAGGTCAATATTTATTCATTTATTTTTCTTCTGCACCATAATGGCAGCCCTCAGTCTCGGAAGACTATAGAGTTGCGCTCTATGTGTTCATTCTGGTACAGCGTCGGGCGTGGCTGGCCAGTCCGAGAATGACAGTCTCTATGGCAGAGGAAGGCACAGATGAAGTCTGACAATGCTGGTCTGTCTGTCTGCCTGGGCTGCAGCCTTTCCTCTCGCTCTCTCTACCTCGTGCTGCTGAGCAAGTGTCTCTTCGAACTTTGGAGAGACCTTTCAGCACAGTCTGTCTCCAGGCTGACCGTTTGAGGGCTGTTGCTTCCCCGTTGTTCTGGTCGATGTTTAGGGCTTTTAAGTCCCGCTGCACCATGCATACAACTGTACTGACAACCTTAAACAAGAGGAGAATGGGGATAGGGGACCGGGGTTGAGACGGGAAGGGGAGAAAAGGTAGGAAGGGGGGGGGGGAGAAATAGACTGAACTGTAAACAGGAACGAGGTGATATATTTAGAATTGACACAGAGCACTTGTAGTTGGGATGTATGATTAGTTGTTTGGGTACAAAAAGGGGTTTTGTGCTTTTCGTTTTGTTGGTATTGTTGTTGTTTTTGTTTTGTTGGGGGGGGGGGGGTAGGGGGATATTTCTTCATCATTTATTTTGTTGTTTTATTGCTATTTAGACGAGGGTTTCGACAGGGTGAGTAAAGGTAGACAATGATAATTATTTTACTGTAGTCTTGTGACTTGCTAGTCAAAATGTACTGATATCCCTTTTTTTTAAACCCCACCCGAAGTATCTAAAAGTATTTAAAGTTTTTAGGCAATTTCTGGAGAGGAAAAACTTCAATCTTCTTTTAGTTTTTGATGAGAACCTTGGTCATGGTTTGAGAGTCAGTATTTCCGGGGTCTGACATTTAGCAGTGTCATGGCTTTTATGACAGGCTCCCAGTTTTTATTTACAAGTAGAATGAAGAGGGGGGCGCGGAGGAGGGGGGGGGGGGACAGTAAGAAGGGCAAAAAAGAGAGTAATTTATTATTCTAGTCTTAATGCAAAGAAATTCCTTTTGGTCTCTCTATTTTCTTTTTCTTTATTTTTCTTTTCTTTTCTTTTCTCCTTACTTTCTCCCTGTCTTTCTTTTTTTTTTTGTGTGTATGTTTTCTTTTTTTCGTTGTTTTCTGTTCACTGTTAGGTTTGGTTTTTTTTTTGTCTGTGTGTCTGTGTATCTGGTGTCTGTCAGTCAGGGTTTCTGTCAGTCTGTGTGTATGTGTCTGTCTGTCTGTCTCTGACTCTGTCTATCTACCTATCTATCTATGTATCTATCTATCTATCTATCCACCTCTCTCTCACTTTACCTTTCTCACTCTCTTTCTTTTGCTGTCTTTTTTGTGTTGTTGCTCTTTTTTATCTGTATACATTTAGTCCTCTTTCATTCATATTTTATTCATTCGTTTAGCCTTTCCTTGCCCTTTGTTTTTTTTTTCTTCCTTCCTTTACCCAGTCGTCATTTTCTTTATGCATTGGTTCATCTGATTAACATTTTTGTCTCAGTATCTTTCTTCCTTTTTCTTCTAACTAAACAAAATCAGAGAAAGGTATTCAAGAAGAAAAAAAAGTAATTCTCACGTGAATATGTATGTAGATGTATGCGCGTGGGTGCGCGTGCGTGTATATACATGTGCATGCTCGTGTTTGTTTGTTTGTGTGTGTGTTATTGTGTGTGTGTTGTGTGTGTGTGTGTGTGTGTGTGTGTGTGTGTGTGTGTGTGTTTGTGTGTGTGTGGGTGCGTGGTGTGTGTGTTACTGTGCTGCGTTGTGCGGCATGCATGCGAATGTGCGCGTGGGTGTGAAAACGACTGGAAAGAAAAGGTGGTAAATGAGAAAGAGATGGAGGATGGGTTAGGGGAAATAGACCAAGGGATCTCTCTCTCTCTCTCTCTCTCTCTCTCTCTCTCTCTCTCTCTCTCTCTCTCTCTCTCTCTCTCTCTCTCTCTCTCTCTATCTATCTATCTATCTATCTATCTACTCTATCTATCTATCTTCTCATATATATATATATTTATTTATATATATTTATATATATATCTGTCCGTCCGTCCGTCCGTCCGTCCGTCTGTCTATCTATCTATCTATCTATCTATTTATCTATCTATCTATCTGTCTGTCTGTCTGTGTGTCTGCATATCTGTCTGCCCCTCTGACTATCTATGTTTTTTCCCTTTCTCTCAATCTGATAATTTGCAGCTTTATATCATATATGTGGTGCTTTTGGGGGTGTGGCTAATCCCATTGGCAGGGTTTGATGGTGTGTGCTCTTTGCTTTGCAGATAGAACCCATAGTATTATGAATTTATGTGAAGTTCTCCCTCTCCAATGAAAAAAAAAATTGTAATGATCAGTTAACACATATGTCTTAGGTATAAATAAGTGAGAGCAATCTCGAATGTCACTGAATTTTTTCTTGCCATTTAAAAAGGATTGACTAGTAAAGTGCACCCTGGAGTGGAATGATAGTTCTTTGTGTGTTTTGATTGTAGATTCGATTGTCGACAGCCCCCATAAAATCCCAAGTGACTGATGGTAAAATCTGAAGTGACTGATAAACCAAATAATTCCAGAGAATTAAAATAAAGACCCTGATTCAAATAAGCTTCAGGATTTATTTTAAAAAAAAAACCACTCCCCTTAGCAAAGTCCCCATTCCAATCCAACCTACACGGCCATGTCTGTGCTATGTGGACAGCCGATCCAGCTATCAGTTGTTGCCACATCAAAGAGGAAGTGAGCGACCCAAACCAACAAAAATGGCTGCCCCTGTTTGTCAGTGTCTGTTTGCCGCCTCTGGTCCTTATCACAGCTTTGCCTTGTTAAACATGGATAGACCATTGATTTTGGCACTCAACATTCATTTCCTGCCAGGAACTGGGAGAGGCTAATTGAGAAGTATTTGGGGGGAGGGGGGGACTTGGGGGGGGGGGATAGGTCTCTTTCTCTCTCCAAACTTGTGTTTCTGGTTCCCTCCGCGTGCCCTTTGACCTTTTCTGATGAATTGTTGTTATTTGTTCCCAGTGTCTGTTTGATGTTTTCTGTTTCTGGATGATCAGTTGTGTTCTCTCTCTCTCTCTCTCTCTCTCTTCTCTCTCTCTCGTCTCTCTCACTATCTCTTCCTCTCTCCATCACATTCTCTCTCTGTCGTTCTCTGTCTGTCTCTCTGTCTCTGTCTCTCAGTCAATAGGCTATTACTCTGTTTCCTGGCTATCCATGCAAACCAGTTACCCAGTACAGTGTAACAGGATACACTTAACATCATAGACCAGTGATTCATGCTTGGTCACGTCTCTTAGTTTTCAAACATGTTCTTGCTGTCTTTCCATAATATATATATGTTCACAAAAGCAACTGTTAACAATATTAGACAGTTCTAAAGTGCAGCAGCTATGTAATGAGAGATAACATCCGTTACAAGAAAGAAAACTTCCATTAGCAATATTGTGGTAGCTATACTATTCATATCAATAGGATTGTCACTATTTCATTTTTCACTATCTGTAATAAACTATTACATACCCATTGCACTCTTTCACATTTTAATTATATTTCAGGGTTTTTTTCTAAAATGTCAAGTTGCCAACAGAATATATCCCCAGTGAATGTTTTGTCTTTTACTGTTGGGAAAACCTGAAGGAATGTTCTGAAAGCCCAAACGAATTATTCAGCTGACAAGCTATACATGGTGGTTTTTCGCCACTTCTGCTGTCAGCACACAACATAATAAATGGAATTGTAAAGTCGCAAGTGGATTGCTTGGAGACTTTGCATCCTGTTTTCCCCTTCCATTTCCTTCTTGTTATCTTTCTATTCGTCATTTTTTCTCTCTGTTTTACTTTTCTTTTTATGCCTTGCTATTCATATTCAGTTTGCCTCAAGAACTATCTCTGTTTCCACAAAGCCATTGTAAATAAAATGATGGGCATTGTACAACAAAACCAAAATCAAGTAGAAAGAAATGGAGGGGGAGGCAATATATCTGAAAAGAAACCAGTCCAAGTTTGTCAGCAATGACCTCTGTCAATTATAAATCGTCTTCTACATGATCTTGTAAAATAAATTCGTTCGTCCTACAGGCTTAACAAAACAACAAATGGCTTTTTAAATAAATACACACAAACATGTTAGCTCTCAGCAGAGGATATTATAAAAGTAGAAAATCAAGAATGCCTCATTTGAAGATTTTTAATTTTGTAATTTTTTTTCTTGAGTTGCCATCTTTTGCGTTGTCTTTCTAGGAGTCTTTCTTCTTGATTTCTTTCTTTCTTTGCTTTTCTGTCCTTTTCTTTCTTACCCTTCTTCTAGCGATGGGAAAGAAAACTGTATCAATAAAACCGTGCCTTTGAGGAAAGTACATTTATATAATTAATAGAATCAAGCCATTAAGGAAAGTACATTTGTATCAATAGAACTGTGCCATTGAGGAAAAACGATGTTTATTAAGAGCCCCCTCCCCCTCCCTCTGCAAGTAATAACAGAATGCAAGCACAGGAGAGGAAGGAAAACCATGGCATGTGTGTAAAGAAAACCCAGTTTCGTTTTCCCTGACCTTTTAGGTGTCCATTATAGTTATCAATTGTGAATTATCTGCAACATTATCTTCTGAAGTGAAGATGTTCATCTTACAGAGTTTTTCTTCTTCATTTTCTTCGTGCATTTCTTTTATTTAAAGCTATATGTCAGTTGGCCTATGTGTACATCAATCAGTATATGTTCTCCCCTTCCTTATAACGACCAGTGTGTGTCTTCAATTTTACGTCTGTTCACTTAAAGTGATACCAGTGTGTGTGTGTGTGTGTGTGTGTGTGTGTGTGTGTGTGTGTGTGTGTGTGTGTGTGTGTGTGTGTGTGTGTGTGTGTGTTGTGTGTGTGTGTGTGTGCGTGCTGCGTGGTGTGTAGTGTGTGTTGTGTAGGTGGTGCTTGCGTGCGTGTATGTGTGCGTGGTGTGTGTGTGTGTGTGTGTGTGGTGTGTGTGTGTGGGGGTGTGTGTGTGTGTGTGTGTGTGTGTGCGTGCGTGCGTGCATGTGTGCACACGCTCATTTGTGCCTATGAGCAGGCCAGTCATGAGACTGGTGTATATGAGCTCATAATGAACACCTTATCAATATAGATCAATCCCCCTGGCAGACCTAATGGTGTGATTCATCAACCTGAAAAATGTAACATTCATACATATTCATGATTGATTGATGATCTTTACATCATGTCATATCTGATTGCCATATGTCTGTCTGACTGTACATCTAGATGTTTGTCTATAGATTTGTCTGTCTATAATATTTTTTGGTTGTTGGTATGTCAAACTTAAGTTTATGTTCGTGTGCTGGAACAAGTATGTACAGGTATAGTTGTGTGTGTGTGTGTGTGTGTGTGTGTGTGTGTGTGTGTGTGTGTGTGTTGTGTGTGTGTGTGTGTGTGTGTGTGTGTGGTGTGGTGTGTGTGTGTGTGTGTGTGTGGTGTGTGTGTGCAATACACTTTTCGTGTCACTGAAAACTTTTTAGCCTCTGAGAAATCAATGTGAATTCTCACTGGCCATCTATATAGTTGTTAAACTCAACAAAAACCAGACCAGATATATGCAAAACAACAACTCTAGAATGCTCCTCATGTTTTGACAATCATTGAAGGTTAAACTAATGATTTTAAAAATGGGGACATTATCACACTCCAGTACACCTAGAATGCTTTTAATGTTCAACTGTGACTGGAAATTAAAATACCGGTTTCTTTTTTTTTCATTTACATCCAAACATCATAACTGTCATCTTCATTAGCACAAACTTCAATGATTGGCAAATGGTCCACTCTTCATGGCCAGTCTGCATTCCAATCCACTATACATGATCCTACTGCAAGCATGTTCACAGCCAATCCAACCATTAGTTTGTTGCCACATCAAAGCGAAGTGAGAGTCCCAAACCAACAAATATGGATGCCCCCTGTTTGTCAGTGTCTGCTTGCTGCCTCTGGTAGTCATCACAGTGTTGCCTTGTTAAACATGGATCGGCCATTGATTTTGGCATTTAGCAGCCATTTGCCACTAACGTGGGCAGAAGCTAATTACAAAGGACGGGAAGGGTTGTGTCTCGTCCTTTCCCCAGTGCTATGTTTCTTCATGCTTCCTGCAGGTGTACTGTTTGTCTTGATTTGTTCTGCTTTGTTGTTATTTGCTTGTTGTTGCTTTTTTGCTTTGGTTTGGTTTGGTTTGGCTTGGTTATTTACAAATAGCCATTCCAATATTCTTTATCCTAGACCTGCCTCTGTCAGTTTGGTTTTTCCTCTCCCTTCCCTTTTTTTTTTAGTCAAAGGGGGGGGGGGGGGCATAATTTGGGTTTTTTTTGTTTTGTAAGGTTTTTTTGTTCCTTGGGAGGAGCTCCAAGGTTCACAAATGGGGATACTGCATTTTGCTTGTGTGATTGATTGCCCCCAATTAAGGTAGGTGCATTCTGACTTCGGGATGATGTCTAAATATGACACTAGAATGTATACAGTTTTGAAATTTTGTCATCCATTCTTACTGGCATGAAATGGCCTACTTTTCTGAACAGCTAAATAGCTTTTAACATGTGTGCAAGCTGTTGTGCATGTGTTTGCACATAGGACCTCAGTTAGTAGCCTCATACAAAGGATTTATGGGGGAGTGCCATTGGTACTAGTAGGAAGCTGGTTGCAAAATCTTTATTGGTGCTCCCACAGTCCAAGGAACTAGGGGATAGGTGAGGTGAGGTGACAGGGGCATTGGTACTGATGTTAACTCCAGAGGGAAAAAATCCCCCTAAACAGGTACCTTGGTGGAGGCTCGAACCTGGTCCATCAGATCATGAGTCCAATGCTCTAACCTCAAGGCTATCCCTCTCCCTGGTGTTTGCACTCCAGAGTGCAAAGCCTGGGTAAGTAAGTATGGGGGGCAAGCTGTTACCCATGCAGCAGACCCTCCCCCCTCCACATCGCTGGAATGATCCATTGGAAAGGCAATCAACGATACACATGGTTCCAGTGCTGTCACAGGAGTTGCCAGAACGATGCTGTATACAGCCTCAGACTGCCTTGGGGACTCCAACTCCCGATTTTTCCTCAGGGTTGACCAAAGCTTTCCTGTGAGTAGTATGGCTGCAAGGCAGTGGAGGTTTGAAATCAGAGTTTTCCTTCTCCTAGACAGACTGTCTTCTCAGACTGATGAGCTCCATCTACCCACATGACACAGATGGTACTGGCTTATGTGTGGAATAATAAGTATTTAAAGAGCCAGTACCCTCCCTACTTGTTTGTTTGTTTCGGGAAAAAGTTTGTGTATTTTTACCTCAGTAACAACCATTTAGTTAGCTCATGGGTAGAAGAGACATCATTGATGTTTACGTTAAGTGCATTAGTCTTATTTACGTGAGAGACACATTATGGTCAGGTTTTTATCTGCGTATTATTTTTCTTTTATTGTTATCATGATTTTTTAGTGATTTATCACATTGTTTATTTGTGTTGGTTTCTGCCTTTTTCCCCATATCTGTCTGTGTTAGTATTGTTTTCTCTCTCTCTCTCTCTCTCTCTCTCTCTCTCTCTCTCTCTCTCTCTCTCTCTCTCTCTCAGTGTCTGTGGTTTTGTATCTTTGTTCTCTGTGCCTATTGCTCTCTATATCCTACATGCAAACACTTTGGCTCAATAGTACTTGTCCTTCACAGGAAAAGTATATACTTGTATGGGTTTGTGTCTATACAGTAGGTATGTTTCTGCTTGATTTCTTCTCTCTCTCTCTCTCTCTCTCTCTCTCTCTCTCTCTCTCTCTTCTCTCTCTCTCTCTCTCTCTCTTCTCTCTCTCTCTCTCTCTCTCTCTCTCTCTCCCTCCTCTCTCTCCTCTCTCTCTCTCTCCCTCTCTGCTGCCTGTCTGTCCATGTCTCTGTCTCTCTGTCTTTGTCTGTCTCACTGTCTTTGTCTCTGTCTTTCTCTCTCGGTCTCTGTGCGTGAGTGTAGTGTGTGTGTGTATGTTTGTGTGTAGGTGTATGAGAGTGCCCATGGGAGTGGGCGTGGGCATGGCGCACACCCGCGCGCGTGCGTGCGTGTGTGTGTGTGCATGTATGTGTGGCGTGTGTGTGTGTGTGTGTGTGTGTGTGCATGTATGTGGGGTGTGTGTGGTGTGTGTGTGTGTGCGTGCGTGCGTGCGTACACACACACACACACACACACACACACGCAAGAGGCAGCAGTATAGAGCAATTGTGCCATTTGTCTCCCTCATTAATCCCTTCCCAACCGAGGGAGAGCGTGCAGCAATCACTTACACTAAACGCCTCCATCATCCCTCACCCCCCCTCCCCCTCCCCCATCTTCACTGGTCCTCCTGACCCTCTTCCCCCTGCCCCTCCCCCCCCCCCCCCCCTTCCCACTCTGCTCTAGGACTTTCTCTTTGTTCTATTATGCAAAGCTTTTCTGGATGCTGGTACAACAGTCCAGGATTGTTCTCAATGTGTGCGTGTGTTAGATGTTCTTTTTTTATATCTTGTTCTCGCTGTCTCCCTCTCTTTTTATCTAACTGGACGGGATAGCCTGGTGGTCAGAGTGATGTATTCGTGATCTGCTGACCCGGTTCGAATCTCGTTCAAGAGGATTTTTCCTCTGGAGTGAACATCAGTGCCGACTCCACTCTCACCAAAAGTCATTCGGATGAGACTTTAAACCGAGAACCCGTGTGCGAACGCACGCAGAACACCTTTCGCACATGTTAAAACCCGTTCTGCTTTTCGGAAGAGTAGGCCATTGTGTGCTGGTGGGGACGGATGACAAAATTGACAAAAAACTGCATGCACACGGGGACTTGATGAAAAAAATCACATGAGTGCTTATTCCATTATCCTCGAAATAAAAGAATAAAATAAAATAAAATGAAAATAAATAACTGTACCTCTCTTTGCTTCTGTCTCTTTAGTTTCTGTCTCACACCTCTGTCTGTATGTCAGTGGCCTAGAGGTAACGCTCTTGCCTAGAAAGTGAAAAGTCCGGGTTTCAAGCGTGTGGTGGTTCGAACCTGTTTGTGCCAAAATTCCTCCCACCCCCCACCCCACCCCTATCCACTAGACTGTGAGCTGTGGTGTGGGTGCTAGTCTTTTGGAAGGGGGATAAACCTAGGTGCAAGACTCATTTAGTGGCATCAAAGAACCCACAGCAACAAGAGAGCTGTCCCTGGCAAAATTATGTAGAAAAAAGCCACTCTGATAGGAAACCAAGTACATATGCAGACAGGAAAAGAAAAAAAGTAATGGGTGGCACTGCTTTTGTGGTGACGTGGTCTCCCTGGGAGAGCAGCCCCAATTTCAAGCAGATAAATCTTTTGTAACTTAAATGTATACAATATCATATCGCTTTCTCTCTGTGTGTGTGTGTGTGTGTGTGTGTGTGTGTGTGTGTGTGTGTGGTGTGTGTGTTGTGTGTGTGTGTGTGTGTGTGTGTGTGTGTGTGTGTGTGTGTGTTGTGTGTGCGTGTGCACGTGTGTGTCTTTCTCTGTCTCTATCTCTCTTTATCCTCTCTGAGTGTGTGTGCGTGAGAGAGAGAGAGTGGTTTGCACACAGGTTTCCTCATGCCAAGTAAGTTAGTAAAACATGTTCCCTCCCAAGAAACCTCTCTCTCTGTCTCTGTCTTTCTGTCTCTGCCTCTCTGTCTCTCTGTCTCCGTCTCTGTTTCTGTATCTCTCTCTCTCTCTCTCTCTCTCTCTCTCTCTCCTCCTCTCTCATCCTCTCTCTCTCTCTCTCCTCTCTTCTCTTCTATCTATCTATCTATCTATCTATCTATCTATCTATCTGGTCACCTTTTTTGAGTTGACAAACCAAACAAAATAGTTATACAAGGCTACCTACCCACTTCTATCGTTCTTCATTCTATGGCTGTTACTGAAGATTCATATAGCAGCTCTTGCTTCAGTCGTGATTCTCTCACTTCAAATTCTTATGTTCAGCTGCACAAGCTGTATGGTTTAGCAAACAGGTCACCACTCTTCCTGCTGAGTTTGCATTCCAATCCACCATACATAGTCCTACAACAGGCAATCTTCACAGCCAGTCCAGCAATTTTGTTTTGCCACATCAAAAGGGAAGTGAGAGACCCAAACCAACAAATATGGCTGCCCCTGTTTGTCAGTGTCTGCTTGCTGCCTCTGGTCGTCATCACAGTGTTGCCTTGTTGAACATGGATCGGCCATTGATTAAGGCATTTAGCGGCCATTTGTCCCCAACCTGAGCAGAAGCAAATGACAAAGCACCTGGAGGGCTATGCCCTACCACTTCCAGTGCTGTGCTTCCTCATGCACACATTGTACTGTTTGCTTTTTGTTTTGCTCTGTTTATTTGTTGGTTACTTGTTGTTGCTCCTCTCTTTTTAGTTTTGCCTAGTGAGTTTCCTAAGAACCATTTGGGCGTTTCTGATCATGGACTTACCTCTGTAAGTTTGTTCCCTCCTATGTCGCCCCCACCCACCCCTTTTTCATTGAAGAGGGGTGGGAGGGGGGCTGGGGCTGGGACAAGGGATAGCTTGTTTGGTTATACAGCCTGCATTGATTGGGTTTTTCTGTTTGCATTTACAAAGAGGCGCTGTGATTTTCTCAATACTCATGTCTACATTCTATTTTTTCTTTTATTTTCTCCCTTTAACTCTCTGATTTTTTGTTAGAGATTCTGTTGATGATATTGTTTGTTAGAGCTTCTGTTTACTATGTTGTTTGCTAGAGCTTCTTTCTGTTGATAATATTGTTTGTTAGAGCCTCTGTTGACAGTATTGTTTGTTAGAGCCTCTGTTGACAGTATTGTTTGTTAGAGCTTCTGTTGACAGTATTGTTTGTTAGAGCTTCTGTTGACAGTATTGTTTGTTAGAGCTTCTGTTGACAGTATTGTTTGTTAGAGCCTCTGTTGACAGTATTGTTTGTTAGAGCTTCTGTTTACTATGTTGTTTGCTAGAGCTTCTTTCTGTTGATAATATTGTTTGTTAGAGCCTCTGTTGACAGTATTGTTTGTTAGAGCCTCTGTTGACAGTATTGTTTGTTAGAGCCTCTGTTGACAGTATTGTTTGTTAGAGCTTCTGTTGATAATATTGTTTGTTAGAGCTTCTGTTGACAGTATTGTTTGTTAGAGCTTCTGTTGACAGTATTGTTTGTTAGAGCTTCTGTTGACAGTATTGTTTGTTAGAGCTTCTGTTGACAGTATTGTTTGTTAGAGCCTCTGTTGACAGTATTGTTTGTTAGAGCCTCTGTTGACAGTATTGTTTGTTAGAGCTTCTGTTGACAGTATTGTTTGTTAGAGCTTCTGTTGATGATATTGTTTGTTAGAGCTTCTGTTGACAGTATTGTTTGTTAGAGCTTCTGTTGACAGTATTGTTTGTTAGAGCTTCTGTTGACGATATTGTTTGTTAGAGCTTCTGTTGACAGTATTGTTTGTTAGAGCTTCTGTTGACGATATTGTTTGTTAGAGCTTCTGTTGACAGTATTGTTTGTTAGAGCTTCTGTTGATAATATTGTTAGTTAGATCTTCTGTTGACAGTATTGTTTGTTAGAGCTTCTGTTGACGCTATTGTTTGTTAGAGCTTCTGTTGACAGTATTGTTTGTTAGAGCTTCTGTTGACGATATTGTTTGTTAGAGCTTCTGTTGACAGTATTGTTTGTTAGAGCTTCTGTTGACAGTGTTGTTTGTTAGAGCTTCTGTTGACGATATTGTTTGTTAGAGCTTCTGTTGACAGTATTGTTTGTTAGAGCTTCTGTTGACGATATTGTTTGTTAGAGCTTCTGTTGACAGTATTGTTTGTTAGAGCTTCTGTTGATAATATTGTTAGTTAGAGCTTCTGTTGACAGTATTGTTTGTTAGAGCTTCTGTTGACAGTATTGTTTGTTAGAGCTTCTGTTGACAGTATTGTTTGTTAGAGCTTCTGTTGACAGTATTGTTTGTTAGAGCTTCTGTTGATGATATTGTTTGTTAGAGCTTCTGTTGACAGTATTGTTTGTTAGAGCTTCTGTTGACAGTATTGTTTGTTAGAGCCTCTGTTGACAGTATTGTTTGTTAGAGCCTCTGTTGACAGTATTGTTTGTTAGAGCTTCTGTTGACAGTATTGTTTGTTAGAGCTTCTGTTGACAGTATTGTTTGTTAGAGCTTCTGTTGACGATATTGTTTGTTAGAGCTTCTGTTGACAGTATTGTTTGTTAGAGCTTCTGTTGACAGTATTGTTTGTTAGAGCTTCTGTTGACAGTATTGTTTGTTAGAGCCTCTGTTGACAGTATTGTTTGTTAGAGCTTCTGTTGACAGTATTGTTTGTTAGAGCTTCTGTTGACAGTATTGTTTGTTAGAGCTTCTGTTGATAATATTGTTAGTTAGAGCTTCTGTTGACAGTATTGTTTGTTAGAGCTTCTGTTGATAGTATTGTTTGTTAGAGCTTCTGTTGACAGTATTGTTTGTTAGAGCTTCTGTTGACAGTATTGTTTGTTAGAGCTTCTGTTGATAATATTGTTTGTTAGAGCCTCTGTTGACAATAGTATCTCTTTGCCTTTACAGAGCTATGGACACATCCCAAATGTGAGCCCCTGCTCCTGTATTTCTGTCTGTATGTGCCTCTGTCTGCTTCATCCTTATCTGGTCCAACCCTGGGGATTTTTTTTCAATCTCAAAAGTTTCTTTATCACTCTTTGCCTTTTTCCCTCCTTGTATCGCCCCTTTCTCTTTTTTATGCATTCTTTTTTTAATTTGCTGCTGTGTTTACATGTGAAATGGTAAATGTATAAACAATCAGAGTTTTTTCTGTTTGTTTTTTTTTGTTCTTGGAGAAAGTTCCTCATTTATTTTTTAGTAGCTGCTATTTGTCTATCAGGTAGCTTTTAGACAGAACAGATAGTGTTGGTGTTTATGTAAGGTGCTTTGGTCTTGTTTACAAGAAAGAAACGTTATATTGTCGCTTTCTTCTTTTTCCTGTAATTTATCTAATTATTTATTTGTGGCGCTGGTGGTTGTGTTGTTTTTTGTCTTTCTCTGCATCTGTCTGTGTCATTTTTTTTCTCACTTTTTATCAGTGTCTGTATTTCTATATCTTTGTTCTCTAGGCATTTCTGCTTTTCTACTTCTCAAGGTGCAAATGTTTTGGTTTACCATTGTGTAAGTTATGTGTGTGTTTGTGTGCATGCATGTATGTGTGTGCGCGTATGTGCACGCACGTGTGTGCATGTGTTTTTATGTGTGCGTGCATGTGTGTGTGCATAATCTGATAAAAGAGAGCAGTAGAGATCAGTGGAGCCCATTTGTTTCCCTCATTTAGCCCTTCCCTGCTGTGGGAGAGGTGCATGGATGAATTACTTTAAACACTTCTAACAACCCTCCCCCCCCCCCCCCCTCCATTCTCCAGTCCTGACATATCCCCTTCCTCCCCACCCACCCACCTGCTCCTCCCAATCTTTGTTCTATTATGCAAAGCTTTTCTGATTGCTACTACAGCTGTCCAGAATTGTTTTCTCTGTACTATGCCATTTCTTTTATCTATGTCCTGACTCCATCCCTTTGTCTCTGACTGCACATGTCTCTGCTTAGCTCTCCTCTCTCACTCTCTCTCTCTCTCTTTCTCTCTCCTCTCTCTCTCTCTCCTTCTCTCTCTCTCTCTCTCTCTCTCTCTCTCTCTCTCTGTCTCTCTGTGGGTGTATGTGGGGGGGGGGGGGTGGGGGGGGGGGGGGGGGAATACACGCATGTTTCATGCTAAGTGAGTAAAAACTTGCTACCCTCCAAGAAACTGCTCTTGAAATCTCTCTGGCTATCTTTTCAGCTGACACACCAAGCGAAATAAACGAAATAAATGCAGGTAACAACCCACCTCCACCACTCTTCATGCCATGACTATCATTGAATATTGCACCTCTTAGCTTGGACATATTAAATTCTCTCACTTCAAATCCTGATCTTCATCTGCACAAGTTTCAAGGATAGACAAACAGGTCGCTCTTCCTGCTGATTCTGCATTCCAACCCACCATACATGATCCTGTGCATGCCATGTCAACATCAGATCCAGCCATTAGTTTGTTGCCACATGAAAAGGGCAGGGAGAGGCCTAAACCAACAAATTTGGCTGCCCCTGTTTGTCAGTGTCTGCTTCCCCCCTCTGGTGGTCACATCACAGTGTTGGCTTGTTAAACATGGATCAGCCATTGATTTTGGCACTTAGCAGCCAGTTTACTGGTACCTTGGGCTAAAGCTAATTACCTAGTGCTGGGAGGGCTGTGTCCTTCTCTTCCAATACTGCACTCTTCCAATCTCACACTGCGCTGTTTGATTTGGCTGGTTCTGATTTGTTGTTGTTTCTTTGTTGTTGCTTTTTTGCTTTGCTTTTCTATTTGTTTTGTTGTGTGAGTTCAGCAATAGCCAATCCAGTATGTGTTTCTTTGTTGTTGCACTTTTGCTTTTTTTTGTTTTGTTGTGCTATATGAGTTGTTTAGAAATAGCCAGTCTGGTGTTCCTAATTTTAGACCTGCCTCTGTCAGTTTGCCCAGTCTCCTCCTACTCTTTTTTTTTATTAAGAAAGGTGGAGGCAGTGAGGGAGAGTTTGTTTGATGAAAGCCAATGTTGATGATCTTTTTTATGTTTGCAGTTACAGAGCAATACTGTGATGTCTTCAATATATGTGTCTCCATTCTCTTTCTTTTTGCTGTCCCCTTCCTCTTTTTTTTCCCTTTGTTGACAAGAGCTCCCAGGTTCAGAACAGAGAGATTTTTGCATAATATGCTACCGTTCCCCCACCCCCACCACCACCACCATTTAGGTAGTTGCATTCGGACTTAGGAGATAGTGTCTACCTATGACACTTCTCTGCATGTTTTTTTTAAATTCTGTCATCCTTCCGAGTGGCATGAAATGGACTACTCTTCCAAAAGTTGGAATGGGTTTTAACATGGGCACAAGATGTTCTGCCTGCATTCACACATGGAGCCTCGGTTTATGGTCTCACGGGAAGGACTCTAACATTTAGTTTCATTTTCTTGTCAAACTGGGAACAAAGAGCAAGGCTGGGAATCGAACCCAGAACCTCACGGTTTGCTTGTTAGGCTGGTGAACGTCTTAACTGTCCTGCCACTTTCCTTGTTCTTCCTCTTCCAGATCTGATTGTTTGTGAATGGGTGGTCTAGAGATAACTGCCTGCCTAGAAAGCTAAAAGTCCAGGTCAGAAGTGTACGTGGTTTAATACCCGCTTGGGCCTAAAACTTTCCTCCCATCCATTAGACCATGAGTGGTCGTGTGAGTGCTAGTCTTTCGGATGAGATGATAGACCGAGGTCCTGTGTGCTACACAAAATTATTTAGTGCACGTAAAAGAACCCATAACAACAAGAGAATTGTCCCTGGCAAAATTCTCTAGAGAAAAGCCACTCTCATAGGGAAATTTGAAGAAAGGAAAAGGAAAAAAAATAATGGGAGGCACTACTCTTGTGACATCAGGTACTCCTGGGAGAGCAGCCCTGATTTCACACAGAGAAATCTGCTGTGACTTAAGGTGGTATGAAATATGAAATATGTTAGAGCCTGTGTGGATGAAACATCCTGCTTGTGTTTATAGAGTTAAGGACATGTGGCAAACCATGAGCCTCTGGTTCTGTATTTCTGTCTGTGGCTCAGTCTGCTTCCTCTTTCTATGGTGGGGATACTTTTTTGTTTAAATCTCATAATTTCTTCTTTCACTCTCTGTCTCTCTCCTTCCTCGTACTCTTTTCCCTTGTCTTTTTCTTGTTGTTGTATTTTCAAGCTTTTGCTGCAGTGTGTACATGTAAAAAATGGTTAGTAAAAATGTCACCAGTAGCCTTATTGTTATGTTTGATTGTCTATTTGTTTCTCTATGGAGATAGTGTCTCATTTTGATTCACTGTATGCATGTGAATGAAAAATATATATGCTTGCTGACTTTGTGTGGATATGCACAGGCCTTTATGCTCAAACTTCTGTGTGTGTGTGTGTGTGTGTGTGTGTGTGTGTGTGTGTGTGTGTGTGTGTGTGTGTGTGTGTGTGTGTGTGTGTGTGTGGCGCGCGCGCGCATGTGTGTGTGCATAATCTGATAAGAGGTAGCAGTAGAGATCAGTGGAGCCCATTTGTTTCCCTCATTTAGCCCTTCCCTGCTGTGGGAGAGCCTGCGCCAATCAATTACACTAAATGACTCCATCATCCTCCACCCTCCCCCCCACCCCCCACCCCCACCCCCTTTCTACTACTCTCATCTCTCCCCACCCCCTTGCCCCACTACATCCTCCACCCTCTTTCCATGCTCCTGCACTTCCACTCTATCTTTGTTGTATTGTGCAAAGCTTTCCTGATTGCTTGAACCTTTGTCTAGGATTGCTCTCTTTGTGCTATGTCTTTATTTTTATTATTATTATTATCATTATTATTGTTCATTTCTTTGTCTCCCCTCTCTTTGTCTCTGGCTGTACTACCTACATCTGCTTTTCTTTCACCGCCTCTACTCTATCTGTATGTCTGTACATGTCTCTGTCTTTGTGTGTCTCTCTGTGTACCCCTGTGTGTATGGTGTGTGTGTGTGTGTGTGTAGCAGGCCCTGGCGAGCTTGGGGCCAGCTCTGTGTGTGTGTGTGTGTGTGGTTTGTAGACAACCTTCCCCATGCCAGGTCAGTCAGTAACACCTAGCCAACTCCACCAAAACTGCTCTGAACTCTCTGTCTGTCTGTCTGTCTGTCTCTCTCTCTCTCTCTCTCTCTCTCTCTCTCTCTCTCTCTCTCTCTCTCTCTCTCTCTCTCTGTGAGTTTGCTTGCTTTGTTGTTGGTTGTATTCTATAATATTTTTCTTAGGAAAATGGGGAAGGGAGTAGGGCATGTGCAAAGAGGCGTTGCGCTTATTCACTTCCCTACAACATAGTGTCAAATGCATTTGTATATTCTCTGTATATCTGTCGGTCTGTCTCTGTCTCTATCTCTGTCTCTATCTCTGTCTCTTTCTGTCTCTCTTTGTCTCTCTTTGTCTCTCAGTGCCTCTGTCTGTCTGTCTCTGTCTCTCTCTCTCTCTCTCTCTCTCCTCTCTCTCTCTCTCTCTCTCTCTCTCTCTTTCTCTCTTTCTCTCTCTTTGATCTTCATATATTATTAGTAGTAGTATTTCAATATGATGGTCATTTGAATCTTCCTTTGATTAGTACGGTTTGTATAGGTTTGTTTATTTGGAGGTTTTTTGCAGTGGTATGTGTTTGTCTGTTTGTTGCTGTTGGGTTTGGTTTCGGTTCTTCTGTTTTGATTAGAGTGTGTGTGTGGTTTTTCTTGACTTTATTTCGTCTTCCCCACCCCCCCCCCCCCTTTTTTTTCTCTTTGTTGTGTGAGAGCATGGTGGAAAGAAGCCCTGTGCTTATCTGTTTACTCTCAATAAACATTTCCGTTCTCTCTCTCTCTCTCTCTCTCTCTCTCTCTCTCTCTCTCTCTCTCTGGCTGCCTTTCCAGTTATTAACTTAATTTGGTGCACAAGTCACTCTCTCATTTTCAGTCCTCATGAACTTCATCTCAAAAAAACTTCAAGATTAACAACAACAAAAAAGAGGCTACTCTTCCTGGTGAGTCTGCATATTAACCCGGCAATAGAGGATCACATCCCAGGTGACATTGACAAACTGAACAAACAAGTATTTTGTTTGCCACATCAAAAGGGCAGGGAGAGGGCCAAACCAACAAACATGGCTGCCCCTGTTTGCCAGTATCTGTTTGTCACCTGCCTGCTGTAGTCATCACAGTGTTGCCTTGTAAAACATGGATGAGCCATTGATTTTGGCACTTAGCAGCTATTTTCCCTGCAGTGGGGCGTGTAGAAGCAAGTCACAAAGGACCTGGAGGACTGTGCCCTGCCACTTTTTAAATTTTATTTATTTATTTTATTCTTTTGTTTCGAGGATAATGGAATAAGGTCTCATCCCTGTGTGTATGCAGTTTTGTAAATTTTGTCATCCATTCCCACTGGCACACATTGACCTACTCTTCCGAAAAGTGGAACAGGTTTTAAAGTGTGCGCAAGATGTTCTTCCAGTGCTGTGCTCCCTCACGCTTACAGTGTACTCTTTGCTTTTTGTCTTACTTCACTATTTCTTGGTGTTTGCATGTTGTTGCTTTTTGTTTGTGTGTGTGTGTGAGTTTTGCAAATGGCCTTTCTAATGTCACTAATCTCAGACCTGCCTCTGTTGGTTTGCTCCTTCTTTTTCTTTTATTAGCAAGAAGTGGAGGTGGGAAAGATTCTTTTGTTGTAGACTACGTTGTTATGGTTTCTGCTTGCTTCTTTTTCGTTCCTTGGCTAAGTTCCCAGGTTTACAAATGGTGAGATTGTTGCATGTGCAACCGTTTCCTTTCCTCACCATTTAGTTAGCAGCATTTCAACTTTGGGGATGGAGTCTAAACACTAAACCTGTGTGTATGCGGGTGGGTTTTTTTCTCTCTAGAATTTGCAAATCGTTCGTGCCAGCACAAAATGATCTACTCTTCTCAAAAGTGGAACAGGATTTTAATATATGCACAAGATGTTGTGCTGCATTCACACACAGGGCTTCAGTTTATAGCTTCATCCAAAGGACTTACGCGTTTAGTTTGACTTTCTCATCAAACTGGAAAGAAAGGGCAAGGCTCGGAATCGAACCCAGAACCTTACTACAGTTTACTTGTCAGGCAGGTGAAAGTCTAAACCCGTCATTTCACCTCCTTTTTTGTTTGTTTGCATTCAAAAAGAGGATACTGTGATGTCCTTGATACCCATGTTGATCTCTTTTCATTCTTTCTTCATTCCTTTTTCTCCTTCTGCTTTGATTTCTTGTTAGAGCTCCTGCTGACAACATTTTCTGCTTGCTTTTACGAGCTGTGGAAATGGCCTAACTGTCCTTTTTGTTTCTTTCTTTGTTTCCTTCTAAATGTTTCTTTTTCTTTTCCAGGCTAGAGCTCTAAGGTTCTCCAGTGGTGAGATTGTGGGTATGCAACCGTTTCTGGCCACCATGAAGGTAGCCACGTTCGGATTTAAGGGATGTATACTGGGTATGTTCGTTTTTCTGTAACCCACCTTACACTGACATGAATTATGGGATCTTTAACGCGCATATTTGATCTTCTGCATGTATATACATGAAGGGAAGTAATGCACTGACTATTCTGCACTTAAACTTGATCTGGGATTGAATTCGAACAGTCCTGATGACTCAGCTATGGCGTCCATCTTCTATATTATTTTATTGATATAAATAAATAAACAAACACACAAACAAATAAGATACAGTTCTAGCTGATAGCATAAACAGAGTCAGATTTTATCTGTGATTATCTCTCTTGTTTAAGAGCAATGACATGTACCTCTCTTCTCTATTTTTCTTAACATCTTTTATCTATTTTTTTTGGGGGGAGGGGGGTTAATGGTGGTGGTTTGGTGCTTTTTTGTCTTTCTATCTAATAATACTATCATTTGTATAAATGCATGTCTGTCAATGGAAAGGTTGCATGCTTGGAGGGTTCGTATGTATGTGTTCATGCTGTGCATATGTATGCATTTTGGGCTTTGAACTCCTTTGTGTGTGTCTGTGTACATGCATGAGTGTAAGCATGTGTGTGCGCACACGTACATGCCTGCGTGTGCATACGTGCATACATAAGCGGGAGTGTGTGCATATTCTGATAAGAGGTAGCAGGAGAGATCAAACTTAACCATTTGTTTCCCTCATCTAACCCTACCTGCTGGGGGAGAGAGCTGCACCAATCAATTACACTAAACACCTCCATCATCATTCCTGCCCCCACCCCCACCCCACCCCACCCCACCCCTCTCATCTCTGCTACTCTAATCTCGTCATTCCCCCTCATTCCCCCTCCCTTACCCCCACGCCTCATCCCCCCTCCTTACCCCCAAGCTTCTAACACCTCCCCTGTAACATTCCCACTACTCTCTCTCTCTCTCCCTCCATCTTTGTCTAATTATGCAGAGTTTTCCTGGTGGTCAGTGCAAGGCTCCAGGAATGTCATCTGTATAGTCTGTCCTATCAAACTTAAAGTAGTCGTTCTAGCCCTGCTGATCCCCTGTTTAGGATCTGTCTTTTCTTTTAATGTCTCTGTCTGTCTGTCTGTCTCTCTGTGTCTCTGTGTCTCTGTGTTTCCATCTGTGTGTGTGTGTGTGTCTCTCTATGTCTGTGTCTCTATGTTTTTGTGTCTCTGTCTCTCTGTGTCTCTTTGTTTCTCTTTCTATGTCAGTCTGTCTGCCTGCCTGCCTGTCTCTCTGTCTGTCTGACTCTCTCTCTCTCTCTCTCTCTCTCTCTCTCTCTCTCTCTCTCTCTCTCTCTCGGGCTGGATGTAAAAAAGTCTTGTACTTATTCTATTACCCTCAGAAAATAAAAGTTCGTATCTTTATCGTTATCTCTCTCTGGGCATGCCATGTTGATGTACATCCACAGTCCTTGAACAAAGTATTTTTTAAGTAAACTGAAGTGGTGTGTGTGCATGTGTGTCAAGACAAGTCATTTTTTTCTTTCCAGATGGTACATTGAATAAGCAATGCTTTTGCTTCTTTCATCAAGCCATCTATCTAGGAACAAAAACCAACTTGATCAATATTATCTGTTGTGTGTGTGTGTGTGTGTGTGTGTGTGTGTGTGTGTGTCTGTGTCTGTGTGTCTGTGCCTGTGAATTCTTAAATATACTGTCTATTCACATTAAACAGCATTAGACGAAAACAAAAGGAAGAAAGAAATGTGTATTTAGGTGTGCACACGCGCACGTACGGGACACAGAGAGGGAGAGAGATTGAAAGAGAGTGTGTGTGTTTATTTTTTATATTTTTTCCTTTATTTCGAGGATAATGGAATAAGCACTCATGTGTGTGTGTGTGTGTGTGTGTGTGTGTGTGTGTGTGTGTGTGTGTGTGTGCGAGCGCGTGCGTGTGTGTGTGTGTGTGTGTGTAATAATCCTGAATTATTGGCAGTGTTCGTTGCAGCAATTCATGATTCAAACTTAAGGTTCTTTCGCACTGCAACTGCAGCAACAGCAGTAGCGATCAGCAGGAAAGCTGATTGGTTGAAAATAAAAGCATCTAGAACACGGAACATCACGTGACCATTAATTTGCATAATTATGACCCAGTCAGATTTGGAGGGTTTTTTCTTTTCTTTTCTTTTGCTGTCACTTTTAGAGAGAGAAAAAAAGCATCAGACCACAGAATATCATGTGACCATTTTGCATAATCATGACGCAATGAGATTTTAGGACTTTTTCTTTTCTTTTGCTGTTAGTTATAGAGAAAATAAAAGCATCTAGAACACAGAACATCATGTGACTATTTTTTGCACATGACTCAGTCTCACATTTCGAGGACTTTTCTTTTGCTGTTAGGTATACAGAAAAGAAAAGTATCAGAAAACGGAATATCATGTAACCGTTTTGCATATGATTCAGTCATACTTGGAGGACTTTTTCCTTTTCTTTTGCTTTTAGTTAAGCAGAAGGTTCTGAGTTATTTTGTACTGTGCTGTTGATAAGGTGAAAAAGTGGTGAAAGGGGGGGGGGAGGTGCTGTTATGTGAAGTACCGTGTTAGTGTGTGCACTAGAGTTTTCACATAGATTTTGCATAGTTTTAATCTGAGATTTACAAGACTGGCAAGGTGATAGCCCCAATATGGCCTCTGTGGTCGGCAGGGCTATCAACAACCAGATTGGATTGAATTGATTTACACTTTTTTTTAACAATGTGATTGACAGCATATACCAGAGTATGCCTCTCTGTCCTCTGTCTCTGTCTATCTGTCTCTGTTTCTCTCTATCTCTTTTTGTCTCTCAGTCTCAGTCTCTCTCTCTCTCTCAGGCATTCATAAGATCTATTTCTCTCTATCTCTTTTTGTCTCTCAGTCTCAGTCTCTCTCTCTCCAGAATTCATAAGATCTGAATCAAACTTTAAAAAATTCAAAAGCAGGTTGTACAATTACCTTATGGATCTCTCTGACTTGAGCTGTCTATGTCCAAAGATGTATTGAGAACAATATTATATGCATAAATTTTTTTCTCACTGTATCAGAGTATATTTCGTTTTGGTATATATAGCTTTGATGATCTCTCTCTCTCTCTCTCTCTCTCTCTCCTCTTCTCTCTCCCTCTCTCTCCTCCCCCCTCCCCCTCTTCTCTCTCCTTTCTCTCTCTCTCTCTCTCTCTCTCTCTCTCTCTCTCTCTCTCTCTCTCTCTCTCTCTCTCTCCTACCTCTCCCTCCCCCCCCCTTCTCTCTCATGTTTGTATTCTCTCTGACACTTTTTTAAAATTTTAAATGTTGTTCAACAATACGACTCGAAGAAACATTAGGTGTATTTGTCATATCATCATTCCATCAAGCTCCATAAAGTTTATATGTGATCATAATTATTATGTTTATGATGATGGTGGTGATGATGGGGATGATGATAGAGGTGATGACAATGATGATTATAGTGGTGATGTTTATTGTAATTATTATGATTCACTTTGCTTATATTTTTGTCTGTTTACGTTCTTTCTTTCTTTCTTTTCGAGGGCTGGATGTAAAAAAGTCTTGTACTTATTCTATTACCCTCAGAAAATAAAATTTCGTTATCGTTATCGTTATCGTTCTCTCTCTCTCTCTCTCTCTCTCTCTCTCTCCCCTCTCCTCTCTCTCTCTCTCTCTCTCTCTCTCTCTCTCTGCGTATGAACAACGAAATTCATTTCTATCCACTTAAACAGTACTGACTGCGGGGTGGTCAAGTAAATACTTCATACGCTACTTTACTTAATGAAAGCGTTCTTTCCTACACAATAAAAAATGGATCACAAATGATCGTACAAGGGAGTCTACGCTGATATAGCACTCTCATAATTAAGCCCCTTTCCTTCTACCATTCATCATCAAACTCGGGGAAGGACATGATGAACAAAACACAGTGAGAATCCAAACTGTGTGCCACGAACTCTCGAATTTTCCACGGATTTCATCCGAAAATGCACCTATTCTCCTATTTCCAACACGTCAACGATCATTTAGCGGTCTTTACAATCAATATTCATCACTCTCCTATTGGTAAACAGGCCATTTTCACACCAGGAGGGAGTTAAGTCTCGGGCTTGCTTTAACCACTGGCATGTTGAAATATGTATGAGGGGTTGAATGAAAGAGACTGCAGTTGATGAGAGCTGTGGTTTTGGCCCTCAACCCACAAGCTTTGTCAGTTACTGGCGTAAGCAAAGTGCCACTAAGGCCTACTACCTACATTACACCAGCTGTGAAGCTGTTTGAACTGTTCATGCTCAGATCGCCTCTATCTGTAGTAAGCTTTTAGCATAACGACCTGCACTCTCCTTGAAAGGAGAAACAGTCCTCTGAAGTGGGTGCATTGCCGCCTATTCTTACGAGGAGCTCTGAAAACTGCCCTGCACGCAACACTTCTCGTTCGCCTGTGTACTGATGGTCTCAGGGTGATATTCAGGGAGTGAGATCAAGTGTATATTCTGGGTGGCCCCCCCTAGGGTGTGATGCTAGCTGTGGAACGCCCAACGACAAACATAAAGAGCTCTCAGACTTTTATTTGTTTCAATAATCAACGCCATGAAATCGATTACTTCGGGCTGGCTAGGTAAGCGAGAGTAATTATGTCTGAATTCAATCAAGCAGTCTGTTTATGTTCGATACAAAAAATATGGAGAACACTTTTTATAAAAATCAGCGCAGAACATTTTATGAACGGTAAAGTAGGCTACCCATTCTATCAAAAGTTTGTTTAAAACACTCTGATATCCTTTTAAAGATTTTCTTGTGGCTTTTTCAGTTACACCACAACCCTCCTCCCACCCCCCCCCCCCCCACACACACACACACACCTTTGCAAAGCGTTTTGTTTGTTGAGGCCGGTTTTGTTGTTAGTTTTGAGTGAAGTAAGCAGGACCAATCATATTACGCGAAAGTTTAAGAGCAATCACAGAAACACAAGCGAGGAAATACGGGAGACAGATAGAAAGAAAGAACAAGTTCATGTACACATGTTTGCAAACACACCTGCGTGCTTGCACGCACACACATGCGCTTGCTCGTGCGCGCGCACACACACACACACACACACACACACACACACAAGCGCGTGCACACACTCACACACACACACACACATACATGCTGGCGCCCACACTACACCGATGCACTTCTACATACAAAGGTTGCTGGGGGAAATGTGTGTGTGTGTGTGTGTGTGTGTGTGTGAGAGAGAGAGAGAGAGAGAGAGAGAGAGAGAGAGAGAAGGGGGGGGGTGATGGGGTGATGGTGGTGGAGAAGAGTAAACTGGAAAGCAAAGGGGGAGGCAGGCAGGTGATGCCAGAAGCAGGGTGCTTTCCCCAACAACCAGCGGATGTCCATCTCCAGGAACTCTTTTGTGGGTCTGTAGTTCTGCTCTGTAGCCTTTACTCTTTGTGTGCTGGCAGACTGCAGGATACAGAGAGAGAGAGGGGTGGGGGTGGAAGATGGATACAGGCAGACAGACAGACAGACGCAGTCAGAGACATGAATAGACAGCTGACTGACTGACTGACAGACAGACAGAGACAGATGCAGGTTGAGAGAGAGATAGATGGAGAGACAGAGATAGAGTCAGAGAGATAGATACAGAGACAGACATACAGAGACAGACACAGATTCAGATAGAAAGAGACAGACAGAGACAGATGCATATTTAAAGAGAGAGAGATGGAGAGATAGAGACAGAGAGATAGAGACAGAGACAGACAGATACAGACGCACTTTCAGATAGAAAGAGACAGTCAGACAGACGCAGATTCAGAGAGAGAGAGAGAGAGGGAGGGAGGGAGAGAGAGAATGAATGAATGAATGAATGAATGAATGAATGAGACAGATAGAAACACAGAAACTGAAAAATAGAGCTTTTATCGATGCTGTATATAAAAAACACCAACCCAAGAAGTAAATGAGTGAATGAAGAGAAAGATATCTGAGTCTACACACACACACACACACACACACACACACACACACAACAGCAGCAGCAGCAGCAGCGATAGAAAGAAGCGATATAGAGGCAGGGAAAAGGGAGAGAGAGGTTGATGAAGAAGAAAAAAGACAGAAAAAAAGGAAACAAAGAAAACGGAAGAATGAAAGGAAAGAAAAGGAGAAGGGAAAAACGAAGGAACGAACGTCATGAACTTAAAAAGATAACTCCAAAAAGAGAAGCAATATTGTATCACAAATGGGAAACATAATCTCTGTCATTTATTATTCAAATCTGCCACTACATGTCACATAACTGAAGACTGAGGCCCAGTCATCCAATGAAATGTCCGAATGGATCTGATTGGACAGCTTTCCCCGCGCAGCTCTGACCAATGGAGGAGGTTCTTGCTTGACACCCTGGTTTCATCTGAAAGCAGAGTATAAGTAGTTCAGAATTAACAAAAGAAACATCAAGAAAAGAAGAAAAGAAAAGAAAATTAAACAAAGTAAGAAAAATCAAGCCATTCTCTTCATCTGTCTGGCTAAAAACATGTAATCATCATAACAAAACAATGCCTTTGGAGCATGTGTAATTAATACATTACTGACATTACTTTGTTTTTTTATCTTTTCTGCCTTCATATTTGCAAAAAATCCTACATATTAATGTTTGATGTGGTTTTCTTTTTGTAGTGTTCTCTTTCTTACGCTTATTCCTTAAGCACACACTACTACAACTTACTTGAAGCAGATCTCTATATTTTGTAAGTACTTTTGATGGCAAATAACTTAGAGACAGACAGACAGACAGGCAGACAGGAAGTAGACAGACTAACCAAGGTAGACAGAGTAATATATGGACAAGAGAGGCAGAGACACACAGAGACAAAGAAACAAACGAACAGACAGAGACAGAGAGAGAGCAGTATGAATACAAACTACGCTTTTTTATAGAGAAGAAAAAAACCCAGTAAGTTCAATGTGAACAAATCATTATATGAACACCTCTCTCTCTCTCTCTCTCTCTCTCTCTCTCTCTCTCTCTCTCTCTCTCTCTCTCTATGTGAAATGCATTGGGTATTGGTTGAAAGTATCGCAGATGTGTGGAGACAGACTCCCTTCCCAAGCATATAAGTTTTTGTATGACCTCGATGAGAGAGGGAAGATAACATGGGTGACTAGTGTGCGTAAGTGTTTGTGTGAAAATGGTTTTGCATTTGTGTGGCTTAATCAGGGTGTTGGGTGTGTCAAGAGTTTTCTGGCCTCCTTTAAACAACGTATCATAGATTGTAGATGGCAGCATTGGGAGAGCCACATTCAAAGCAGTGACAGATTTTCTTTATATAAATTATTCAAAGCAAATCACCTTGTTGAAACATACCTAACCATGAATATGAATAAGTTTGTAAGGTGTGTATTGACCAAGTTTCGTTTTGGGGTCACCGATATGATGGTACATCATTTAAGATATAAAATATATGACAGAAATATGACGTGCCCCATGTGTAAATTGTATAGAGAAGATGAGGTTCACTTTGTTTTCTGTTGCCCAGCACTGGAAGATTTAAGAACAAAATACATTCCTTCTAAGTTTTATAAGAGACCTGCACTATTTAGGTTAGTCTTACTTTTGTCCTCCACCAATGTAAACACTATACGAAATGTTGCTATGTACTTGCATAAGTCTTTCAAAAGAAGAGAAACGATGATGTCATGATTACCTTTAGATTGCAAAACTGTTATGTATGTGTTGGAGGTACAGGACTTAGGTGTGGATGTACAAACCATTACCAATGATGTATACCCCTTCAAATGGGGCCAAGGCCTTTTTTTGAATAAATTATTGTCATTGTCATTGTCATTGTCTCTCTCTCTCGTTGATCTCCCTTGGTTATAGTCATGTGTTGTCTTTGCTCTGCTAAGTTTTGGTAAAAATTTCCAATTCATCCAGCACCATGCCTGTTGTTGGACTTCCAACAGCACTGGAAGCAACCCTGGGTGCCCTGCTGCAAGACAGTCACTTGACTTCCTGGATAATTTGTGGAGAAGGGAGCAATACGACAGTTATACTTCGACTGAGGACAGACAGTGACAGAGTCAACATGGCTGGCCAGCAAACTTCTACCTGTCAACATTTCCGGAAAAAAAACTCCCAGTCAACTGAACAGGGACAGGAGACGGATACAGGAGAGAAGACAGACAGAGGAAAGGAGGCAGACAGCAATGAGGGAAGAGAAAATTGAAGCAAGAGAGTCTTTCACTTATGAAAATTCTCAAACTTTATTTATGCCAACTCCCCCAACAAGCCATGCTGTCTCATACACCAACACACCCCTGTCTTCTGACAACACACCGCTGCCCGTGCTGTCTTCAGCACGTGAATTTCGCCAACGTCAGGGGATGTCACCCCGCTAAACAAGGTAGACAGAGACAGAGTAATATATGGACAATAATAATATATGGAATTTATATAGCGCTGAATCTTGTAAAAAAAAAAAACCTAAAAAAAACAACAAATCGAAGCGCTTGCAAGAGAGACAGAGACACACAGAGACGAAGAAACAAACGAACAGAGAGACAGAGACACAGAGAGAGAGATAGAGAGCGGTATGAATACAAACAACGCTTTTTTATAGAGAAGAAAAAACAACAGTGATAAGTTCTATGTGAACAAATCATTATATGAACACCTGTGTGTGTGTGTGTGTGTGTGTGTGTGTGTGTGTGTGTGTGTGTGTGTGTGTGTGAGAGAATTTGTGTGTTTATTTTTTATTGTAAGAAAAGTGCGTTTTAAGGGTGTGTTTTTTTTTAAGTTAGCACAAAACACAGCTAGCTGAATAGTCAGGTTTGTTTCGTTCATAATATTCAACATTGTATCTCTTATGTATGAATACATGTTGTGCAAAAAATATCACAAGATCTCTACTCTGCTATGACGTTATTTTGTTGTCATTGTTGTTATTGTTGTGGTTTACCCAGCTTAACACACTCACGGGAGTCACCCAGAATGTGCACTCTGACTCACTCATTCCACCCGGGAATCACTGTGAGATTGAAATTGCACACTGAATGAGAAGTTTGCATTTATTATTATTATTATTATTATTATTATTAATGACTGTTTTAAGTACCTCGCCAAATAGGCAGCCATACTCCGACTTTAGAGGATTTTTTTCTCCTTTTAAAGGAGAGTGCGGGTTGTTATGTTAAGAGCTTGTCATGGCTGAAAGCAATCTCAACACATTATACAACACAACAACATTTTCGTGTAGGCCTTGGGAAATTAGCTGACATCAATAACTGACATAGCTTTTGTCGTTAATTGATCATAATTTAATCTAGTAATAGTTGTTCATTATTTTTTGTTTATTTCTTGCTTTTCTCGAATCGTTCCTTTCTGATTATCGCCCCTTTGAAAAAGAGGCTGTAAAACACTGTTGATGCCAATAAAAGTGTCATATCTCTCTCTCTCTCTCTCTCTCTCTCTCTCTCTCTCTCTCTCTCTCTCTCTCAACTGTTGGTGAGCGCCTGAGGAGGGCCAATGCATCCCATTTCCAGGTAAATCCTTATATGATTTCCGCACTAATGGTAATCAATTTAATGCGTGTGCTTACTCAACTTTATTTATTTTGTTTCTATTCCATATGATTGTTGTTAATGAGTATTGACATTTGCATATGGTTCAATTTTGCTTGCTTTTAATTGATGTTTTTCTATTTTACATTTCTTTGTTGTTGCCGTTGTATTTTTATGTGTGTTGTTCTTGAAGCTATCAATTTGCATATGTATGTGAAATTCTTGAGCATGTGTGTGTGTGTGTGTGTGTGTGTGTGTGTGTGTACGTGTGTGTGTGTGTGTGTGTGCGTGAGTGTGTGCATGTGTGTGTGTTTGCGTGGTTTAAAAAAAACTGGGTTTTGACTATCGTAATTTTTATTTTATAGATTTGGTCTGCAGCGTACCATGTTTGTAATATCTGTTTTCGATAATTTAATCAATGTATTTAATTTTATTGATTTTCTCTCTCTCGCTCACACACACACACACACACACACACACACACACACACACACACACACACACACACACACACACACACCTCTTTTGATTGGATGCTTTAAGTTCATTTTTCCAACGTATGGATTTTTTAAATAATTGATGTCAGCTTCCCGATTGACTCGATTTTGTTGTTGCCAGATTAAGACTCGAAAGGTTGCTTTTTTTCTTACTTGTTAATTATATTTAGGATTGTTTTCCCTTTCTTTCACATATCTCTATCAACAGTTTATAATTATGTGTACTGGTACCTCGCTTATTTTGCTTGTTTTCCCATAGTTATGTATTATGTATTGTGACGATATTTGAGTAATTATTGTATAATTCTATATATTGACCTGCGTATCTGTCTCTATGACCCTCCCTATCTTTCTATCTGCCAATCTACCCGTTTTTCTCTCCACTTCTTTGTTTTTTTAATATCTGATTGACTTTTGTGGCACCTTTTTTCATGGATTTTCTAGTGCCTTGTATAGAAAGGCTTTTTTCTGATGATAGGATAGCTCTCTCTCTTATACATCAAATATTTACATTTAACAAAAATCTTTTTTAGTTATCATTATATTTTTGTTATTTTACGTTTATTTGAAACTGTTAGCTTTGATTATTAAGGATAGTCCCTTCTCAGGGCAAGGGCTGGGCGAAAAATAGTATGTCAATACTTATCTGTAATCCTTGGGAATAAAGATTATCTATCAATCAATCAATTAATCTCTCTCTCTCTCTCTCTCTCTCTCTCTCTCTCTCTCTCTCTCTCTCTCTCTCTCTCTCAATCAGAGACATAGTTTGCCTTATATCAACAAGACTCGAATCCGCTCGAACGAGCTTGGCATTATACGTAAGTTGGGCATTGAAAAGGCCACGAACTCCAATTTGCTAGTGTTGTTCACAGTTTGAATATAGTATATTAGTTTAAAGTGCCAGGTTTTTAATCATTTTTTATGGAAGGTTTGGGTATATAATGGTTCTATTAATCATAATTCTGTGTATACCATTTTAGAAAGGAATAATGACCTTAACCTAAAAAGATCTCTCCCTCCTTCTCTCTCCCTCTCTCCCTCCCTTCTCTCTCCCCTCTCTCTCTCTCTCTCTCTCTCTCTCTCTCTCTCTCTCTCTCTCTTGTGTCCTCTTTTTTTTCTTCAAATAGATTCTATTCTCCCCACCATTCAAAACACAAAAGGAAGGTGATGGCAACTTGATAGACATTTTTTCTAGGACATTACCGCTGAAGAGAAGTCTCTGACAATGCCAGACAATGTCAGCGCCAAAACAGCAGTCTGGCATTCCGTCGCATTGAACGTTCAAACAGACTGCCCACATCCATATCAGCCCATGCCTTTTTTCGCCCCAAGAACGGCAATGGGCAGACGACCCTGTCAGCTTTCATGGCGTAAATTGTCAGAGTTACCTCCTGCTGGTTTCCACCAATGGAGGGAAAAACCGTTTCCCCGGCCTGTGTGAAAGTTTATGACAAAAACTGGACAGGAGTGACAGAGAAGCTGGTTTTAATAACGTTTGTTGTCACTGCTGAGGAAGAATTGAAGGTGGCTGTAACAAAGTTTCTGCCCTCTAAATTGAAATGTTCAGTCTCCATGCTGGGTGTTTTCAAGCGGTTATGATCCTTTTGGGAGAATAACTGTTCTGAAAAGAAGGCTATACTACCAGTTCATGTGAAAAAGTGAACCTTAGATAGTCTGGGTGGTTGTTGTTTTTCTTTAAAAGAGTATAGTAAGAATCGATTTGCAACTGTGATCTCTGTTGTCAAACTGTTATGGATGATAACTGAATAACAGTTTATAACTGCTGTAAACAACAACCCTATTTGGAAAGATGGTTAGGACGTTCTTTAAACTGTTTTCCCCTCATGTATTGATTTTAACATGGGAACGCTCCTGAGATACTTAAGGCAACGAATAATGATGGTGGAAAGTGTGTTGTTACACAGGGATTTTGTCATGCCTATATTCTACTTTCTTTCAGACTCACAAATTAACGTTGTTAGTGGTCACGTTGTCAGGTTTTGGTTCAGGCCAAAAATGTTGTCAGTTATTAATGAAATCAAAGTGCCAAGACTGATTTGAAATGTGATCTTGAGACAGTCTTCATCCATGACAAGTTCTTGATGTAACAATCTGTACTCTTCATCAAAGGAGAGAAAAAAAATCTTCTGAAGTTGGAGTATGGCTGTTTATATGGCGATGTACTTGGAAACAGCTGTACATGCAGAAATTCTCATCCAGGGTGTATTTTCAAGCTCACAGTGATTTTTTATATTTTATTCTATTTATTTATATTCTTTTATATCGAGTATAATGGAATAAGCACCTATGTGCTTTTTTGACATCCAGTCCCCGTGTGTATGCGGTTTTGTAAATTCTATCATCTGTTCCCACCGGGGCACAATGGCCTACTCTTACGAAAAGCGGAACAGGATTTAACATGTGCGTAAGACGTTCTGCGTGCGTTCGCACACGGGGCCTCGGTTTATAGTCTCATCTGAAGGACTTTGGGGGAGAGTGGAGTCTGCGCTGATGTGAACTCCAGGGGAAAATATCCCCTTGAACTGGAATCGAACCCGGGTCGTCAGATTGCGAGCGCAATGTTCTAACCACTAGGCTATCCCGTCCCCCCAGAGTGCATGACTAGTCAAGTCAAAAATACTTTAATAACCCCATGAAGGGAGACTACAACACTGACAGGCACATAGTACTAATACTAATCCAAGTGACCCCCCCCCCCCCCCCCCCCCCCCCAGACGCTTAATTGAGGAACGTCCAACCCAACAATATATTACCAGCTTCTTCGTTGATATGACAATGTTCCTTTTAAGAAGTTGGCAGAGCCTTTGTCAGTGTGGCTAACTGGTCAAGAAGAAGCATATCGCTTGAACCCGTGTTCTGTCCGTCTTCGCAGAGCAAGAGTTGTCCGTGCCTGATATACTCAGGTTTGTGTTTTAAACGACTGACCTGGTCCTTGTTCTTAGATAGATGGCTTGATGAAAAAAGCAAATACATTGCTTATTCAATGTACCATCTGGAAATCAAAATTTGACTTGACTTGACTTGACTTCGTTTCAGAAAGTGAAACTTAACGTTAACGTGATAAAGCCTACTCTGGTTTAGGTCACTACAGTCAACAGATTTCCAAAGTAGAAAGCTTGCTGCGACATTGCCATGTCTTAAGTCATTTTCCGAACGCGAGATCCTTGACACAGCAGGGAAGTAAAATCCTCCTCGTATCTGTTTTGTCTGTCTGTCTGTCTATCAATCGTGCTGACCTGACCTCTCGACTTTTAGCCAGATGGCATTTGGTAGAACCTTGTCCTATTAGTGCAGCCGACATTGCAGATGGCCATGTGGTTTATATCCGATACGGTCTGATGACAGACAATCCCTTGCACTACACCGCATGGCCCGGTGATCAGACTGTCCTCTGTGTTGGCGCAGGTCAGCACGTACAGCACGAGGCACTGGCTGTGGCGTTGATTAACCGCTACATGCACACCACAATAGGGCCACACTAGATGTCGTCTTTGTTAGAGCTAAGGGTGTGTGTGTGCGTGTGTGTGTGTGTGTGTGTGTGTGTTTGCTTGTTTGTGTGTGTGTGTGTGTGTGTTTGCTTGTTTGTGTGTGGTGTGTGTGCTTGTTTGTGTGTGTGTTTGCTTGTTTGTGTGTGTGTGTGTGAGTGTGTGTGTGTGTGAGTGAGTGTGTGTGGGAGAGAGAGAGAGAGAGAGAGTGTGTGTGTGGTGTGTGTGTGTGTGTGCGTTTGTGTGTGTTGTGTGTGTGTTTGTGTGTGTGTGAGAGAGAGAGAGAGTGAGTGTGTGTGTGAGAGAAGAGAGAGTGTGTGTGTGTGTGTATGTGTGTGTGCGTGTGTGTGTGTGTGTGTGTGCGTTTTGTGTGTGTGTTTGCTTGTTTGTGTGTGTGTGTGTGTGTGAGAGAGAGAGAGAGAGAGAGAGAGAGAGTGTGTGTGTGTGTGTGTGTGTGTGTGTGTGTGTGTGTGTGTGTGTGTGTGTGTGTGTGTGTGTGTGTGTGTGCAGCAGAGAGAAGGAGAAAAAGAGGGAGAGAGGGCGGGGATGGATGGATGGGATGGACGGATGGCACAGAGAGAGAAGAGAGGGAGAGAGAGAGGGGGAGAGAGAGAGAGAGAGAGAGAGAGAGAGAGAGAGAGAGAGAGAGAGAGAGAGAGAGAGAGATTCTTTTCTTCATTTTTTTATTTCGAGGATAATAGAATAAGCACTCGTGTGCTTTTTTCTCATCCAGTCCCTGTGTGTATGCAGTTTTTGTCAATTTTGTCATCCGTTCCCACCGCACACAATGGCCTACTCTTCCGAAAAGCGGAACAGGTTTTATCCTGTGCAAGAGAGAGAGACAGACAGACAGACAGAGCCCTGGCTGACATCTTCAGTGTTCCTCATTCGCGGCCAATCAGAACCTGGCATTTTGGGAGACACCCACCACACTTTGAAAGAGACTGTTCGAATTCTGGCTGTTGGTAAAGCCATGTTTTGGAGTCGTTTCAGTCTCTAAAGCGTCGATTGCTACCCAGTTTTGGTGTCATTTTTGTCGAAATGTGTTATTCTCTTTCCCTTTTCTTTCTTTCTTTCTTTCCTTCTTTCCTTCTTTATCATTTTTCTTTAGCTTTCTTGTACCCCAGATGACTATTAATCTTATCCTAATCATCATATGCTATGGAAGTAAACAATATTGGTTGTGTACAACTTTTTTTTTTAAAAAGAATAATATAGCTGAATTGAACAATGAATCCTTTTTTTTGAAAAGATTGACGTGACTAGTAGAGTCAAGTTCTTGAACGATTACGTCACAGGACAGGCTTTTGGGTGGGTTTTTTTGTCCTGTTCCTAAATTGCGGTAAATCGGAGTTAAGGAGACGACATTATGACATGAATGCGTTGACACAGAAACGACATTGCCTATCCCTACTTGCTTTGTCTTCACGGGTTAACCTGAGGGTCAGAGCGACAGAGACGTCTCTGAGAGGTCAGCAGCTGACTGCGTCCACCACCTCTACCACCTCTGTAACCGCCACCACATCTCTCTCTCTCTCTCTCTCTCTCTCTCTCTCTCTCCATCTCTCTCTCTCTCTCTCGCTCTGGTTCAACCAGTTCATCAGCATGGGTCAGACATATGGGAATTGGACAAAGCAGCAGTTCATTGTGAATTCTTTCATTTGCTTGCAAAATTTAAAGGTTAAGGTGTCCCATAACATAGGTGGTCGTAGGGGAGCGAGGGGTCAGAGACCTCCGCTTCTCTAGGGGCCAGCATTTTGAGGGCGGCTCCCATCTCCTCTCCCTCGCTGCTTTACCTTCTCTGACCCTAAAGAGGCAAGTACCCATTTACAGCTGGGTGAACTGGGGGACTGTACTGACGCCAAAGCGCGCAAACGGTCACCCATCAAACCCGTAACTACGCTCGATGCTGCTTAACATTGGCTGGGGGAAAGCGAGTACTCTGACCACTGAGCTATCCCGTCCCCTGCAAAATTTAAGCTTGATAAATCTTATATAAAACTTAATTACTTAAGATATAGAACATATAATGATGGTGATTTATGAAAATACATTACTTAAGACATAGACCATATAATAATGATCGTAATTTGCTATTGTCCGTTATGTAATGTGTCAAATGATGAGTCCCATTTTGTTCTTTGTTGCCAACAATTACACGGCTTGAGGAAAATGTTATTCAACCACAATATTACCGGAAACTTTGCTTGTTGAAATGGAATTTGCTGAAGTCTTTTACAAATCTTGAAGTTATACCCAAATTTGTTCAATTGATAGACAAGGCTTAAAAGCCAGCAAAGGCGCTTCCTGATGCAGCATACGGTTTAGTAAGCAATCCCATAGTATTTCACTCTGTTTACGATATTACAGCATCGTACTGTTCACACTTCTCTTCATAAGGAGCTGAGGGCTTCTTCGATAAATCTCTCTCTCTCTCTCTCTCTCTCTCTCTCTCTCTCCTCTCTCTCTCTCTCTCTCCCTATATATATATAGAGAGACTTTAAACAGCGGTCCCGTGTGCGCACGCATGTAGAATATCTTGCGCACACGTTAAAACCTTGTCCGCCTTTCGGAAGAGTAGGCTATTGTGTGCCTGCCGGTGAAAACGGACATTACAAAACCTCATGCACGTGGAGACTGGATGTAAAAAAGCACATTAGTACTCGTTCCATTAACCTCAGAATAAATCAAATGATAACAATTCTCTATCTCTCTCTCTCTCTCTCTCTCTCTCTCTCTCTCACCACACCCACTCACACACACACACACACACACACACACACACACACACACACACACACACACTCTCTCTCTCTCTCTCTCTCTCTCTTGTCGTTGTGGTAGTTGGGGTTTTTGGTTTTGGTTTTTTGTGTGTATTTTGTTGATAGTCCCTATAATCAGGGCAAGGGCCGGATAAAAAAAAAGTATATGAATACTTTGTAAACTTGGAAAATAAAAGATAATTCATTCTTCTCTCTCTCTCTCTCTCTCTCTCTCTCTCTCTCTCTCTCTCTCTCTCTCTCTCTCTCCTCTCTCTCTCATTCCTGGTAAAAAATCACTGAAGCTAATCTTGTTTGAACTGTTGATAAAACTAAAAACCTTCTTTGCCTGTCCAGTGAATGCCAGGCACGTCTTCACCATTCCTTGTCGCCCTGAACAGTGTTTGGTTCAGTCAGTGAGGTCACCGCTTTAGTGACTTCTGAAGAACTGATTGGATTTCTACGTCTGTTTCACTCTGTGACCATTCAGGGCTGTGTGTGTGTGTGTGTGTGAGTGTGGTGTGTGTGTGTGTGTGTGTGTGTGTGTGTGTGTGTGTGTGTGTGTGTGTGTGTGTGTGTGTCTTTCTGAGTGTGTGTGTCTTCTTCTCTCTTTGTGTGTGTGTGTGTGTGTGTGTGTGTGTGCGCGCGCGCTTCTGTGTGTGTGTGTCTGCTTCTGTGTGTGTGTCTGTGTGTGTGCTTCTCTCTCTCTTCTATCTGTCTGTCTGTCTGTCTCTCTCTCTCTCTCTCTCTCTCTCTCTCTCTCTCTCTCTCTCTGCTCTCTTCTCTCTCTGTGAAGATTCTAGAAGGTTCTGGAATGCTAAATGTATCTTAAGTCTGCCGAGTCCTCTTTCCATTCATTAAGTCTTTGTCAGTTCTGTTTTGGGCAAAACAAGTCGGAACCGTGACTATTCTTGACATGTGTGAGGTTAAACGGGGTGAGAGAAAGCGCGCGAGTGTTGATTTGTCATACATGGTTATACATTTTTTTTAATTTAGAGTGTATGTGTGTGTGTTTATGTCATATACCCGTGTACAATGGATAACATGCGATAAAAACGGGGATATAGAATATACTTGCCGCTGATTTGTTAGAGACTGACGAATTAAAAGCATCCATGATGTACTTATTTAACTATTCTCTCTTTTTTCTTTAAAAAAAATTCACGTTTTTAAAGTCTGCCTGCCCGTCTTATTGCAATGTTGCTTCATCTCATATTTGGTCTTTCAAAAAGACCACATTAACTTATTTTTATAGAGTGCTGTGTGATTTTAGTCCTGTCATTCTGAATTTCTCTTTGGGGATCATGAAATTGCCTTGAGTCCAGTGCTTTTGCGTGTTTGTCTTAGCTATGATTTGCCCCATTTCACACAATTAACTTTTAATTTGTTTGTGATTTTTGTTGATATTGAGGAGTGGAGGGAGGAATCAAAAGCTCTAAAAGTGTGATGGGGGACAGCCTAGTGGTTAGAATGCTCCGTTCAAGATTTGACGGCCCGGGATCGAGCCATACGACACGCCCGTTGAAGGGGATTTTCCCCCTGGAGTTAACATCAGTACTGACTCCACTTCCCCGAAAGCCCTTTGCATGAGACTATAAACTAAAGCCCCGTGTGCAAACACACGTAGAACATCCTCCATACACTTATAACCCGTTCTGCTATTCGGAAGAGTACGCCATTCGTGCTGGTAAGAATGGATGACAATGTATGTATGTATGTATGTATGTATGTATGTATGTATGTATGTATGTATGTATGTGTGTTTGCACAAAGATTCATTAGCTGTCTATTTTCTCCTATATTTATTTTGTTTGGTTTTTGTACAACATTTAAGAGCTAAGTGATATGATATGCCATTTTACAACAATTGGGCAGTTTCTGTAATTTTGCAGTGTACACTAGAACTAGCTTTTGTACATTTTATGACTCTGGATAAATAGAACAAATTGTTTCCATCAAAGGCTTTCAATTCAAAAGTTTGCAGGGGAAAAAACCCAAGCCGATTGTGCGTATACATGCAATTCTGTGCTCTCTGTATGCCCTACTATATAATCATTACATAAAAAAATGGGATCTCTGCACACGAGTATACTCTATTTCGCATCTGTGATAAAACGATGATGCTACATCAAGAAACTTTAGACCTATATTGTTAAGCCTTGGGTTTCCAGAGAAAAGAGAGACAATATATGTGATCTAAGTTAACACTCTCTTAGAAGTCAATAGAAAGTTCCACTTAGCATTGTTGATTCTCATTTCTGTACAGACTATGCAAGTGTGTTTCAAAAGTTCATGAGCTTTCAATATATAAAAATTGAGCCATGTTTTAAACGCTGTTATCATTTATTGCCCTTGTGCTGCTGGCATATTGGCAGAAGCTGCAGGGAGGTAAGTGACAATTTGCATGATGAATGCTGACAGAGTGATCTCATTACGGCCCCTGCTGTGAAGAGAAGATGATATGAGCAGATGTTGTTGTCGTCATTGCATAGAAGCATTCACTGTAAAATTGCAGACTAGCTTTTGAGCCAGGTATTGTAAAGGGTATTGGGGCTGTTCTTATCATGAGTGTTTGTATGGAATCCTTATAACCTGTCCTTTTCAGCTTTTTTTGGTCAAAAACTGGGGAGTTCTGTGATCAAAGACAAGGAGTGGAGGAAGTGACGTTGATCTTTCACAATAATGGCTGCCTTTAACATTTCTTTCCCTTGTTTTTATTTTGACCATTTTGCTTCTTTCATCTTACAGCAGTTCTTAAAATTCAGACATGATGTCTACATTTTCTATCAAGGATTTCATTGTTTTGTTTTTTGTGGCTCTTTATAATATTGTTCTTGGTTATGAAACAGAAATACGATTATCGTCGGCTGCATCTTATACAGCAAATTGTAGCCCCTGGTTGTTTCCTTCGCTTTCAATGGCAGATAACGAGAGAGTTTATCCCAGCCCTGTCACGTCTAGCAGATTTTTTTTTCACAGCTGCAAAAACTGGCCCATTTGCACGCAATAAACCCACTCGCATGCATGTGCATTTACACACACACACACACACACACACACACACACACACACACGAGAGAGAGAGAGAGAGAGAGAGAGAGAGAGAGAGAGAGAGAGAGAGAGAGAGAGAGAGAGAGAGAGAGAGAGAGAGATAACCTGAGCCCACCTATACATGAAAGGCTTACATGTACTGACACACCCAAGAGAAATAACGAAGATCTGACTAGTGCACAGGGTTACACGCTGGTCAAGGATCATTTCACCAGAGTTCAAGCACCTCTCCTCCCTCCATGTGTATTGTCTAGCAGACGTTTGGATGTTTTCGCACCCTGTTACACTACTTTTTTGCTATACTTAACCCCCCCCCCCCCCCCCCAAAAAAAAAAAGACAAAGAAAACCACAACAGGGCTTGCAAGCAAAACACAGGTCAACTCCCGGTAGTAAGATAACACCAATAGGATACTGATGATCTAACCCCCCAAAAAATTTGGTTTCAATAGCTAGTAGACATGTTCGTTTTAAGATCGCCTTTTTTTTTAAATGTCCATAACCGACGTTGAAAGTAGGCTTGGGTGGAGTAAAGTGTAGAGTCACGTCAGTGTCTCCCATTTGTGTGTGTGTGTGTGTGTGTGAAGTATTTGTGGCCAAAATATTCTGATTCCAAAATGAAGGAGCTTGTGTGTTGGTTCCCCCCCCCCCTCTCTCTCTCTCTCTCTCTCTCTCTCTCCTCTCTCTCTCTCTCTCTGTCTGAGAATGATCTTTTCTCCCATCTCCCATATCCATTCTCCCATTTCCCGTCTCCTTTCTTCCCTCTCCTTTCTTCCATCTCCTTTCTTCGATATCCCATCTCCTTTCTTCCATCTCCCATCTCCCTTCTTCCATCTCCTTTCTTCCATCTCCCATCTCCTTTCTCCCATCTCCCTTCTCCATATCCTTTCTCCCATCTCCCTTATCCTTTCTCCCATCTTCCTTCTCCATATCCTTTCTACCATCTCTTCTCCCATCTCTCATCTCCCTTCTCCAATATCCTTTCTCCCATCTCTCATCTCCCTTCTCCAATATCCTTTCTCCCATATCTTCTCCCATCTCCCTTCTCCAATATCCTTTCTCCCATCTCTCATCTCCCTTCTCCAATATCCTTTCTCCCATCTCTCATCTCCCTTCTCCAATATCCTTTCTCCCATCTCTTCTCCCATTCTCCCTTCTCCCTTAGCTCCCTGCCTGAGGAATCGTTGGGGATCTGCACTGAATTTTTCAGGCTGTGCTTCGTCGAGAAATTGAACCTGGCGGAGCCCATCCATCTCCAGGTACAATGTGCATGCTGGGTATGTTCTTTGTTTCCGTAACCCACTGGACGCTAATATTGATTTCGTGATCTGTGTATACTTGATCTTCTGTATGCGTAGAGTAACAAACGGAATTAAGGCACTGGTACACTGTACTTTATGTTGACCTGGGAGATTGTAAAAGTCCCCACTTTCTTTTTTGGGTTGGGTAGGGGGGATTGTATCTCGGCTAGAGCTTCGAGGTTGGCCAATGGTGAGATTTTGAGTGTGCGACTATTTTTGCCCACCATGAAGGTAGCCGCACTCTGGAATGGGGATGTATGCTGGGTATGTTCGTGTTTCTGTAACCCTCCGAACGCTGACATGAATTGGATATTTAACGTGCATATTTTGATCTTCTGCATGTGTATACTTATAAAGGGAGTTAAGGCGCTGGCAGGCCTGCACTTGAGGGTGACCTGGGAGATCGTTAAAAAAAATGCCCATCCTTAATTCATCAGGCGCCTCCAAGATTTGAACCCACAACTTCATGGCCCATAAGAAAAAAGTAGAAGTTTTAATCATTCGGCTACAGCGTCCGTCATTCCCACTTTTGATGTACCAGCTGCTGCCGAGATTCAAACTCACAACTCAGTGGCCTACGGGATAGAAGCTAAACGCTCCTATCCACTCAGCTTGTGCGTCTGTCTGAGTATAACAGCCAGCAAAAGCCATGTATGCCTATCAAACCTGCCACAAAAAGAAGTCATACTCATTTAACAAAATCTAGCAGACTTTTCAGACTTTATTCTTCCATTGCATATAAATTCTCTGAAACTGAAATCCTGTGGTCAGTTGACCAATCTTGTAGCCGGAAGAAGGTTTTGATTAAATAAATTGACATTTTCTCTGTCAAACACTTGGGTGTTGTGTTTTTACTTATTTATTCTTGTATCTTTTAAACGGAAATCCTGGTTGTCCGTTCGTCTCAGCTTGACATGTGGACAAAGAATTGATAAATGCGTGTATGATTCATAGAGCAAAGCGTTATCTCCACACCTGAAGGAGTGATGGCACGGGCTACACTGGAGGAGGGAGAAACTGGAAAGTGTGGTGGGGATGAGAGGGCAAGGAATTGTGAGCTACAAAATCACAATGAGCACAAACACACATAAAAAATACACACAAAAACTATAATTTTTTTTTAAAATCTGCCACACACACACACACACACACACACACACACACAAAGGCATGCTTGCATTGCTTAAGAATTTACTATTTTTAGCGCGGTCTACGGAGCCAAAGTACGATGACTTGCGGTTACCACAGTCCATAAATCGGATATCTCCGCTAGTACATTATACAACCAAATCAACACACACACACACACACACACACACACACACACACACACACACACACACACACACACACATCCTCTATCTGCCAAACATGGTCTCCAGTCGGCTGTCTTGTTTTCGTTATAGTATGCAGCTTAGTAGCAACATGGAGAAAAGGGGGAATAAAAAGGCCACTGACTGAGTCTTCCCCCTTCGCTCAGTTTCTTTTTTTTCAGATTTCTTTAGTTTTATCACGTGATACAGTGAAGAGTGTGCTGGTGAGTCTGTCTTAGACAATACTTTTTAAAAAATCCCTTGGTTTAAACAAAATTGTATTCAAAGAAAATCATACATGTACACACACTTATAATAGAGCAGCAACAAGCAAAAGGCTTATAATGCGCTCAATAGCAATGACGAGTTCGGTTTTACATATGGCAGCTGGAAGGCATCAATTTGTTCAAGCTGTAACTCTGGGATAACATATATTAGTTTAAATCATCCCTTCAAAAGTCGCTGCACAGACATTTTGTATTACAATTTCTCTGTCTCTCGGATAATAAAGTGATTTGAATTGGAATTGGAAAGGTAAGAACAAAATGTACAAAAAATAATATATTGAAATATATGAAAAACAAAAGTAGACAGTAGGAAAGAATGAGAGCGCACAAGGGAATAAACAATAAAATAAAATAAAAAACAATAGAGAGAAAAGGGAGAAAACTTAATACATTACATGTCTATTTCAAAACACCAAGTAGATTAAGCAGACACAAGGCAGTAGTTCTAATAACAAAAAAACCTAGTAAAATCCACACTTGCAGCGGGTTATCAATATCCAGTACTTAAACAATCTACATACAAGTCATTATAAAACATAGTATGACACAAGAACAAAGACGCTGAAAAAAATCCCTTATCTTCCCCAAAGAGTCGTAAGAGTACTTTAACTGAATTTTTTAGGACGTGTTACCAGGGCAAAGTTGAATATGATGGAGCCCATCCCTCTTCAGGTAAAGAGTGCATGCTGGGTTCGATTATGTTTCCGTAACCCAAAGATCGCTGGCGTGAATTACAAGATCTTCAACGTACATATTTTGATCTCTTTCATGCAAAAATATACATGAAGCGAATTAAGGCACTGGCAGGTCTGCATTTAAAGTTGACTCGGATGATGGTAGCCGTCCTCACCTCTATTCACCTGACGCTGCTGCCAAGATTCAAACCCACGGTTCCATAGATCCGCAGGATTGGTAGTCTAATGCTCTAAACACCCAGCTACAAAGAGTTTGTCCTGAGATATATATCAACCACTTGTTGAGGAACATGAGAAGATTCTACCTCATAGCTGTCAAAATTGTAGACTGAAGAAATTTCCTCTTCTTTGTCGAACGCTCAGATATCAATTATTGTTGTCTGTCATATGAGCGAAAATGCGTTGCGCTGCCGTTAAGTGCCTGACAAGTCAGGCCCAGCGCATCCGACTTTGGCGTGAAAGAGAATTGTTATCTTTTAAGTATTTCTGGAGAAAGAAAATAAGCCAGGATATTGGACCGTCCAAAAACAGAAAATAGACAAGACAGAGATGACAGGAAGAAAAGGAATAGGAAGAAACCAAGAGAAGGATAGAAAAGAGGGAATTCCTAACTCAGAATTTCCAGAAGGTGGGGGATGCTGTTTATACTAACAGGCCCCCGACATCCCCCTGGTTGGGGGGGGGGGGGTGACTGAAGAAATGACAGTATTTTATATTTTCTTTACTATTCAGCCGACCAGTGGATGTAGCTGCACTTGATGTGTTTTTGCCTTTGTTTTGGTGCAAACATGGGTTCTCTACCAATTGCTCTGGTGCTTTTTGCAAACTGTTACCTTAAGTTATTTGCAGAAATGGAGGCAGCGAAATTAAGGTTAGGAAAACACTCCTCCACTCCCCCTCCCTTTCTTGGGGCCTCTGCGTGATGCTCATTCAATGCACGAACACCGAGGTTTCTCCAGCGACATTTTTTTCCATTTCGTTCTATTTAGCTTCTAATTTGCATGTTGTAACGAAACCATAGCCGACTTGCAGCCCATTACTGGTAGCCAAGTTAGATATGGTATATTCCCGAATTTGGAATGTGGCTACCTTAATGGGTGGGGAAAACAGTCGAATATGCAAAAATCTGACAGTTGGTGAACCTCGGATCTCTAGGTGGGGAACAAAACAAAAACAACAACAAAAGATACGATTGTAAATAAACTGCTGGGGATTTTTTCGTTCCTGGGCTAGAGCTTCGAGGTTCATCAATAATGGTCAGATTTTGAGTATGCGACCGTTTTAACCCGCCATATAGGTAGCCGCATTCCGACTTCCAGGATGTATGCTGGGTGTGCGTGTTTCTGTCATACACCGAAAAGTTGACATGAATTATGGGATCTTTAACGGGCGTACTTGATCTTCTGTATGTTGTGTGCATGAAAGGCTTTAATGCACTTAGCATGTCTGCACTTGAAGTTGACCTGGGATATCGTAAAACACACTCACACACACACACACACACACACACACACACACACACACACACACACACAACACACACACACACACACACACACACACACATTTCCCACCCTTCATTCACCAGACGCCTCCGAGGTTCGAACCCACGACTTCGTGGACCCATGGGATTGAATTCGAACGGTCCTAACCACTTGGTTTTAGTGTCTAACTGCCAGATGACTCATCCCTTCCCCTTTAATCTTTTTTTCCATCACTGATCTTCAGATTCCTTTTGTTTTTAGTTTATATATTTATCTGTCTTCTACATCTGTTCTTTCTTTTCTGATATTACTAGAAATATACAGACCTTTAAAAACCAAATCAAAATATCAACAGCAAGAAAAACAGCCCGATTAGCACACACCACACACAGATCAGTCCCCACGTACCGAAATTCAGCATCACGCTCCCATGCATAGCCCCGTCTTCACTCACCTCATGTGGAGGCCCGATTGACCCCCGAGCCGAAAGGAAGCAGGCCAAACCGTAGCCAGGTGGCCAGGCGTCTGACGTTGTGGGCCTGGTCTGTGTGCTGGGGTCCCGAGACTCTCTTGCCAAAGTTCAGGGGCATGCGATCCAACAGAGCCGACCTCTTCCCTCCCTCCCGCTCCTCTCCCCCCTCCCACCGCCGTTTGCCGTAGCTGATGGGCATCCGGTCCAGCAGAGCCCGCTTGGTGACCGTCTCCACTGCTTTGATTGTGGGTAAGAGGTTGAAGCCTCGCTTGCCGTAACTCAGAGGCATGCGGTCTAGAAGAACTCTTTTGGAGGGATGTTTAGCGTCTGGGAAGTGTAAACCTCTTTTGCCGTAACTGATGGGCATGCGATCCAGAAGGGCACGCTTTTCGCTAGACAACACGCCCGCTTCCTCACCACTCTCTGCCGAGTCCACCGTCCTTTTTCCGTAAGTCAGAGGCATGCGGTCTAGCCGTGCTCTCTTGTCTAGCCAGTCACGACCGTGCCAGTCCCGTTTTCCGAAATGAAGCGGCATACGGTCAAGGAGAGCGCGCTTGTCAGTGAAAGGAAGGTGCAGATTTCCTAGGTGTCGTTTTCCATAACTGAGGGGCATCCTGTCCAGCAGAGCTCGCTTGTCTGCCCCGTGGACTGAAGACGGCAAGGAGCTCCGTTTGCCGAAGGTGACAGGCATTCTGTCCAGGACAGTGTGCTTCTTGGACAGCTCTGCAGGTCGGTCAGCTGAGGTCTCGGGTCGCTTTCCAATGTGAATCGGCATACGGTCCAGCAGAGATCTTTTGTCCTCAGCTTCCAGCTCTTGCAGGGCAGCTGGATAGGGAGAATTCCGTTTTCCGTAACTCATCGGCATACGATCTAACAAGGCTCGTTTTTCTCCCAGCTCTCCATCATCTGCAGAATCAGACGTCCTCTTGCCGAAGCTTAACGGCATCCTGTCGAGGAGGGCTCTTTTGTCAGTCATGTCCACGCCAAAGTCCACAGAATCGTCGTCCTGGGAAGTTCTCTTGCCGTAACTGATAGGCATGCGATCTAGCAGCGCCCTCTTCTCTCCCTGTCCAGCAAGACCCGAACCCGAACCGCCCAGTCGCTTGCCGTAGCTAATGGGCATGCGGTCCAGCAGGGCTCTCTTCTCTCCTGTGTCCAGATCCTCCTCAGACGAGGACCTCTTGCCGTAACCTAGAGGCATATTGTCCAGCCGTTTGTAGCTCCGGCCCCTCGACCACCCCCTCCCCCTCACTTCTCGTCTGACCTTCTCGTGACCCTCCCTCTGCTCGACCAGCGCTGGGCCCAGTCTGCCCAGCAGAGCATAACCCATGCCCTCCGCCCTCTGACCTTCTTCCGCCACGTTCACCCTCCCCACTCCGGGGTCTGCAACGGAACTGCGTTTGTGGAGGGGGTGGTGGAGAGACGCGGAGTGGGGAGGAGAGGGAGGGGAGTCCAGGATCTGTGGGGTCAGGGGTTCTCGTGCGGCCTGGGTCAAGGTCAGGAGGCAGGTCGCCAAGGTCAGCATGAAGGCCATCCCCGCGGTCAGCTGCTTTGGCTGAAAGGAAGAGGGGTCAGTGATTAGGCGGGAGTGAGGAGAACTTGGCCGTCGTCGTCCCTCTCTTTGTCTTTGTCTGTCTGTCTGTCCACCAGTCTGTTTGTCTCTGTCTCTGTATACGTGTTTGTCTGTCTCTGTTTGTCTGTTTCTCTCTCTCTCTCTCTCTCTCTCTCTCTCTATCATCTTTTATTCTTCTTTCATATTTACTACTCTCTACTTATATATATATATATATATATATATATATATTATATATATTATATATATTTATCTGTTTGTGTGTGTGTGTGCGTGTGTGTGTTCGCTCTCTGTTCTTCTCTCTCTCTCTCTTCTCTCTCTCTCTCTCTCTCTCTCTCTCTCTCTCTCTCTCTCTCAATACGCGAAGGAGAACAAGAACAAGAATAACACGAGGATAGAAACAGGACTATGAGAAACACAAAAAGACAGAAGAGAAAAAGGAAGAAAGAAGAAGGGGGTGGGACAGCGGTAAAGGATGATAAGAGAAGGGGGAAGCAGACGAAGAGGAAGAGAAGAGAACATTAAGTTATTATACAAGGGAGACAAAAGAGAGACCAGGTGAGCATGGGAGAGAATCCCAACAGAAAACAAGATACACCCCAGGGGTACGTTTTTATCCCTTTTTGGCTTCCTTGTTATTATTATTATTATTTGAATTTTCTTTTTTAACGTTTTTGCTCGCTTTAAAAAAAAAGCTTCAAGGTGAAGGTTTTTTAGGCATCAATTACACACTTAAAATCAACGATGATGGATATTGACACTAGCTATCAATTATGATCACGAGTCTGATAAATATTTATCTACCTACCACCCAAAGTTTAGATTCAGAAACGGGGAGGAGGGAAAAAAAGCACAATCTTTCATTCTCTTTTCATGTTCTGAAAAGTCTTGCCGATTATGAAGGCCGTACAATGGCTGTTCGCTCGTTCAGTTTCAAAATTTGCATAAATAGTCACTTCAAGCCTCAGAGAAATAGCTCCTCCTCCAGCGTCAAGTATTGTGTATCTGAAATATAATACGCATTAAATGGGATAGACCTGTGACCTTAATTGCTGTATTCCTTAAGGCAAAAAAAAAACCCTCCCAATAACCAAGTTCCTGCCGAGAACACCAACCATTCTGTTTCATTCATTATTCCAAAAATTACGAAGAAGAAACACACAAAAGAAGAAGAAGAAGAAGTAGAAATAAAGTGCAGAACAGAAATAATGATTTTGGATAGTCACACACACATGCATGTATTCCCGTGCACATACCCACACACACACGTGTGTGTGTGTGTGTGACCCGTCTAATATCACTTATAGTGAACAGACGTTAAATACAAGAACGAACGTGTGTGTGTGTGTGTGTGTGTGCACGCGCCCGTAAGCACGCACGCATGTATCCCCACATGCACGTATGCATACAAAACACACACACACAATACACACATACGCACGCATACATGTGCAAGCTCGAAAACACCTTTCCACGACCCCCAGAAGATGGTTAAATGATAAGGGAAGAATTTCATAGCAGAGAGCACATCAACTATCAGAGAACGTAATCACCATCAATAATTGATTAAAGCCATCTGTCACAGTACAGAACCTTGCCAGGAAAATGCGCAGTCTAGAAGCGACATTTCCATATAGTAGTCATGCATTTCATTTCCTTATTATTCTTCATTTATGTCTATATTTATTTATCTACACGTTTTCCTTCTACACTTTCCGGACACTCAATCCCAGACTGCCCTGTGAAGTCAGTTTCTCAAAGAAGTTTCCTTTCGAGCAGAAAAAAATGCTGATTTATTCATCTGTTTCTTCATTTATTTTTTTCATCTATTTGCTAATTGGTGTGCTTTTCTGTTACACTCTCTGGACGCTCAACCTCAGAGCCTATTTTGAATTCACTTTCTCAAAGAAGTATCATCAGGAGCAGAACATTCCGCCCACGTACCATAATCTACTAAAGTATTGGAAGTAGAGGACAAAATGACGATGACAAAGAAAAAAAAGAAAGGAGGAGGAGATACTGTGATAATTATGTATGATAGAGTATCACCCTGTCAAATGAGCCTCAAATAAAACAGCAGAACCTCCTCTGAAGCCAGAGTATGGCTGCCTAAGTGGTGAGGCACTTGAAAAAGTGTCCTACACGCAAACTTCTCATCCGGGGTGTACTTTCTGTCTCGCAGCAAGAAGGAAGGTGGCAGGACGGTGAAGACGCTCACCTGCCTAACAAGCAAACCGTGAGGTTCTGGGTTTGACTTCGATCCCATAGGTCCATGAAGTCGTGGGTTCGAATCTCGGTGGCGTCTGGCGAATTAAGAGTGGGGATTTTTAACGACCTCCCAGGTTAACTTCCAGTACAGATTTGCCAATGCCTTAATTCCCTTTGTGTGAATATACACATGCAAAAGATCAAATATACACGTTAAAGATCCCGACATTCATGTCAACATTCGGTGAGTTACGGAAACACAAACATATCCAGCATACATCCCCGAAGGCGGAATGCGGCTACCGTCGTGGTGGGCAAGAACGGTCACATAAGCAAAATCTCACCATTGATGAACCTCGGAGCTCTAGCCTAGGAACGGGGTGAGGGGGGGGGGGTCCAAACAAAAAAGTCATTGGGTATTTTCCTAACCCACTGCATTACCCAATGTGTTAATGAAGTCTTGGGTGCCTGCTAGGCCTAGTTTTTGTCTACAACCCTCCAGAGGCTGTCTTGAATTACAGAATATGGTTCACGTACTGTGCAATTTGACCTTTTGTGTGAGTATATGCACACGGTAAAGGATGGTACAGGAAGCGGAAATCTACGAAATGGCAGGTCTGCACGTGAGTTGAGCTGGGAAAAAATTAAGTCATCCATCCTCAATTAACAATGGGCTGCCGAGGCTCGAACCTGCAACCTTGAGTTTAAGATAATCTTAAGTCCAGTGCAGTATCCCCACTCCGCTAATGAAATAGTTTGGCATCGATTAAATAATTCATCGGTTCAATGTTCTGACAACAAACAGAGCTGACATTGGGATCTCCAAACCAATCGATGGCCACATACCAGACAGTGGTAGAAAAGGAAAGACCGCTAGGACAGGAAGTTGTAATCAACATCAAAACTCATTTCCACGACATCACCGATCAATAGAGATGATCGTCCCAGGGGACTGGGGGAGAGGAGAGGGAGTGGGGAGGGGGGTTCCCCCGCTTAAAACACCACACCTCGAGAAGAAAAACATGAGCATTGAAAACTCTGCTGTTTTGCTTGGTGCCACATCTCTGTATGTTAGGGGTGTTACGTGTTGACTTCACTAGACTTCTTTCTTACCTTCTTCAGAAGTCCTTAGTGCACTGCAATGGATTTATTTCATGTCGTGTGTTGTGGGCATGTTGAACCTTGTTGAACCCATCTCTTGATTGGTGGTCTAGGTGTTAGTCTTTTCGTTGAGACCAAAAAAGAAACCTCGTGAAACACGCATTCAGCAAACGTAAAAGAAATGGTAATAAGAGTTATTCCTGAAAATCTGTGGAGAAAAGTAGGATACCCTCATTAGGGAAAGAAATACACATGCAGACACTCAGGAAAATTCCTTTTTTTAGATAGTGGGTGGTACTGCTCTTGTTGAGACACACTCTTCCCCCTGAGAGCAGTTTGAATTCCACGCAGAGAAATAGGCCGTATCTGAAGCTAGTATATAATACAGCCGGTACAGTACAATACAATACAACACAACACAATGCAATACAAGTTGGTGTGGCTACACAAGTGTTTTTTTTATATAAAAAAAAAGCTCTCCGCATCTATGGCCAGCAAGCAACTGGTGGCTGTGGGAGACAGAGATATTTCACTGCTTCAGAATTCAGATAACTCCACTGGGACTGTAATACAATAAACCCACGTAGTTTGCTACAGAACAAGATTTTGTGGCCATGCCAGAACCTTTTTTTTTAAAAAAAAGACTAGGTTGGGATAGCTCAGCTCAGTGGTCAGTGTATTCGCTTTCTCCCAGCCAAGCTTAAGCAGCATCAAGCGTGGTTACCAGTTGGATGGGTGACCGTTTGCATGCCTTGGCTTCAGTACAGTCCCCCAGTTCACCCAACTGTAATTGATACATGCCACTTTAGGGTCAGAGAAGGTAAAGCAGCAAGGGAGAGGAGATGGGCACCTCCCTCAATATGCTGGCCCCTAGAGACGTGAGGTCTCTGATGCTTCGCTCCCCTACGATCCCATAGGTTATGGGACACCTTTACCTTTAGCTTGGTGAGGCGACATACCCAGATCCTGTGGCCTTTCCAAAACCATGAACAATCAAGGTTGGTTTGGCAACATACCGAGATCTTATGGCCTTGGCAAAACCATGGAAGGAAAAAACTTGGGTTGGTGTGACGACATACCGAGATCCTGTAGCCTTTGCTAAAACCATTAAAAAAAGACTGGGTTTGTGTAGCTGACATACCAGATCATGAGGCCTTGGCGAAAACATGGAAAACAACCTTGGATTGGTTTGGCAACATACTTAGATCATGTGACCTTGCCATAACCATTGTAAAAAAGACTGGGTTGGTGTGGCGACACACGGAGATCCTGTGGCCTTGCAAAACCATGGAAAAAAACTTTGGGTTGGTATGGCGACATACCAAGATCCTGTGGCCTTGCTAAAACCATGGAAAACACTTGGGTTTGTGTGGCTGACATACCGAGATCCTGTGGCCTTTGAAAAACTTTTTTAAAACTTGGGTTGGTGGTGTAGTCTTGCCTAAAAATCATAAAAACTGGGTTTGGTAGCGACATACCAAGACCTTGTAGCCTTGGCAAAACATTTAAAAAACTTGGTTGTGTGGCTGCAAAACCATGAATCCAAGTGGTGTGGCTACTTTATCAGATCCTTTGTTGGTGTTGCTAAAATCATAAAAAAGACTGGGTTTGGTAGTGACATAAGACCTTTGTGGCCTTGGCAAAACATTAAAATAACTGTTTTCGTGCCAAATAAAATAAAAGTTTGTGGCACATAAGAGACCTGGTGTCCCATAAAAACGACTTTTATGCATAGTCTTGTCTACAACTATGCCGCGGGGATGTTAAGGCTGTTTATAAAGTATTGCCACAATGAGCTGCTTACCACACAAAACGACTATCATGTTATGGCACTCTCTCTCTCTCTTATTCAAACAAAACCACTTACACAGGAGGACTGGATGTTACAAAAACAACACATGGGTGGTTTTACAACTATCTTCAAAATAAAAGAATAAACTCTCTCTCTCTTTCTCGTGTGTGTGTGTGTGTGTGGATAGTGTGTGAGTGAGTTGTGTGGGTGGGGGTGTGTGTGTGTGTGTGTGTGTGTCAATGAGTGAGTGTGTGTGTTGTGTGTGGTGGGTGTGTGTGTGTGTGTTGTTGCTGTGTAGGCCTGGTGGGTGCGTGTAAATGTAGCATAGCTGTGTGCCTATAGGTGCTGCCAGTGACAAAGCTGGGTACTGGCTGAATGGCAACGTCAGTGTTTTGTCAATCTATTTTCACTTGAGTTGGCTAAGGTCATCTGCGTTTTGGGTAGTGTTTCCTATTCATCGAGCTAGCTCTCTCTCTCTCTCTCTCTCTCTCTTCTCTCTCTCTCTCTCTCTCTCTCTCTCTCTCTCTTACTCATTAAAATATTCGAGTTCGAGGTTCGAGTTCGAGTTCGAGTTCTCTCTCTCGATTTCTGCCGAATTTTCTGCTTTTTCTTTGTGCTCTGCTTTCTCTAACTCTTCCTCTGTCTATGTTTCTGTCTCTCTGCGAAAGTTCGGTGTGTGTGAGTGTGTGTCTCTCTCTCCACGCACACAAATGGTTATACGCACTTGCGTGTCTCTGTTTTTGCCTGTTTGAGACTAGATAGATAGATAGAAAGATAAATAAATAGATAGATAGATAGATAAATAGATAGATAGATAAATAGATAGACAGATAAATAGACAGACAGACAGATAGATAGATAGATAGATAGATAGATAGATAGATAGATAGATAGATAGACAGACAGATAGATAGATAGATAGATAGATAGATAGATAGATAGACAGACAGATAGATAGATAGATAGATAGATAGATAGATAGATAGATAGATAGATAGATAGATAGATAGATAGTATAGATAGATAGATAGATAGATAGATGTGTTTCTGAGTGTTCTGTTTCTTTTGATTGTCCATATGTTTACTTCCTGGGACAAACCGTCAAAACACAAGATGCCAAACAGAGACAATGGTCCGCGCACGCCCAAAGAGTAATTTACCACTGAGAAAGAGGAGCTGGGCAATACAGAATGTCACAACGGATTACGGAGTAAATTCGCGGAAAGATATGTACATGTGATTTTTTTTTTACTTTGGTTTTGCTGTTGTTGTTTTGTCTTGTTTCTCCGCTAGAGCTCAGAGATTCATCATTTGTGAGATTTTTCCCAGTGCGACCGTTTTTGCCCACCATTAAGGTAGCCGCATTCCGACTTTGCAATCGGTGTCTTTTTTTTTTTTTGGGGGGGGGGGGGAGATAATCGAACACGCATTCATGTGCTTTTTGAAATTTCCAGTTCCTTTGTGAGTGCAATTTTGTGAATTTTGTCATCCGTTCCCACAATGGCCTAATCATCCGAAAAGCGGAACGGGTTTTAACGTGTGCGCAAGACATTCTGCGTGCCTTTGCTGCACACGTGACCTCAGTTTATAGTCTCATCCGAAGGATTTTGGGGGGGAGTGGAGTCTGCGCTGATGTTACCTCCAGAGGAAATATCCTCTTGAACGAGATTCGAACCCGGGTCAGGAGATCACAAGCGCAATAGGCATCACTCTAACCACCAGGTTATCCTGTCCCCCTAATCGCGCCACGTTCGGTGTGTTACGGAAATACAAACATACCCAGCATACATCCGTGAAGTCGGAATGCGGCTACCTTCATAGCAGTTTTTTGTTAAATGGTCGTGTACACAAAATCTCACCATTGGTGAACCTCGGACCTCTAACCGAGGAACGGAAAAAAATATAAATGAATACATAAATTAAAAACAGATCAATACTATGAACATAAATTGTACATCTACATGAATTAAAAACAGATCAATACTATGAACATTAATTGTATAACTAATTGAATAAATGGATTTGAGGGTCAAAAGACGAACATTTTTTAAGAAAATAAAAAAGGAAGGAGAAGAAAACAGACAATAAGGAAACAGATAGGCCTATATAAAAGAGGAGACTATGTCGCGTAAAGGGGAGAGAATTGCAGGGGTGTAGTTTCAAAATGCATCCCACTGCCACTATTTGCAACAGATGATACATACTTAGTGTAGTGTAGCACCTCATCACAGGACCGTTCCCAGAACATTTGAAACACGTCAGAACCGTCTGGATCTGCCATATCACAATGCACAGCTTTGAAAATGTCACTGTTTTGTCTATGGTGAATTATTGTTTGTCTCCACCCAATAGTTCTTTCAGTTTTCTGTTCTGGAGGGAGAGTGTTGATAGTCTGCAGCCGAGCCACTCTTCAACGTGAACATTCAAACGAGAGGTGTTCAGCAGTTTAGCTTGGACTGCCACAAGCACAGGCTGGATTTTCGAGTCTTTTTTTTAAATAATAATTAAGATCAGTCATTTGTAACCTGAGTCTGCAATGGATTATTGCTGCTATGGATATTTCCCATAGCATAAGTCTACAGGAATCACTGTATCTGAAACAGAATAGATGTCGTTTTCACTGACTGACAGAAGTGCTGGCTTGCAGATGTTCTGGTAGGTAATTCCAGAGTGCAGTGGTGGCGGGGAAGAAAGAAACAGTCACATATCTCAGTTCCCATTTGGGGCACTGCTCTTTCTAATGGTTTGCGCCTGTGGAATAGGTTGCCATTGACTAATTGTGATAGAAGACTGGCTGTATTTATCAGAAATGAAGATAACTGAAATAAGATATATCTATGTTAGTCAGAAAAGAACATAATTAAAATAAAATACATGTATTTTTTAGTTTTGAATGTTCGAACCCTTTGTGTCTCATTTGACACCACAGTGTCTACTGACAATTCTCCATGACACTCTCTACAGGGAGTGGCCGGGGGAGGGAGTTGGTCACGTCACACGCCATAACTCTCTTTGCCAAGACTATCCTGCAGCGGACACTCGAGGAATAAAGACACAGACAGATGGAGAACTGGATGATGCAGAACATCAAAGACTGGACCGGCCTTGACATGGTGCTGTTGTTGCTGACGACAGACAGACCAGCTTGGAGTGAATTATTGACCAACGCGTCCCGCATGTCCCTCCGTGACCATTTTGAAGATGATGATGCTATGGTTCTCAGTTAATGACAGTGATATGCAAGGTGTGTGAGAGCATATAATATGCAGTTCAAGAAACACAAACTGGGACCGGGAAAAAACCTAATGTATGATTTCAACATTATTTTTGGAGACGTCTTCTTATAAAATGAACAGACACAGACCTTTTAAAAGTGACACTTGTGCGCAGATGGTAACGTCAACCCGCTCGTTAAAGGCGATCCTCTTCAAAATGAAATTATCAATACGTTCAGTGTTAATGGGATATAGGGGAGAGCATTTACAAGCTGGGGAGAATTGCCTTTTGCGTATGTTGAGTGAGTTGTCTATTCCTGTCACGGCGGCCATAATGCAAGTGTGATGAGTCTGCCAAGAGCTCAATGCCCGCCTCTTGCTTGTCTTTGTCCTCTTCTCTTCTCGTCTCTACACTCCCCGGGGAGTCATTAGAAGGAGTCCAGCTAAAACTTTGATGTCGCGTGTCTCCGGCAGGTCGACCGAAGAGGTAATCAGCCATGTCCAGTGTCCAGACTGCATTCTAGATAGGATTGTGTCATCCATACCATCGGCCCAAGTCGACCTTCCGTTGTTTCACAAGTCTGACACATTCATCATTGAGCTGTTCCCAGCACCCTGGCTTTGAGCTCCACCCAAAACTTTGTCTACGAAAAGCAAAAAAAAATCGGTTTTATTTAGAGGTGATGAGTTGTGCTTTTTTTTAAATGAAGAAACAATTCCTGTTTCATGAACTATTCTTCTCTCATTCAGGTATTGAAATGGCCACCAAAAAAAATCCTAGATAGACTAGTAGCTTTTGAAAATGGTCATCGAGATTCTACAGAAGATTACTGTCACAATCTGTGTCTGGGGTCAGTAAAATCATTGGGTTGCTGAAAATCAAAGAATGAACTAAAGCAATCGTTTTCCAGGTCGTCAGTGATTTAAAAATCTGTGATCAAAACAATGATTAAAATAGAGAACTATAGACAAAACTTTATCTGGGTAAAACGTTGACCTTTCACTTTAAAAAAAAGTGTATAATTATGTATGGGATAGGATCATAATTGCTATATCTTTATGCTTCTATTATCACCTTAGTGTGTACTTTGAAGATAAATACAAAACTGCAACATTTCACGGAAAAAATAGATAACACAATAACCCCCGAAGTCGGAATGCAGCTACCTTAACTGTAGACCAAAAAAATGGTTGCATACACAAAATCTCATCATTTTTATGACCCTCGAAGTTCTAGCCGAGGAACAAAAAACAAACAAACAACTAACTAAATAAATAAATAAGGTAAAAGCCAGAGAGGGGTTGTTGAAAGGCTTGAAGGTGAAAAACACAAATTATGTATACTTCGCCATTGTCTCACCAAAAAAAGAAAATTGCGTTAATTAAAATTCCACCCACAAACTCGGAAGTTAAGGAAGTTAGTGGGGGCGAAAAAAAAACCCAGCCTGGAATGGGGGTGTGAACGAACGTTGCGCAGTTAACTGCTCTGGCCTCTCTCTCATCTATGAGCTGTGGGCAGATGTCTCTCTTTTTTTTCTTTTTTTTTTTTTAATTTTAAAGAGCAGTGTCAGTCCCTCTCCTTTCCAATGGCACGTGCTTGACATTGGGAATAAGCGAATGAAATTGCTGGCTGTATCTTATTGTCAGGTTTTGTGTTTTGTTGTGGTGTTTTTTGTTGTCGTTGTTATTGGGTTGTTGTTGGTTGGTTGTTGTTGGGGTTTTTTGGGGGGATGCCTCTTGTTCTGTTTGCTTTTTTTGTTTTTTAGTTTGTTGGTCTATACTTGCTCTTACTTTCCTTTTTTTTCTTCTTTGCTCTCGCTTTTCTTGCTGCTGTTGTTTTGTTGTTGTTGCTGTTGTTGTCGTTGTTGTTATTGTTCTGGCTGCACTTGTAGTTTATGGTTTTTTCGTTGTTGGTGTTGTTGTTGTTCTTGTGAGTGTTGTTGTTGTGCTTATTCTTTTTCTTCGCCTTCTTCCTAATGTCTCTTCTTTTCTTTCTTGTTCTTCTTGCTCTCCTCCTCCTTGCTCCTCCTCCTCCTCCTCCTCCTTCCTCTTCTTCTTCTTCTTCTTCGCATTCTCCTTCTTCTTCGCATTCTTCTTCTTCGCATTCTTCTTCTTTGCATTCTTTTTCTTCGCATTCTTCTTTTTCGCATTCTTCTTCTTCGCATTCTTTTTCTTCTTAGCATTCCTCACAATGTTGTCTTCTTCTTCTTCTTCTTCTTCTTCTTCTTCTTCGTCTTCGCATTTCTTCTTCTTCTTCTTCTTCTTCTTCTTCGTCTTCGCATTCTTCTTCTTCTTCTTCTTCTTCTTCGTCTTCGCATTCTCCTTCTTCTTCTCCTTCTTCTTCTTCGCATTCTTCTTCGTATTTTTTTCTCTGTCTTCTTCTTCGTATACTTCTTCACAGTGTTTCTTCTCTTCTTCTTCTTCTTCTTCTTCTTCTTGACAATAAATGTTGTATTCGTACCCTTTGATGTTGTTTGAGTGTGATTTTTCATTTCTAGTTTTGTTTTCTCTTCTCGTTTGAAGTTAAGTTGGGGGATGGGTGTGTGTGTGTGTGTGTGTGTGTGTGTGTGTGTGTGTACTTTACTTTAACGTCTTTTCACATTACGTGATATCAGACAAGCGCGAGCTTATGTGTATTTGTGTGTTGTGTGTGTGTGTGTGTGTGTGTGTGTGTGTGTGTGTGTGTGTGTGTGTGTGTGTGTGTGTGTTAGTAGTTCTGTATGTGTATCTCTGTGTGTTTTCTTAATTTAACGTTTTTTTACATTACGTGATATTAGAAAAGCAAGCGCGCGTTTGTGTGTGTGTGCATCTGTGTGTGTGTTTGTGTGCGTTTGTGTGTGTGTGTGCGCGCGCGCGTCGTTTGTGTTGTGTGTGTCGTGGTTGTGTGTGGTTGGTGCGCGGCGTGCGTGTGTGTGTGTGTGCTGTGTGTGTGAACGTGGTGCGTGCGTGTGTGTGTGTGTGTGTGTGTGTGTGTGTGCGCGCGCGCGCGCGCGTGTGTGTGTGTGTGTTGTGTGTGTGTGTGTAGCCTGTGTGTGTGAGCGTGCGTGCGTGCGTGTGTGTGTGTGTGGTGTGTGTGTGTGTGTGTTGTAGCCCCTGTGTGTGAGCGTGCGTTTTTGTGCGTGTGTGTGTGTGTGTGTATGCAGAATCTCTGTCTATGCAAAAGGTCAGACTATTGCATAACAACAGGCCGAGGTGGTGTGTGTTGTTGTTTTTAATTCGTCACCACGCCTTACCGTTCTTCATACCATCTTGTCAACGACACACCTGTTTTTCAGTTTGTTTCATTTTTTTTCTCCTATGTGATTCTAAAAACGTTTTGTTAACATTACAAATACGTGACCATAAAATAAAGGAACAGAGAGTGAGAGAGAGAGAGAGAGAGAGAGAGAGAGAGAGAGAGAGAGAGAGAGAGAGAGAGAGAGAGAGACGGACAGACAGAGACAGAGTTACAGGGACAGAGATAGACAGACAGAGAGACAGAGACAGAGAGACATAGAGAGACACAGAGAGACAGAGACAGACAGACACAGACAGACAGAAACAGAGACAGAGAGATACAGACAGACAGATTTACAGGCAGACAGAAAGGTAGAGAGACAGAAAGACAGACAGACATAGAATGAGAGAGAGGGGGGGGGGGGAAATAAAGAAAGAGAGAAAGGTAGAGAAGAAAGAAAAGATAACGAGAAGAAGGAAAAAGACAGAGAGGCCGGAGAAAAGAGATGGGTAGGAAAAGGATTTTTTTATAGAGAAAAAAGTTAAAGCAAAGACAAAAGAGAGAAAAAGCGAGCGAAAAAAGCCCATAAGGAAATGGGGAGAAGAAAAAGGAAAGAAAAAAGAATACACGAAAACCGAAAGAAAAACAGATAGAAAGAAAGAAAGAATTGAAAAGAATGGAAGAGAGAGAAAAAAGGAAAGAAAAAAAGAAAAAAAGAAAAGAAAAGAAAAGAAAAAAGAAAAGAAAGAAAGGAAAAAGGAAAGAAAAGAAAGGAAAGAAAGAAAAAAGAAAAGAAAGAAAGGAAAAGGGAAAAGAAAAGAAAGGAAAGAAAGAAAAAAGAAAAGAAAAAAAAGAAAAGAAGAAAGAAAAGAAAGAAAGAAAAAAGAAAAGAAAAAAAGAAAAGAAGAAAGAAAAGAAAGAAAGAAAAAAGAAAAAAAGAAAAGAAAAGAAAAGAAAGAAAGAAAGTGAGAAAGAAAGTAAAGAAATGTCAGAAGAAAAGGGAGGGAAATTAAGGACAGAATGAATAAAGAAAACAACAAGAAAGGGGGAAAAAAGTACATCAGAAAGAAAATGGGAAAGACAAGGTATAGGTGTGAACGCATTCAAAGTCATTCAAATGTGCTCCTGATGTGAAAAAAGAATGCCCCCAAACTCATTTCCATTCAAAAGCCACCAAGTACAGGACAAAGTGCATTGTGTGTATATGCATGCATGTGTGTATGTGTGTATGTGTGTTTGTGTGTGTGTGTGTGTATGGTTTCCTTTTTTTTTTTAAAACAACCACCTCACAATGTCCAACACGAATTGGATTAATTTTATGTACGTGAGCGTGTGTAGGCATGGTGTGTGTGTGTTTGTGTGGGCCTCTGTGTGTGTGTGTTGTGCGCGCGCGGCGCGCCCGTGTATTTGTGTGTGTGTGTGTGGTGTGTGTGTGTGTAGCCTCTGTGTGTATATGTGTAACCTCTGTGTGTGTGTGTGTGTGTGGTGTGTGTGTGTGTGTGTGTGTGTGTGTGTGTGTGTGTGTGTGGTGTGTAGCCTCTGTGTGTTTGTGTGTGTGTGTGTGTGTGTGTAGCCTCTGAGTGTATGTGTGTAGCCTCTTGTGTGTGTGTATATGTGGTGTGTGTGTGTGTGTGTGGCCTCTGTGCGTGTGGCCTCTGTAAGTATGTGAGTAGCCTCTGTGTGTGTGCGTGTGTGTGTGTGGCCTATATGCGTGTGTGGCTATGTATGTATGTGTGTAGCCTCTGTGTGTGTGTGTGTGTGTGTGTGTGTGTGTGTTCCTAGTTCGGATGTCAATAACACCTAGAGGAAAAAGATCAAGTATCTCTTAAAACTAACTTTTTTCTTCTTGTTGTCGAATATTACTTACGTGAATAGACATTGAACTGAAGAACACTTTTTTTTTCAGTTTGATATCTTCTCCACTCTAAAAGAAAACGTCTCGTCTTCTCCAGTTTGTCTTTTCGTGTACATTCTCTCCATTGCCGATCACATTCGTGTGTAACTGGAGTATGTTTAACGTGCACATGTTGTCTTGAAGCGCTTAGGTTTATTTTATAACAAGCTATAGCGCTTTATGATTTAGGGTGTTTTTTTAATAAAATATATTTTGTATTGTATATAGCACTTTCGTGGGGACGGGATAGCTCAGTGGTCGAGCTCTCGCTTTCCCCCCAGCCAAGTTAAGCAGCGTGGAGCGTGGTTACCAGTTGGATGGGTGACCGTTTGCGCGCCTTGGCTTCAGTACAGTTCCCCCAGTTCCCCAGCTGTAAATGGATACCTGCCCTCTTTAGGGTCAGGGAAGGTAAAGCAGCGAGGGAGAGGAGATGGGCGCCGCCATCAATATATTGGCCCCTAGAGAAGTGAGGTCTCTGACGCCTCGCTCCCTTACGACCTTATAGGTTATGTGACACCTTTACCTTTACCTATAATTCTTTCGGTCACAGCAGAAATCTCTACGTGAAATTCAGGCTGCTCTCCCTAGGGAGAGTGCGTCGCCACAAGAGCAGCGCCACCCATTATTCTTTTAAGGTTGTTTTGTCTGCATAAGAGAATGGCCTTTTTCAACAGAACTTTGCCAGACACTACTCCTTTATTGCTGTGGGATCTTTTACGTGCCCTGAATGCGTGTTGCACACGGGACCCTAGTCTATTGTCTTATCCGAAAGACTACCACCGGTAACACCCCTCATGACCCAGTGGGGGGAGGGGGGGGGGGGGTAGAGAGATTTCGAGCTCAAACGGGGAATTATCATTATCAGTAGCAGTATCGTCGTCGACATTGTTGTTTTCATTATCATCATTATTTGTTGTTATCATCATTATTGTCGTCGTCATCGTTATTGTTACTATCATAACTATCATAACCATCATCATCATCATCATCATCATCATCTCCCAGATCAACTGGGATACTAGATTTGTCTGTAACTCTTTCCCTCTCTCCGTATGTGTGCGAACTATTTGCAATGCCTATCAAACAGTCCTGATGCCTCGTGAGGGGCGACAGAGCCGGGTGGTTAGAACGTTGTACTTGAGACCTGATGGTGACTGAAGGCACAGGTTCGATCCTTTCAGAGGTATTGTTTGTTTGAAGGGATGGGATCCCTCCCCCACCACCCCCCTCCCCCACCCCTGCGAAGTTAATTTGATCTGACTCCAGTCCCCTTTAAAAACCCGTTGGATGAAACTATAAACCTAGATCATGTGCAAAAGTATGTAGCGCGCACGCGCGCACACACACACACACACACACACACACACACACACACACACACACACCACACACCTAAAATCGCTATCCATATTTCATCGAAGAGTAAGTACGCCAGGTACAGACGGTAGGATACATGACAAGAACATACCCAGCATGCACCCTGCCACTTGGAGAAAGGAACAGACTCCGCCACGTCCGATTCGCCAACGACACACCACCATGACCACACACACAAACCAACCATCTTCAAAGAGTTAAGATACAGTTCAAGTCAATACCCATGAGAGACAGAGGTCAAGTCAGGTCAAGTCAAGACAATACCTATGAGAAACAGAGGTCAAGTCAAGCCAATACCTATGAGAGACAGAGGTCAAGTCAAGTCATTACATATGAGAGTAAGAGATCAAGTCAAGTCAATACATAATTATGAGAGACAGAGATCAAGTCAAGTCAATATCTATGAGAGGCAGAGGTCAAGTCAGGTCAAGTCATAACCTATGAGAGACAGAGGTCAAGTCAGGGCAAGTCAAGCCAATACATATGAGACAAAGGTCAAGTCAATACCTATGAGAGACAGAGGTCAAGTCAATACCTATGAGAAACAGAGGTCAAGTCAATAAGTCATGTCAATACCTATGAGAGACAGAGGTCAAGTCAATTCAGGTCAAGTCAATACCTATGAGAGACAGAGGTCAAGTCAAGTCAATACCTATGAGAGTCAGAGGTCAAGTCAAGTCAATACATAATTATGAGAGACAGAGGTCAAGTTATGTCAAGTCAAGCCAATACCTATGAGAGACAGAGGTCAAGTCAATATCTATGAGAGACAGAGGTCAAGTCAAGCCAATATCTATGAGAGACAGAGGTCAAGTCAAGTCAATACCTATGAGAGACAGAGGTCAAGTCAAGTCAATACCTATGAGAGACAGAGGTCAAGTCAAGTCAATACCTATGAGAGACAGAGGTCAAGTCAAGTCAATACCTATGAGAGACAGAGGTCAAGTCAAGTCAATAGCTATCAGCGTTCGGAGGCTTGCAAAGGCACGAACGTACGGAGCATATGGGCAGGAGTGCTATGCACCAGGCAGGCAGCCAGAAGATCGACAAGCAAAGGCGTTGAATGTTGCTTTGGTCACACATCTGTTAACTACATTTCACGGCAGATGGGGTGAAGCATATAATGGATTATTGAGCAATCAATGGGTAAATACACACAGTGCGAACGCGCCTACGCATTCACGCGCACGCACGCATGCGCTTACACACACACACACACACACACTCCACTCTCTCTCTCTCTCTCTCTGGCTCCTGTCCCATCTCCTTCCAAGTTGATCTTTTTCCATCTCCTGCCACCTTACTCCGCCCCAACCACAATCACCCTTACCGTCCCCTTCCCCGCCCACACCACTGCCCTCCCACCCTGATATTCCAACGTCCACAGGGGTGGCACACAATGCCCAAATATGCCCGCCCCTCTGCCAGCAATGAAGTCTCCAAAGT
>CM054135.1:50771206-50786206 GCA_028751875.1 Rapana venosa
GACAGAAAAAAGGGAATTCCTAGCACAGAAATTCCAGAAGGTGGGGATGCTATTTATACTGACAACCCCGCCCAGCATTCCCACGGGGGAAGTTGTGGGTTTAAATCCCAGCAGAGGTGTCTTGTAAATTAAGGACGGGGGATTTTCACAATCTTCGTGGTCATCTTAAAAGTGCAGGCCTGCCAATGCTTTCATTCCTTTTTTTTTTTTAATATGCGGACGCATGCAGAAGATCAAAAATCGCACCTTAATAACCCCACAACTCACGTAGGTCTTCTGTAGGACATTAAAACATAAACAAACCCAGCATGCACCCTGTACCTGGAGAGGGATGAGCTCCGCAACGCAAGGTTCAATTTTCCCAAGAGACAGGGCCTGAAAAATTCAGTGCCGAGCCACACCGACTCTTCAGGGAGTTACAGGAGAAAAAAATGAAGGGAAATTTGTTACAATATTTTGGCAGAGCAAAAGTAAGAGCAGCTGTATTTGGGATACAGGGTGCGGGAAAGCCTCTAGTGGTTAGAGCATTGAACCCTGGTCTGACAGCGCGGGTTCCAGCCACTATCGACAGACAGGCCCATTCGACGGGGAAGTTTTCCCCCTGGAGTTAACATCAGTACTGACCGACTCAACTCCCCCGAAAACCTTTCGGAGGAGACTATAAAACCGAGGTCCCGTGTACAAAATGATGCAGAACACCTTGCGCATACGTTAAAACCCGCTTTGCCTTTTGGAAGATCAAGGGCATTGCGTGCTGATAGCAACAGATGACTCAAACGTTTAAAAACCGTATGCACACGTTTTTAGACATCATCCCAGAAGATGGCATGCGACTACCTTAATGGCAAACGGCTGCACACGTAAACTCTCACCAACCTGGGAGTTCCAGCCGAAGAACAACTCAAAAAAAAAGATAGTGGATGCTTCACCTTCAAGTAATTGGCCGATCATCTTACTGTGTGCAACATCACTCTTCCACGTGATGATCCAGAAGTGTGTGAACAAAGGACACATACACACCCCCTCTGTAATACGATCATGTAAGGGGGCAACAACAACAAATAAGAGAACAAGAAAAAAAAGGAATAAGAGCATATAAGATATTCTATACTGTTAAACTGTTATATAGGGTAGGCTCAGAGACAAACAAAAAATGTATGGCCCACATTCCATTTTTGAGTTGACAACAGTATTATTTGTTTGTTTGTTTGGTTTTTTGTGTGTTTAGTTTGTTTGCTCCTCTCAAATTAATGTCGTTGTCTAGTTGTCTGCAGGGAGTTATCCCATGCATTACATTTCGCTTTGTGTTTAAAAAAGGTAAAAGGTAAAGGTGTTCTCATAACCTATGTGGTCGTTGAGGAGTGAAATGTCAGACCTCAGCTTCTCCAGGAACCAACACATTGAGGGCGGCGCCCATCTCATCTCCTTCGCTGCTTTACTTTCCCTGACCCTAAAGAAGGCAGGTATTCATTTCTAGCTGGGTGAACTGGCGACTGTAGTGAAGCAAAGGCGCGCAATCGGTCACTCATCCACTTGGTAACCAAGCTCGATGCTGCTTAACCTTAGGGCCTGGGGAAAGCGAGGCTCTGACCACTGAGCTACCCTGTCCCCTGATTTACCCTGCTTTGCTAAAGAAAACCATGTGGATTCATTTCACAGGACTCACTATGTCAACAACTTGATAAGATAATTTTTCTGTCAACTTAAGTTATCCTGAAAATAGATCCTCTCTGTGTGTGGCGCGTGTGGTGCGTGTGTGTGTGTGTGTGTGTGTGTGTGTGTGGTGTGTGTGTGTGTGTGTGTGTGTGTGTGGTGTGATGTGCTTATGGTGTGTGTGGTTTGCACGAGTTGAATCCACTGTTGCATAAGTAAGTTACGTATTAATTCAACACTTTGAATCCTATGATTAATTGCTTTGTGTTTGTCAACACTTCAATTCAAAGTCAAACTTTGATTTCAGTGTACTTGAATGAGGGGTGCATTTTGCTGTTTTTCATGCTCTGATGTGAAAAGCGGTGAAAAAGAAGGTTTATGTATATGCAGACTGATTAAAACTCTTTATCTATGGTAACTTCAATGTTCTAAGTAAAAACTAATACATATGTCTGTCTGTGGAAGTTAGAAACAAACCGCAAAATCTAGCAATCAATTTCAAAACAAAAATCTGAAAAAATATCCCGTACAATACAAACAAGCTAAAAAGTCAAATCCTAAAAAAAAGTAAATGAAGACAAACAGAATTAAAATTAATTGAGAGCCATCGATTCCCCAACCCCCTTCATGCACACATTAGCACAAACCTTCTACGTCACAATATCTGACTGGGTATGTTGGTGGTGTTTGTGGTGAGTGCGTGTAGTGAGCTGCTCCATAGTGTTGTTTTGTGTTCTGTCTGTGGGTTTGTTGTTCTGTACGACTGCTTTTGTCTGTTCTGTGTTATGTGGCGAGGCAGTGACAACTGCTTAATGTGCAATCAAAATGAGCCGAACCCTGCAACGATACACGTAATTCGGTTTTACGACATAGTACGATAAGACCATACGATTACATTATCTTTGCGAGTGGAAATAGTTGTCAAACGGATTGACCCATTCCTATCTAGGCACGTTTGCGTACGGCAAACCTCGAAATTCTGGGCTGCTTTATTCGGGGAGTGCGTCGCCACAAGGAAAGCGCCACCCACTATTTGATTTTTTTTCTGTCTGTATGTGCATTTGTTTTTCTACGAGACTGACTTTTTTCTACATTTTTTGGGGGGAGCCAGTGACAACTCTTGCTGCTATAAGTTCTATTACGTGCGCTGAATGCGTGTTGCACACGGGACTTCGGTTTATCGTCTCATTCGAAAGACTGGCACCCAGACCACTATTCAAGGTCTAGTAGGTGGGAGAAAAAGTTTGGGTCAAACGGGGATTGAACCCACACTTCTCACTATCTAGGCAGGTGCGTTACCTCTAAACCACAGATACACTTTATGTGGAGTCATTAAATTTTTGTTGCTGGGTGGTTGTGGTTGTTGTTCTAGGTGGGCGCTCCGCAGATGAACATCCTGAGCTCATCCAAAATATGTAATCCGTTTGAAAATAAACCAAACACAAAGAACTAGTGTGATAACAAAGTAAACACGATGCATCCAGTTTGAAAACAAACCAAACAAAAGCAAATAGTTTAAAAACAAAAAACAAAACAGTTTAAAAACAAACCAAACAAAAACAAACAGTTTAAAAACAAACCAAACAAGAAAGAAACAATTTGAAAATAAACCAAATGACAAACCGTTTGAAAAAAGTTTTGAAAACAAATTAAACATATAAAAAACACACAACAGTATGAAAACGAATCAAACGGAAACTTAACGGTTTTGAAACTTATCTTGACTTGTAAGTTTATGTTATGACAAATCTAATAATATCTTCTTTATTTTTTTATATTGTTGATGTTGTTTTAATCTCATTGTTTCATGTATAAAATTACGGATGTCATCAACTTTTTATTTCTCAATTGGAGATAAAAGACTATTTCTGAGTTGGAATTTTAAAAAAACAACAACAACAAAACAGACAACTGCATCATTGCGACATTATCATGAGTAGGCTTTCCAAGGCTGGCTATATTGAGTGTCTTTTGATAACAAGAGTCGATATTGTAAACAATTGTGTATATAAATATAGGCACCCTTTGAAATCGTCGCGTGATTTTCATTTTTACAGCACAAATGTAAGTGTTGTATTGACTCTACAGTCTCTACGCTATTGACGATTTTTTTTTCGTTGGGTTTGGTTGTTGTTTGTTTGTTTGTTGTTGTTGTTGTTGTTGGGGTTATCTAATTTTTGTTATTTTGGGGGCGGGCGCGTTGTACGGTGCGGTGTTATTCTTTCATATTCTTCTTATCTGAAACTTACAGGGAAACCACTAATGTCTGTCAAAATGAGGGAAAAGCCTCGCGCTGAACATAAAAGCGCCTGACAGAGTCAGGCCCAAAGCATAAGACATAGCGACGCTTCGTTAACTGATTTTTTATATTAGTTCTGGAAAAAACAGCAACAAACTAAAAACAGACAACACACAGCAAGACAGAGCATGAGGCAAAAGAACACGGCACAAACACGAGAGGGAAAGAAACAACAAATCCTGCGCACATCCAGAAGTATGCTATAATACTGACAGGCGCCCACATCCCTACTGGGAATACTTCATACGATACTTGAGAAGTTTGTGAACCAAGAACACACACAGGCACACAGGGGGACTGTGAACAGCGTTTCACCTCCAAGACGCACTTTTAGGTCTCTGTAACTTTTTTGTCTACTGTGCGGTCCTAGGTGGATTTGTAGTCCAAAACTTCGTAAGGTGACCTATGAAGGACCATGCCTTTAGCTGCGGTGGACTTTAGGGCCAGTTGTGGCCGTTTTTTGCCAATATACATCGGCTTCATGTTGAAGCGAGCCAGAGAGAAAATGAGTTCGCGTGTCGCCATTCTCAAGCTTGCACGCAGAGTGGACGTGTAACCTTTGGGTTGCTCCTCTCCTATCTATTTTGGAGCAGCTTACTTTTGCAATGCGAGACATTGAAAGTAACCCTGGGCCAAACCCATCCCCCAGCAAGGATTCCATGAGACAGACACGACTCAGCAGTATGGAGGCATCCCGGTGTTCCAGCATAGAGAGGACAGGGACTCTGTATTCCTGTGGCCTCCCCCACAGCAACAGGACCAACACTGAGTGCCATCATGATCACTGTCCTTGAAAGAAGTGACCGGACAGACGCCAACATAAATGCAGTCCACAGGACATGCAAAGGCTAAATGAAGGCTATGAGACTCTGAAAGACGAACTGAAAGGGCTGAGAGAGGATATGACGGGACTCAGAAAGGAAAATGAAGAATTGCGGAAGACCAATGACACGCTGATGGGAAGGCTGGAGGACTGTGAAAGAAGAATCCACGACCTGGAGGGACGTTCCAACGGAACAACTTGCTGTTTTACGGTCTTCCCAGGAGGGAGAACGAGACCCCTGCCGACTGTGAGGGCATGCTGCGGGACCTGTTCATCGACAAGCTGGACCTGACTCGGGACGTGGAACTGGACAGAGCTCACCGCCTGAACTCCAAGCCGGACTCTCCCATCATCACCAGATGCACTTTCTACAGACAGAAAGTGAAGATCCTGAAAGCGAAGAGCAAGCTGAAGGGCAGCAATGTGTTCATGGGAGAAGACTTTTCCAAAGGTGTGAGAGACTTGAGGCGGAGACTGACTCCTCACATGAAGAAAACCAGAAAAGAGGGGAAGAAGGCTGCCATGGTCTTCAACTACATGCTGATTGATGGGCACAAGTTCACTGTTGACAGTCGTGACAAGCTGACAGATTGGAAATAGGAGGCTGGCCGGCCAAATGTGACAAGTGATATTTTTGGTGTGGGTACAAAAAGAAAAAAGACACCCGTGGTTTCAAGGGGTAGGGAGGGTGTCAGTGAGCATGCCCATGGTTTTTGGGATGAAAACAGTGTGTATGAAAACTTGGGTGTCAGTTGTTCGTCCTGTGCTCCGTCTGAAATATGCACACACCGTGAACTGCCACAGGAAGTGGATGTTAGTAAACAAAACGGTTTGCAGGTTGTGAAAGTAAAAAGAAAAAAGTTGTCTTTTCTGCACTGGAATGTTAATGGGCTCTTACCAAAATTACATGACCCTGAATTTATTTCCTATGTTTGTTCCTTTGATTTCATATGTCTGGTCCAAACGTTTCTTGATGAGTTTACCTCACTGGTTTTTTTTTGCTGATTTAAGGCATTTTGCATTCCTGAGGTAAAGTTTACAACTAAAGAGAGGTGATCAGGAGTTTTGTGTCTCATTAAAAATAACTTTTTACTGTATGTAGAAGAGTTACGCCCGTTCCTTCACGGAATTTTTGTGCATTTTTGATTGATAAAAGTTTATTAGGGACTGTAAAGGATGTGCTGTATGTGTGTTGCTATGTGCCTCCTGAGGGTTCGCCCTACTCTGCGTTCTTTGATTGTGAGAATGGAATTGCGTTACTGGAAGACTTTTTGTATGATTGTTTACTACTTAAAGGAGATGTGCACATATAATTGTGTGGTGACATGAATAGTAGGATCTCTAATAATTCCCATCACTGTCAAGATATCAGTAGCATGTTTGAGTTTCAACATGAAAGTCATCCAGTTACTTCCAATCGATTTTCTGAAGATAAAATAATTAATAATTATGGAAAACTTTTATTGAACATGTGCACTGCTTTTGATTTGAGTATTCTTAATGGTATGTGTTATGGCGACTGTCTAGGTTGCTACACATACATTGCAGACAGTGGATGCAGTGTGAATGATTATTTTTTGTTGTCTTGTGATATGTATAATTTATTGAGTGATTTTTGTAAATTACAAGTTTCTGATAAAATTGACTCTGATCATATGCCAATAGAACTTAGTATTAATTTTTTGGACGATGTTAGAAACAATCAGCAGAATAACCATGCCTATGTTATAGAAAATTATACTTGGAATGACAGTTTTGCATGCGAGTATGGTGCTCAGTTAAGTTCACATGAATACCAGGAAAGAATAAATCTTGCATTTAGTTTAATTGACACTAATATCAATCATTCTTGTACATATTTAACTCATGTATAAAAGATGCAGGAGAATGTATGAAGAAGCAAATATTTATCTTTGACAGGTATAAGCGCAAAGATTGGTTTGATGCAGAATGTCGTCTATCTAAAAGAAATGTTCGAAATCTGCTCAGAAAATGTCGATGTTCATCAGATAGCAAAGATCGTGACTGCTACTGTAGAGCTCGGGGAGAGTACAAAAATTTACTAAAGCTGAAAAGAAAACAATTTAATAATGCGTTGTTGACAGAGTTAACAAAAGCTGTAAAAGATTAGAAAGAATTCTGGAATAATGTACATAAACTCTCAATTAAAAGGAAACCACCAACTAATCGAATTTCTGTGGATACTTGGTTTAGTCACTTTAAGCTACTTTTGACAAAAGAAACAGTTTCTGTTAACACACTGCAACAGGATGAAGAAGAAGAAGAAGAAGAAGAAGAAGAAGAAGAAGAAGAAGAAGAAGAAGAAGAAGAAGAAGAAGAAAAAGAAGGGCATTGTTTCAATCGCCCTATCTCAAAGAAAGAAGTTTTGTTTGCTTTAAGGAAAATGAAAAATAACAAAGCTGCAGGGCCAGATGGTATCATTGGGGAGCTGCTGAAATATGCAGCCCTAATAGAGTCTATTTTGGATTTTTATGTTAGTTTTTTCAACTCATTGTTCGATAGAGGTCTCTTTCCTGACAATTGGACTGAATCTATCACTCTGCCACTTTACAAAAAAGGAGATGTGAATAATCCAAAGAACTATAGAGGTATATCCCTGTGTGATGCTAGCAGTAAAATTTACAGTACTGTTATTAATTACAGACTTCAAGAATGGATAGAAGCAAATAATATTACAGGTGAATTTCAAACAGGCTTTAAACGCAACTACTCAACTATATATCACATATTTACTTTGATGGCCTTTGTACAGAAACATTTTTCACTTAATCGTAAGTTGTATGTTGCTTTTATAGATTTTGAAAAAGCATTCGATACTGTCAATAGGACTATACTCTGGCCTATCCTGTTAAAAAATGGTATTCAAGGAAAATTATTAACATGCATTATGAGCATGTACAGTTCTGTCAAAGCTAAAATTAGATGTGGAAGTAAGATATCTTAATGTATTCAATGTACTTTAGGTGTAAAGCAAGGTGGTGTTTGTAGCCCTATTTTGTTTTCTCTTTTTATTAATGAATTAAGTGCAGAAGTTGTTAATAAGGGAAAACATGGAGCACAGTTTATTGGTGATATGATGGAATTATTCATTCTTCTTCTAGCTGATGATGTTGTATTGATGTCTGAAACTATTATTGGCTTGCAAACTCAATTGAATAGTTTATGTCATGCTTCTGCAGCTCTAAAGTTAAAAGTAAACATGTCAAAAAGCAATATAATGGTATTTAGAAAAGGGGGTTATTTGGGTACTAGAGAAAGTTGGACTTATAATGGACAACTTATGCCAGTGGTAAACGTGTATAAATATTTAGGAATATATTTTTCAACAAAACTTAGTTTTACTGGTGCATGTAAAGACCTAGCAAGCAGAGCCAAACGTGCATTGTTATGTATTACACAAAAGTTATCTGCCTTAGAAAATCTATCTTTTGAACTATTTATAAAATTATTTGATACTCAGGTTCAGCCTATCACACAGTATGGAACTGAAATATGGGGTCTTTATGACTCTGCATACCAATGTGAAAAAATTCATTTATTTGCACTAAAAAAAATTCTTGGAGTAACTATGAAAACATCCAATGATCTTGTACGCAGAAACTAATCGCTATCCAATTACTGTGAATTCCATCGTGAGATGTGTTTTGTACTGGATGAAAATATTACGAATGGATAATCATAGGCTACCAAAAAAAGCATATCATATGTTATAATTTAGATGAAAGGGGAAAAATAAATTGGGTATCAAAACTGAGGTTCAAATTATGTGAGTTAGGATTTGCATATGTATGGTTCAATCAATGAGTAGAGGAAATAAATGAATTTATACGAGTACTGAGCACTAGATTGATAGATTGTAGGTGGCAGGAGTGTTCCAGTCATATTCAAGAGAGTGATCGTTTTAGTTTGTATAGGCAGTTTAGTTTATTAGGTAAAATTCCTGTATATTTGTCAATGAACATGGATAGACATCTTAAACATATTATGACAAAATTTAGATTTGGAGTGTCTGAATTGTTTGTGCACAATCTTCGCTATAGACAACACTGTGATACAGATCTTCTTTGCCCATTATGTAAGGGGTCTGTAGATAACGAAGTTCATTTAGTATTATGTTGTAGTAGTAGTATGTTCTTTCGAGCCAGAAGGCCCATAGAGCCGGAGCTTATCCCGGTTTCTGTAGTGTTAAGCGAACTGATGGTTTTTCACCACCCCTGTAACAGGACGCTAGTCTGTCGCCAGATACTTCCCCAGCAGAGCTGGTACCCACTTGTACACCTGGGTGGAGTGAGGAAAATAGGAGTAAAGTGTCTTTCCCAAGGACACAACACCGAGCCGTGCGGGGATCGAACCCGCGACCTCTGGATCACGAGTTGACCGCCTAAACCACTCGACCACGATGCCTCCTTAGTATTATGTTGTCCTATGTTAAATGATCTTAGAACTCAGTTGATACCACAAAAATGTGTGAGCTATCCTTCCATGTTTAGACTTTGTATACTTATGTCATCTACTAACGAACGCGTTAATAAGCGACTAGCAATTTATTTGTATAAAGATTTTAAAATTAGAAATACTGTCTGTACTTGAGGTATTATTCTTCTGTTCATAATGTTTCCTATGAAACATGTTTTGGAATGTTGATTATATACACACACCCCGTTCATGAGGGACCAAGGCCTATAATGAATAAAACTTTCGCATTCGCATTCTCTCTCTCTCTCTCTCTCTCTCTCTCTCTCCTCTCTCTCCTCTCTCTCTCTCTCTCTCTCTCTCTCTCTCTCTCTCTCTCTCTCTCTCTCTCTCTTGGAAAACAGTCACGTACTGGAGGAGGGAGGGGGGATACAGAACAAAAAGCTCAACACACACACACACATACGCACGCACGCACACACAACACACACACACACACACACACACACACACACACACACAACACAACACAGAAGGATTATGGCACAGATTACATTTGAATTGAGAGTTTGTGGAGGGCTTTTGTGGAAATGCCTACGCCCCCCCCCCCCCCCCCCCCACCCCCCCCTACCCCACCGCCGCATTTTGTTGTTGTTATTGTTGTTGTTATTTCTTCTCTCTGCCTGCTATGCTTGTATTGGAGTGGATGCTGTCTATGTCTTGTCACAAGAACCAATTGTATAAATTTCAGAATTGCTGACTTGTCTTCTTTTGCTATATGTATCTACCTTCGACGAGAACAAAAAACAAAAAACAACAACAACAAACAAAAATAAGAAAAAAAGGTTATTTTGTCTTGTCGACTCTCTCTGTCTGTCTGTCTGTCTGTCTGTCTATCTTTCTGATAATTGCGTGTGGGTGTGTGGGTGTGTGTATGTGTGTGCGTGTGGGGGGGGGGGGGGGTGTGTTTGTGTGCACGCGCGCGTATGTGTGTTTGTGTGTGTCTATCTGTCTGTCTGTCTGCCTCTCTGTCTGTGTGGGTATGTGTGTGTGTGTCTGTCTTTCTGTGTGTTTGTGTCTCTGTGTGTCTGAGTGTGTATGTGTGTGCGTGCATGCTTGTACGTCTGTCAATTTCAATGAGCCAACCAAGATTCACAATACTATCTCTTCGCCCACTTTTTTTTCTCAAAGTGCCAATGATCTTTGTATTCTAATCGTAACTATGTTTTGTGTTGTCTTTTAAAGCAAAAAAAAAAAATAATGCTAGAATATATTCCAGGCTTAAACTAGTGTGGGTTTTTTTAAGTAGCAAACTTACCGCATTAAAAAAAAAAGATAAATAAACCATATAGCATGAGCAAAGTTTACAACAACAACAAAATATTAGCAAGCCATCTGCAAAGCTTGACTGTCATCTTATCTAATTAATTTTTGCAACAAATACATACATAACATCTATTATGCCCGTTCATTTTTTTCACGTATCTGTCATAATGCTGAAAATGGTAGACATGTTTTCGTTTAGAGTTTTTGCCATCATTTGGAAAGTCTTCATGATAAAAATAATTATGTAGAAAAGAAAACTAGAGTATCAAAAGGTTTTGTTGGTTGTTGGTTTGTTTTTTAACAAAGATCAATCTGTGGATTACTTTTTGAAGTAATCGAGCAAAGACGCTGCTATGAATAAACAAAGATAATACAGTGTGTGTGTGTGTGTGTGTGTGTGTGTGTGTGTGTGTGTGTGTGTGTGTGTGTGTGTGTGTGTGTGTGTGTGTGTGTGTGTGTGTGTGTGTGTGTGTGAGCGAGAGAGAAGAAAGAGAGAGAGAGAGAGAGAGAAGAGAAAGGGGGAAAAGAGTGTGTGTTTGTGTTGTGTGTGTTGTTTGTGTGTGTGTGTGTGTGTGCGCGCGACGCGCGCGCGCGTGGTGTGTGTGTGTGTGTGTGTGTGTGTGTGTGTGTGTGTGTGTGTGTGTGTGTGTGTGTTGTGTGTGTGTGTGTGTGTGTGTGTGTGTGTGTGTGTTGTGTGTGTGTGTGTGTGTGTGTGTGTGTAAAAAGAGACAGACAGACAGAGAGAGAGAAAGAGACAGGAGAGAGAGAGAGGGAGAGAGAGGGTGGAGAGAGAGAGAGAATACACACACACACACACACACACACACACACACACACACACACACACACACACACACACACACACACACACACACACATCCTGAAAGAAGGGATAATCGGTTTTTAGTTTGATCTAAAAGGAAAGAAATTTCAAGAACGAAAAGCAAGAAGTTAGTAAGAAACAAAAACCAAAAAAACAGTGAGAGTGGTGAAAAGGAATAAAAGAATGAGAAATGGAAAGATAAGGATTGTAAACCGAAAGGAAGATGAAAAGGACGGAGGAATGAGGAAAATAAGCGAGACAAAGAGAGAGAGAGAGAGAGAGAGAGAGAGAGAGAGGAGAGAGAGAGAGAGAGATGAGAGAGAGAGAGAGAGAGAGAGAGAGGAGAGAGAGAGAGAGGAGACAAACAGACAGACGACAGACAGACAGACAGATAGACAGACAGACAGTTTTTAAATTATTCTATTCTTTTAGTTCGAAGATAATGGAATAAGCACACGTGTGCATTTTCATCCAGTCCCCGTGTGTATGCACTTTTGTAAATTTTGTCATCAGAAAGAGAGACAGAGACAGAGAGAGAGAAAGGCATGGAGTAGGAACAGAAAAAAAAGAAGAAGATGACAGATAGAAAAAGAAGACACAAAAAAATACAATAACGAAAACAACAAACGATAAAAAGACAGTAAGAAAGAAAGGAGCGAAAGCAAGGACAGTGATATAATAATACGAATAAGAAGAACAAGAGTATTGAAGAAGATAACGAGGAAACAATTTAAAGAATGAGAACACGAAAAAAAAAAAAAAAATTATGATTCCGGGTGAAAGGGAAAAGAACACCAAAAAAACCCATTGCTCCCTTCCCTCACACACACGCGCGCGCGCGCGCGCACGCACACACACACACACATTCACGAATGCGCGCGCACACACAGACACACAGACACACAGACACGAACAGACACAGACACAGACACACACACACACACACACACACACACACACACACACACACACCACACACACACACAACACACAGAGGACCAGCAGTTAAAAGTGAAGGATGAACAAGAGCAGGAAGAGAAGAGAAGAGGAGAAAATGAAGATTGACGTAGAATTAATCGGCTGTCTAATGAATTCAGAATTACAGGCGGGTGGGGGAGGGAGGGGGGGAAGGGTCTTTTTAACCATCATCCTAACTGAAAAATGGAGATACTGAAAACTGAACAACTTTCCATAGCGTAAAAATGAACAAACAAAAAGAATCAAGCAACATCTGTGCCTTTTTCGATTGTTTTCTTAAAAGTGTCTTAGTGGGGTTTTTTAACTGAAATAATAAACACAAAAAACCCGAAACGAAACGAAATTTATTTTCTGAGGGTAATAGATTAAATACAATGACCATACGCCAAAATCTGACCACTGGTGAGAATTGAGCTTTAGCCCAGGTACCAAAAAACATCCAGCACAAAACATCGTGCTCAAGATCTGATGGTTTGTAAGGGACCAGGTTCGATTCTCCATCGAAGTATCTTTATGACATGATTCTTCCCTCCCACTGGAATGAACATCAGTACTGACTCCAGTCCCCTAAAAGTCCTTCGAATGAACCTATAAACCGAGATCCAGTGTGCGAATACACGCAGAATATCTTGCACACACGCTCAATCATATCCCGCCTTTAGTAGAAGAGTAGACCGGATATGGCTGGTAGGATGGGGGGGGGGGGGGGGGTAATAGGTATACCCAGCATGCATCCTGATGCCTCGAGAGAGATGGGCTCCTCCAGCTTTGGTTTTCCTACGACAGGCTGTTTGAAAGTTTCAGTGCAGTTCCCTAACGACTCGTCAAGGCAAAGGGACGTCAAGTCATACATACCAGCTTTGGCGAGTGAATAGCTAATTCATTGTCATTTTCATTTTCTTTTCTTGTTTTTATTTCGAGGATAATGTGATAAACACTTGTGTGATATTTTTAATTACATTCAGGCCCCGTGTGCATGCAGTTGGGTTTTTTTGGTAAATTGTCATCCGTTCTCACAGGCACACAATGATCTACTCTTCCGAAAAGGGTGGACGGGATAGCCTAGTGGTTAGAACACTGCGCTCGCAATCTGACGACCCGGGTTCGATTCCCGTTCAAGAGGATATTTTCCCCTGGAGTTAACATCAGTGCAGACTCCACTCTCCCCAACAGTCCTTCGGATGAGACTATAAACCGAGGCCCCGTGTGCGAACGCACGCAGAACATCTTGCGCACACGTTAAATCCTGTTCCGCTTTTCGTAAGAGTAGGCCATTGTGTGCCGGTGGGAACAGATGACATATCTTACAAAACCCGCATACAGACGGGGACTGGATGTAAAAAAGCACATAAGTGCTTATTCCATTATCCTCGATATAAAAGATTTTTTTTTAATTTAATATTTTTAAAAGCGGAACGGGTTTTAACGTGGGTGCAAGATGTCATACAGTATAAGAGCTTTGGTATAATCATGGTGAATTATATCATCGCACGATTAAGATCCCATAATTCATGTCAGCGTTCGGTGGGTTACGAAAACACGAACATACCCAGCATGCAGCCTGTACCTGGAGAGGGATGAACTCCACCAGGATCAACCTGCCCAAGAGACAGGGCCTGAAAAATTCAGTGCAGTGCCCCAAACGACTTCTCAGGGAGTTATGGGGAGAGAGAGAGAGGAGAGAGAAGAGAGGAGAGAGAGAGAGAGAGAGAGAGAGAGAGAGAGAGAGAGAGAGAGAGAGAGAGAGAGAGAGAGAGAGAGAGAGTTTTATTTTTATTTTATTCTTTTATATCGAGGATAATGCAATAAGCACTTATGTGCATTTTTACATCCAGTCCCCGTCTGTATGCGGTTTTGTAAATTCTGTCATCTGTTCCCACCGGCACACAATGGCCTACTCTTACGAAAAGCGGAACCGGATTTAACGTGTGCGCAAGATGTTCTGCGTGCGTTCGCACACGGGGCCTCGGTTTATAGTCTCATCCGAAGGACTTTTGGGGAGAGTGGAGTCTGCACTAGATGTTAACTCCAGGGGAAAATATCCCCTTGAGCGGGAATCGAAAGCGGGTCGTCAGATTGCGAGCGAAATGTTCTGACCACTAGGCTGTCCCGTCCCCCGGAGAGAAAGAGAGAGAGAGAGAGAGAGAGAGAGAGAGAGAGAGAGAGAGAGAGAGAGAGAGAGAGAGAGACAGACAGACAGACAGACAGACAGACAGACAGACAACACAGAGAGAGACAGAGAGAGAGACAGAGGAGAGACAGAGAGAGAAGAGATGAGAAGAGAGAGAGAAGAGAGAGAGAGAGAGAGAGAGAGACCGTCAAGGAGAAATGGACAGACTATATTACAGTTTCACAAGTTTGAGGAAGAATAAAATAATTATAATGTTGCCAGACCCACTTGAGTTTTCAAGAGATAAGGAGATATTAACTTACGCCATAAGAGCTTCACTGAGGACAATGCAAATCATACATTTCCATGAAAAGTTTTGAGTTAAACTTTCTATAAAAAAAAACACCCTACTGTAGGAAATGGGCAAGTATTACTGAGCACAAAGCAAAATACACTATAGACCTTGCATAGAACTGTAAGATGAACTGTGGTGTAACTTTCGCTATCCTGTTACAATCTCTCTCTCTCTCTCTCTCTCTCTCTCTCTCTCTCTC
>CM054135.1:50791206-50798706 GCA_028751875.1 Rapana venosa
GAAGAAGAAATCAAAGACAGGTTGGTAAGGGGGTGGGGTAGGGTAGGGTAGGGTAGGGTGAGGTGGGGTGGGGTGGGGGTCGGGAGTAGGCGGGAGGAGGGGGGGGGGGTGAGAAGTGGTAGAAAGTTGCTTGGGAGGGGAGTGGTATATGTCACAGCATTTACATGGAAAGAGATGGGGGATGAGCGTAGTTGATGATGTGGGTACTGAAGTGCTCCTGGGTAGGAGTCAGCAGCAAGCGGCTTCTGGTAAAAAAGTGACAGGAAGAGAGGAAACGGGGGTGGACAGACAGACAGAGAGGGAGGAGAGGAGAGAGAGAGAGGAGGAGAGAGAGAGAGAGAGAGAGAGAGAGGAGAGAGAGAGATGGGGAGAGAGAGAGAGAGAGAGAGAGAGAGAGAGAGAAAGAGAGAGAGGAGAGAGAGAGAGAAAGAGAAGAAGAGAGAGAGATGAGAGAGAGAGAGAGGAGAGAGAGAGAGAGAGAGAGAGAGAGAGAGGATGAGATGAGAGAGGAGAGAGATGAGGAGCGTAGGCTGAAACGGGGTTAGTTGGTGGTAGTATCCTTCCGACGCAAAAAATGTAATGGCCTTTCCCAGCTTCTCGTAATGTCCATTCTTTTGAAGATGCTGAAGTGGGGGACGGGGTAGTCGGGGTTGGGGGGGTTGCAGTGGGTTGGTGAACAGGCTGCGTGGGTATGTGGACGATGATGCTGATGTTAAACGTCATCATTAAATCTTAACCTCCTCCTTCTCCTCTTCTCTTATTCCTCTGTTCCATCTCCATTGGTTGCTCCACTTTTTACTGGCAGGAATGGGACAATGAGGGGAAGAGGGAGAGGGGTCAAAGCAAGGAGAGAGGAGGACGGTGGGGAGGAGGAGGGGGGAGATGAAGCGCTGATTCAACAATGCGTGGATCTTACGACATCGTTGTTGTGAAATGATCATCCTTTTTTTTTTTTTACGATGCTGTTCTTCCCATGTCTGCCTGCCCTGCCTACCGCACACCCTCCCTCCCTCCCTCCTCGCCCTTTCCCAGTTGGTCCTGACTTAGCTCCCATGGTCTGCTGGGTATTAACTCTTCTAATGAATGAATTTACCAGCTCTGTTCATTTGTGGCTGCTATGTGCCAACGCCTGAGTTACAGTAAAGCTTTCTGGTGTGCATTCAGTGATGTTGTCTACCCGTTTCTTCTTCTTCTTTCCCTGCCTGCCTACCTCGTCTGCTATCTTCTTAAGAGACTGTGTGTCCTGCCAGATAGTTTCTGAAAGGCTGTGGGAAGTTGTGACGTGACCATGCCACTTCCGGTTCCTGTTCTGGACAATGGAATGCAATACACAGAGGAACGGTTGTGAATCTTCCTCACAAGAAGCCCAGAGGTTTGGGGTTTGTGTTTTTCGTTTATCCTGGATGTGACATGTGCACAAAGTGACAGGAGGCAGAATGGCCGGGTTGGTCACACTGTAGGACTGGTGAAGTGAGGTCATGTGAAGAGACGGTTGGAGCCGCAGTTGGGGTGTGCGTTTGAAAGGGTGTCCAGCTGCAGTTCACATCAGCTCCCACCCACTTCCATTCAAGCCAGGTCCCGTGTGGAAACGTACTTTTTTAATATACTGTCCATAAGATAAAATCTCTCTCCCTCAAAAAATAAATCATCCATTGCCGATGGTATGGATGATAAATATGTATCAAGCGTGGAATCTGTGGAGAGAGAAAAATCCAGACAAACAAAAACTAAAACCAACAAAAACAAAAGAACATAAAGACACCCAATTTCCAGCCCCACCCCTACCCCACACAGATCGAACCTTAAGAGGGGTGGGTGGTGGTTCCATGAGCAACTTCTCCAAAAACATACTGCATGTAAGTTTCTGTGACGTGGTGTGATGAGTCCTGCTAGAGTTAGAAAAGACAGGGAAATGAGACAGACAGACAGCCCCGGTACCAAGGGCAGAAGTCACATGCAAAGTACAAGACAGCTTTTGGCCAACACTGGAATTGAATTCTTTGATCCTGAATACATTACAACTTACTAACCAATTCAGCTCTTTGGTATCAGATTATATATCGTGTTCCCGTGTGTGTACGCACGCACGCACGCAAAACATCTTGCGTACCTGATGAAAATCCCATCTGCTTTTGTAGAAGAGTAGGCCAGCTTTGGCTGATGGAGTGGATGACACAGGCATACCCAGCATGCGCCATGCTTCCTGGAGAAGGTCAAGGTCTGCCAGATTCAACATGCCCATGGTGTTGAATGGTTGGATGGTTGTATCACAGTCCCAGTGGAGTTACACGGTTTAAAGACTGCAACTCTAAAGCAAGGAGAGATAATGATATTTATCTCACGCAACTACCAGCCAATGGCCGTGGACTCGTAATCATGCCCACAACACACTGGTTGAAAAAGAATGACCAATTCTATAACGACTCACGACTCCTCAAGGAGTTAAGAGAGGTGTGAAGTGAAGTGGCATCGCGCAGAACGAACAATAAACAGCTTAACCTTGATGGGTTTTTTGTTGTTTGAAGCAAACGTGAAGCCAGTTAAAATCTATATTCTCGCAAAGAATACTTCATCCATGTATGGATGACAAATATACCAAGCGTGGAATCTGTAAATACAACCAAACAAAGAAACAAAACAAACTCTATTTATAATCAGGCTGATGCGTTCCTTGGCCACGTCCATATTTTGTATGCATGTGAAACAAGAACCATAACAGAAGACATTGAAAGAAGGATACTGGCAATGGAGATGAGATGCTGTCGCAAACTTTCTTGGTATCTCGTACAGAGATCACATAACTAACGAGGAAGGGAAAACCAGAATTGAAAACGCCATAGTGTCATATAAAGAAAGACCTGACTTAAGTACACAACACACACACACACACACACACACACACACACACACTTAAGTTGTGCGGGCATGCCACACGAACTGGCCAAGACTGTCCTACAGGGAACAGTACCAGGAGGGAGAAGAAGAGGCATATAGAGAAAACGATGTGAAAAGACAACATCAGAGAGTGGACTGGCCTTGAGTGAAACAACATACCGCGGAAAGCTGAGAACTGCGAGGTGTGGAGGAAGCTGGTTGCAAAATCTTCAATGGTGCTCCAACAGGCTACTAGACTACGGGATAGGTGAAGATGAAGGAAACGTGGAGGGAGGGAGGGTCATTGATCAATCAGAACAAAATGTATCTTTCCTGGTTTGTCGGTCATCATTGTGTTCTCCTCTATCTTGTATTGATTTTTCTGTATGCTAGGTGAAGCAGCATTGACACAAAAGCAATGTGTATATATTGTTTCTAATTGTGTGGGAGGGAACGGGTGGAGTAGTGGTTAGAACATCGAAGTGGTGACGTGATGGTGTCTTCTTCTTCGTTGTCGCCGAACGCTCAGACAGCAACTATTGTTGTCTGTCATAGGAGCGAAAACGCGTTGCGCTACACTGTTAATCGCCTGACATGTCAGGCCCAGCGCATCCGACTTCGACGTGGGGAGAGAACTGCTATCTTTTAAGTCTTTGAAGAAAGCAGGCTGGAGAACGGCAGAAAATAGACAAGAAGGGGGTGACAAGAAGAAAAGGAACAAAGGAGAAACAAAGAAATAGTTAGAAAAGAGGAAATTTCTTGCACAGAATTTCCAGAAAGTGGGGATGGTATTTATACTGACAGGCCCTCGGCATCGCCCCCCCCCCCCCCCCCCCCCATCCCCGGGTAGTGATGATATCTGAGGGTGCTGGTTCGAATCCCCACTGAGCTGCCCGTTGGAGAGCATTTTCAAAAAAAAGAAAATAACATTGGTACTTAATCAGCTCCCCCAAAAGTTCTTCCGATGAGATTATAAACCAAGGTCCTGCGTCTGAATGCATGTAGTTCCCCCGTGGTGATGCCGGGGGTCTATCAGTATAGATAGAATTCCAACCTGCTGGAAATCCTGTGCTAGGAATTCCATCTTTTCTATCCCTGGAACAGGTTTAAACGTGTGTGCTATGTTCTCTGCATGCATTTGCACACGGAACCTCAGTTTATCGTCTGATCCGAAGGAGACAAACAGGCGGACAGTTTTTTAAATTCTTTTATTTCAGTGATAATGGAATAATCATTCATGTGCTTTTTTCATCCAGTCCCCGTGTGTATGCAGTTTTGTAAATGTTGTCATCGGTTCCCACCGGCACACAGTGGCCTACTCTTCCGAAAAGTGGAAAGGGTTTTATCGTGTGTGCAAGATGTTCTGTGTGCGTTCGCACTCGGGACCTCGATTTATAGTCTCATCCGAAAGACTTTTGGGGAGAGTGGAATCGGCACTGATGCTAACTCCAGAGGAAAAATCCTCTTCAACGAGAATCGAACCCTGGTCAGCAGATCACGAATACATCACCCTAACCACCAGGCTATCCCGTCTCACAGAGAGAGAGAGAGAACTCGAACTCGAACTCGAAAGATTTATTCACAAAAAGGCCATTGGCCCATACATGAAGGGGGGTTGCCAAACTGCTTAGTATTTTAGTGAGAAAAAAAAGGAAGCACAAAAAAAACAAAGTGTTAATGTATACCCACAACTACCACAATAAAAAATCAGTTCCAAAAAATATGATTTAAGAAACCAAGATATCTCTTATTCTAAAGGCTTTACACAAATATAAAGCAAGGCTGCGCACAATCTCAGGGTGACTAGATGCCATGAGTAGACAGAATCTAAATAAATTAGTCTGTCTACTATACTTTACCGGAATGTAGTTCTGTCTTACATCTTCTAATACTGGACAGCACAGCACAAAATGAACTTCATCTTCCACTGTTTGCTTACATAATGGGCATAGCAACCTGAGGTCATCATCATCATGTTCTATATATCTAAATTTATGAACATTTATATCTGATACACCAAGTCTAAACTTAGACATAATTCTTTTCAAATGTATGTCCATATCAAGCTTTACATAAGGTTTAAGAGAGAGAGAGAGAGAGAGAGAGAGAGAGAGAGAGAGAGAGAGAGAGAGAGAGAGAGAGAGAGAAAGAGAGAGAGAGAGACAGACAGACAGACAGAGACAGAGACAGACAGAGACAGACAGACAGCAGACCGACAGAGGCTAAAACATAGACACAGCATAACAGAAACAGGAACAGACACCTACAGACAAACAGACAGGGATCCAAAGCCACTACTAGCTACTTCTAGGTTCCACGGTCCACAGTACTTCTGCGCTAATAAAATTAATTTTCTTTCACTGCCCGAAGATGGATGGGGATGGGGATGATAAGGAGCGCGGGAGTATAGTACCAGGCGTGACATGGGGGGTGTTGTCAGCTGCATCAGCGAGCCTCACGGGAAATTTAGCTCCTGCAAAAACAAATTGACATTTTTTTAATCGTAAAGATGGCCTTGGCCACGTACTTTATCAAGGTCACTGCATCGTGTTGAGCTCATGCATTCACACAGTCTCTTCGAGCTTGCTTAGGGAGGCAGTAGAACGAGAAGGAAAGAGGTGGGTAAACGGGAAGGAAGATGGGAGGAGGAGGGGGGGGGAGGTGTCAACGTGGGGAAAGCAACGTGAAAGTAAGATCTGGAGGGGGGGGGGGGGGGGTGGAATCCCTGAAGTCGATATGCGGCTACCTTAATGGTTGGGCAAAAGCGGTTGCATACGCAGATTCTCACCATTGGTGAACCTCAGTGCTCTAACTGAGGAACCAAACCAAATAAATCTGGAAAAATGGCAATAAAATAGGGGTTTTTTCCCCACAGGAAAGTGTGTTTTCATAGAATTGTATGCCTTGTTCTTCGCTTCAAATTAAGCAGTGAGGTTTTTGTGGGTTTTTTTTTTTTTTTACGATATTCATCCTTCGGATGAGACTATAAACTGAGGCCCCGTGTGCGAACGCATGCAAAACATCTTGCGCACACGTTAAATCCTGTTCCGCTGTTCGAAAGAGTAGGCCATTGTGTGCCGGTGGGAACAGATGACAACATTTTAAAAACCGCATACACACGCATTAAACAAAATCTGAGCGCTTTGATTTGTTGCTTTACAAGATTCAGCGCTATATAAATTCCATACATTATTATTATTAGTGGGGGTTTTTTATTCACGATATTCTAGCTTTCATTTTTTTTTTTACGATATTCTAGTTTTCATTTCTTTATTTACGATATTCTAGTTTTCGTTTCTTTTTTTTAATTACGATATTCTTTGTAGATTTTTGTTTGATTGAAGTCCACCAGTTTTTCCCCTTTCCTTCCACAGAGTGTTTGTGCTTGTGTGTTTAGTGAAGAGACTGTGCTCTAAATGTACAGACTATACTTAGGCAGATGTGGGGTGGGGTGGTGGTATGGTGGGTGTGTTTATATGGATAAACCGTCTTCAGTTACCAGCCAGAGGACTATCCCAAAGTCTGAAGGGAGTTTCAGATTCGCCTGCAAGTTATGGCGCCGTTGACAGAAAGTGGGTCCCTTGGGGGGGCAAGGAAGACAACTCGATGAAACGGTCAAGCGGTAGAAATCGAGCGGCAAAAGCCGAACAGCATTGTGCAGACATCTATATAGGGCATACCGCTCGCAACATTCACGCCGAAGTCGGATGCGCTGGGCCTAACTTGTCAAGCGCTTAACCGCAGCGCCACGCATTGATTTTTCGCTCAAATGACAGATACCAATAGTTGTTGTCTGAGCGTTAGACGAAGAGCAAGACTCAATGTTCACGCATAAGGTCACCAGAGCAGTAAAACAACCTCAATATTATAATTCCCCGAAGTCGGAATATAGCTGCTTAAATGGTGGGGGAAAAACCTGGAAAAAACCTGTGACAGACGCAAAAAAAATCTCACCAGAGGTGAATCTGGGAGCTCTGGTCGAGGAAGGGAAAAGATCATGATCATGATCATGATCAGTCCTTCTTACTCACAGTCCTTGGTTCTTTTTTAAGTCTGTTTTCCGTACTTCAAAACCAAGTGCGCAGTACTAGTACTACATTTACTCCTTTCTTTTTTCTTCTTCTCTTTCTTTCCTCCGCAAGAGCTCTCTGGGGGTTTACCAATGGAGAGACTTTTGCGTATGCGACCGGTTCCCCCTCTCCCCCTCTCCCCCTCCCCCCACACCACTACCACCACCACCATTTAAATAACCGCATTCCGACTCCGCGGAACTCTTTGCTTTCAAAGTAGGCGAGGATCTTCATAACAGCATCACTCAACCTGAACGCGGCATCTAGGCGTTGCTTTTACAAGGGTCGGCGCTATACAATATTCATGTATCATTATTATATTATTATTATTATTATTATTACTATCTTCTTCTTTCTTCTTTGCGTTGCCTGGGTTATGTTGTGAGGCCAGATCTTCTGAGGAATTCAGCAGTTGCCTGCAGGTCATCCACCGTGCCGTACAGTTTCTGCTCCAGAGGCGTGGGCTCAGGCCACACTTCCAGCCTTAGCGTCTGGAGGGTCCTGCAGTCTTGTAGGATGTGGGTCGTATCCTGTTCTTCTTCTCCACAGGGGCACA
>CM054135.1:50803706-50811206 GCA_028751875.1 Rapana venosa
AACGTTTGCAGGGCTCACCTTGCTTGATGTTACTTCAGTTTGGAGTCCATTGCTGTCAGACTGTATTGTTCTCAACTCTCTTAGTCAAATGAATCATCCCTCGGTTTTTTGTTGGCTCTTGTTATTGTTGCTGTTGGTTTATTGTTTTTTTGGGGTTGTTGTTGGGTTGTTGTAGGTTGTTGTTTGTTTTGGGTTGGGTTTTTTTGGGGGGTATTGCTTTTTCTCATCTTTTTATCCATATTATTTCATTAAGGGTTTTTTTAACCCAGGGGCTTTACAAAAAAAATGAAAGTAACGGATGCAGTTTAGGTACAAACACGTTACATGGCGCTGGCCAAAGCAAGCTGTATGTTTATCATACATTGACTAAACCAATTGTACACCAAACCATCTATTAGTCAAATCAACCGTAAAGCAACCTTATGTTGGCCAAACCAATAGTAACCTGACCATGAATTGATAAAACAGACAATAAACTAAACAAAATATTGAACAAAACGACCATAAGCAACATAAAAAATCAGTTGTAAACCTACAATACATTGGCTGAACCTGGCTGCCAATCAACCATGTACTTGCATATAGTGGACAAACCTACTCTACAACAAACCATGCATGGGCCAAATCAGAACTTTACACTGGACAAACCTACTTTAAAGAAAACCATTAAGTGGCCAAATCAGAACTTAATACTGGACAAACCTACTTTAAAACATTATTATTGGCCAAATCAAAACTGTCTATTGTACAATCCTACTGTAAAACAAACAATAAAGTAGCAAAATCAGAACTTTCTACTTTACCCTACTGTAAAGCAAACCATGTTGTGACCAAACAAGAACTTTCTATTGGACAAACACACTGTAAAACAAAAGATGTATTGGCCAAATCAAGAATTAATGTTGGACAAACCTACTGTAAAACAAACCAAATTATTATTGGCCAAATCAGAACTGTCTACTGAACAAACCTACTGTAAAGCGAACCATGTATTGGCCAAATCAGAACTGTCTACTGAACAAACCTACTGTAAAGCGAACCATGTATTGGCCAAATCAGAACTTTATATTGCGCAGCCCCCAAAAGTAACCCAGCATCATCTCTGTTGATGCTTTACCAACTCTTTCTGTGCTTGGTCTTCCAGACCTTTTTTTGAAAAGGTTGATTGCCATTTGTTGCTGTTTTTTTCTTTTTGTAGTTTGGTTTGTCCTTTGGGTATACCTGCTGCATGATTTTTTGAATTATTGCATTGCAAATCAAGGCTGGGCAGAGAATTTTCGTAATAGATTTGACCTGCTCCAACTTTTGTGGGTCAGTACTCATTGTGGCCCCTTTGGTCCGGCTGGGCTGTAAAAACCCCCTCACTAATTATTTAGATTTTTTAGCAGAAAAAGCTTACTTGTTTTGACTAAACAATGCATTTTTTAAAAATTGCGTCTCCTAACAACTCTAGCTTGTGTGGCTACCACGTGTTATAAAGTGGAAGACAGCCATGTGGGCTCAATATGGTTGGTTGGACTTAGGCCCCCTAATTAGGGACATAGGTCATTGTTGTGAAATACTGATCTTGAGCGCCAGGGCTCACCTGCGTTAGTTAAGTAAAAAAAAGTTTTCTTATATTTTTTCTGGGTGTTTTTCAGATTCTGTTTTTGTTTTTTCTTTCTTTATATTCTTCTTCTTCAGAGTGAAGTATGATTTGCAGCATGTCATGCTATGTTTGTAACTTCAAAAGGTTTTGAAACCTTCTACCTAAAAAGGTATTTTGCTTCACTACCCTTTTGTGCCCCCCTTTGGAAATTATGGGGGTACCCTTTGGCAACAGGGGTTTTGGGCCCATCATGTTTCTTTTAAAGTATATACTAACCCTGAAAAAATAAGGGAAAATAAAATCACAATTGCTTCATTAAATTGCCGGGGTCGGGGGGATATCCCTTTAAAAAGGGATGAAATTCATTATCTTAAGCAAAAAAAAACTCAATATATTGTCTTAAAAGACCCCCCTTTTTTGAAAAAAAAAACTAGAAAAACTATGGGGAACGCAAAAATGGGGGAAATAAATTTAAAGGTTTTTCGCATCAAAATAAACGAATTCAAAGGGGGTTTTAAGGTTGCCATTTCTTTTTGAAAATTTAATTTTTGGGGTTTTTAAAATAAAAAGCAGAACTACGGGGATCAAAAAGGGGAAAATTTTTAATTTTACATTTTTCAAAAAAAGGAAAAAAGGGGACATCCCCTTTGGGTAAACCGGGTTTGGACCAAAATAAAGCATCCTGCCCTTTTAACCATTCGAGACATCCCAAAAAAAAACCAAACTTTAAATTTTTGCTTGAGGGGTTTTGGAACTTTGGGCCATTAGACCCACACCTTTTGGGTTATAAATTTACACACACATCAATAATCCTGGGACGGGAGGGAAATTAAAAGGGGGAAAGAGTAAATGATGACCCTTGGTTTTACCCGACTTTTGGGGGAAAAAGGAAAAACTTTGGAATCCCAAAAAAAAAAAGAGAGAAGGCGGGTTAAAAACATGGCAAAAAAACAAACACCATTTTTAAAAACAGAGAAAATGATTAGATTTCTTTTTGCTTTCAGACTCTTTTGTACGGGGTATTTTTTTGAAAATTTCAGATATGGGGGCCTGGATCCCGTTCTGACCACTCAAGGGGTTAAAAATTAAACCCTTTTAAAAATTTGAGCAAAAAAAAAAAAGGTTTAAAAATTTTTTTGGAAAAAAATTTTAAACTTTTCTTGTTTAAAGGGGAATAAAAAACTTGAAAGAAAAAAATTTCTTTTCAGAAAAATTTCAAATTTAACAAGGAAAAAAGTACATTTAAATTTTGATGGATTTTTAATTTGGGAAGTTGACCAAAATCAAATTAGAATTTAAAATTTCATTAAAAAACTCTTTCGGGACTTCCTAAAATGAAAAAACGAACCAAAACTAAAAAGTTCCGCAACTATAAAAAAAAGGGAAAAAATGCAGGAAAAAGAAAATGCATTTGTAAAAGAATTACACATTTGGAAAAGACCCGAAAAATAAAAATGAAAAAAAGGTTTTAAGTTAAAAAGGGAAAAAAAAAGAAAAAAAAAATAAGGGGGCTCGAGACAATACAAATTTAAAAAAATTTAAAGGGAGAAATTGCTAAGATCAAAATCACGATGGTTTGGGGCAAGGGGGGGGAAAAAAGTTTTTTCCAAATTTATTTTAAAACCCCGAAAGAGAAAAAAAAATTTTGTAAGAAAAAAAATGACAAATTTTAGTCATTTTAAAGAGGGCCCAAGGTATTTTGTTGAAAGCCGGGCAGATTTTTGAAAAAAAAAGAAAGGGTTCTTTTAGGGAAAACTTATAAAAAAAAAAAGAAAAAACGGAAGAAAATGTGAAATTGGTTAAAAAATTAGTAAGAGAAATCCCCCCAAACTGTAAAAGGGAAGAAAGTAAAAGGGAAAAAAAAATTAAAACGGTAATATTACACTGGGGGAAAAAAAAAGTCTATTTTTTTAAAAAAAAACATGAAAAAGGGGAAAAAAAACCTGGCACAGATGGATTCCGGGCGATTTCTTTAAATTTTTTTTAAAAAACAAATAGGCCCAAATTTTTTATTTAAAGGATCTTTTAAAATGAAAGCAAAATAAATAGGGTTTAAATTGTCAACCACAAAAAAAAGAGGATTTAATTATTTTGTCTTCCTAAAGGGGCCCAAAACCTAAAAAAGTATAAAAAAAATTTTTGGGCCCCCTTCCTCCCTAAAATTTATCTAAAAAGGGAATTTTTAAATAGGGCCCTGGGGGAAAACCCAATAGAATAAAAAAGATTTATTCCCAAAAGGGTTAAAGTCATGAGGACCAAAAAGGTTTATGAGAACGGGTACATTGGTGACAATATAAGGTTAAAATTTTTGTTTTGATAAATTTATTTGAAAAAAAAAAAAATCAACAACCAAGGGCTCCCTCATTATTTATTTGTTTTTGAAAAAAAAAGCTTTAAACTCTCTCAACGGGAAAAATTTTTTTTTAAAAGGGGTTAAAAGCTTGTTTGGGGTTTTTGGGGAAAAAAGTTTAATGCACTGGGGTTTAAACATTCTATAAAAAATATCAAATAAAAACTGTTCTTGTAAAATGAAAGGGACTTTTCCAAAGGGTTTTTTAAAAAGGGAAAAGGGGGAATGAAAGGCAGGGCGATCCGATTTCCCCCCTTTTTGGGGTTTATTCTTTGTCAGAGTTTTTTTCCCTTTAAATGAAAAAAGGGGAAAACAAAAGAAAAAAAAGGTTTCAATTTTTGGAAAAAAAAGGGAAGCACAAAATTTTCAATGGGCTGATGACAAACAAGCTTTTAAAATTGCGGGAGATGAGACCTCGTTTGAACATTCCATAAATATAACGAAAAATTTTGGGTTTGGGGTTTTGGGGACTAAAATGAAAAAGGGAAAAAAAACCCAATCATTTTGGGTTGGGAAAAGGTAAAAAAATTCCAGCAAAATTTTTTGCCCCCTTTTAAAAATTGATTTGGAACCCCCCCAGTTTTCGTTTTGGGGTGTCGGGGTTTACCCAGCATTTAAACCAGACGGGAAATTTGATAAATTAAAAAAAATAAATTTTAATTTTTAAATGCTTTTAAAAAAATTTTCAAAAAAGAAAATAACTCCTTTAGGTAGAGTGGGTTACTAAAGTCTTTTAATTTCCTTTCAAATTTTAAAAACATCTGGGGAATTACAAACCAGACCCCCCAGATCATTTTTTGAAACAGTTACAAGAAATTTAGTTTTCAATTTTTTTTGGAAAAATAAAAAATAAAGAAAAGAAAAACAGAGGGCCCAGTCCCGACCTTCAAAAAAAGGGGGGAAACAAATTTTTATACCTGATATACGAAATTTAATTATATATGCTTTGAAGTTTTCATGGGTAAAAAAATTAAAAAAATCTAATCACAAAGGGGGAAACCATATTGCAAAAAAAAAAAATTCCCATTTCTTAAGACCTAGACGTTATGGTCCACCCAAATAAAACGCAAAAGAACGTAAGGCAAATTCTTTTTGGGACCCTTTTTTTTTTAAAAAGCTTAAAAAATTTTTCTGTACTTGCATCACTCCGAAAAATTTAAAATAAATTTTTTTCCCAAGAACCTATTTTGTTTTTAATAAAAACATTCCCAAGGGGGGAAATTAAAGTTTTTGGAAAAAGAATATTTTAGCAAAAAAGGGGTTTATCAAATTTAAAACATATTGTAAAGGGAAAAATGGGGGGATTTTTTTTAATTTTTTTAAAAATTTTTTTTTTTAAAGAAAAATGAAAATTTGGGTATGGACTTTGAAACTTTAAAATGGGCTTTACATCAACCCAAAAACTTTTTGGGCAAAAAAGGCAGGAGTCAAAATAGGTGACAAGGGAAAAATTGTTTTCCCGACAAATAAAAGCAATTTTTACAGCCCAATAGATAGTGTGCACCGGGGCGCCAAAACTTACTTTTAAAAAAAAATTTGTGATTTCAAAAAGACAAAACCCCAAAATGCGTAAAAAAAAATGGCCCACGGAAATTTAATGAAAAAAAAATCAACTAAAAAAATTGGATTTTAAAAAAAATTTGCACAAGATTAAAGACATCAAAAAAATGGTTTCAGATAAAAATTTCCCAAAAGGGAATTGCTTTTAACTAATGTTTTTTCTGGGGCGAAATGGTTTTAACCCAAATACAAAAAAGTTTCCCGGAAACTAGCAAAAAAAGGTTTTCAACCCGAACTTTTTTTTGGGGGCCCCCCCAAGCAAAAAATTTTTGGACAAATTTAAAAAAAAAAGTATCAAGGACCTTTTGGGGAATTTACGTATCGAATGTGAAAATTTCACGTAAGATTTTTATTTTTTGGAGTGGATGAATGCATAAAAAACTGATGCAAATTTTCGATTAATTTTTTATCCTTCTTGCCCCAAAAGGTATATTTATAAAATGCAGAAATTTAAAATCAATTTTTTCCAGTATGGACATTTTTTTTTCAAACAGTTTTAAATACAGGTTTTTTAAATTTAAAAAATAAATGCAAAATTGGCAAACAACCCCTTTATAAATTCAAATTTTTAAAGGGGTTAACTATTTGACCCCTTTTCTTGGGGCTAAAAAAGATTTCATTTAAAAAAGGTTTGGGCATATTTCTGGCCATGTGGGTTTGCTGAAAAGAAATCAAAGGGAAAACAGAAAAGGGTGGAATTGGGCAGCCTTTTTTTTTCCCCTCCCAAAACCCTGCAAACATAAATAGGGAAAATTAAAACTTTACACTTGGGAAAATTTTAAAATTTTCCCCAAAGAAATGAAAAGTTCAAAAATTTTAGATTTACAAAAATTGACAGAGGCGTACAAATTGTTTTTTTTCACGATAGCATGTGCTTAGCAAAGATAGCTGTTTTTCTCCGATACATGGGGAAAAAAAGCGCGTGGCCCCGCGCGGGGGGTGTTTTGGGGGGTTTTTATATGTGTTTTGTGGGGTGTGGGGTGTTTGGGATTAAGCACTTGGGAAAAAAATTTTTATAAAAAAAATTTTTTAATTTAAAAAGAAAATTTTTTTTGTACTTTTTGGGTTTTTTTTTTAAATTTTTACTTTTTTAAAGAAAAAATTTTGGGCCCGTAATTCTTTTTTAAAAAGCAAAAAAGGAAAAAATTAAAAAAAATTTTAAAAAATAAAAATAAAAACAAAAAAACTCTTTCTGTGCAGAACTCATTCAGGTCAAGGAAGGCAGTAAACAGGGGCCTTCTCTTCTCACGGCTCTTGTTTTGCAATCCTCACAGCAAAGAGAGCATGTCGATTATTGATCTCCCAGACCTGAATTCTCACTGCCATTGTTGGTCAACGTGACCGTGGTCTCTTCAGAAGTAGTTTGCAGAAAAAGGCCTTACCAAGAAGCTATATCATGTGATTACATACTTCTGTTGGGAGATTTATTTCAGATATATGCCACAAGCATGGAAACGACATTACTGGTTGATCCCAACACCAATTCTTCTCTTTCCTCTTTGTTTTGTGTTTGAGTGATGTTTGCTGATGTTGTTTATCCACTTGAGTATTCTGATTCTTGATGCTGATGTTGTTGTTGGATGCCAACGTGGCTTCTTCCCGCTTCTTTACTCTTTATTTTTCTCCTTTTGTTTGCCGATTTTGTGGTCACTTTTGTTAGCGTTACTGCTTTTGTTATTGCTGTGGACATTGCTACTACCAATGTTGTTTTTGATGATGATTTTATTTCTGGGCATCATATTATCGCCACCTCACCTGGTTTCCTGATAGTCCAAGATCATACGGAACGTCACTTAAAATATGAACGCGCTGTACATCATTCCTTGAACAACTCTGGTATGTTAAACTTGTCTATTTGTTTCTAGGTATTTAGTCTCCCTAACGATCTGCCTCTTCAGCTAAGTCATCCTTCAGAGGACACTGGATAGCCGAGTGGTCAGAGCGTTGCCCTCCTGACCTGACGGCCTGGAATCGAGCCATCACCGAGGCGCCCGTTTTGGGA
>CM054135.1:50818706-50831206 GCA_028751875.1 Rapana venosa
TAGCACCCTGGAGTAAAAGAACAAGCAGAAGGGGTTTGACAGCCACAAGGTTGAATAAATCCACACACAGCGATTTTACCGACCAAATACAGTCACATAGGAGGAGAAGGAGGATGAAAGTGATAGTCTGGAAGACAGGTCATGTCGATTGTCTTACCGCCACCATAATTATATAGCACTGGCTGGGGAGTGGGTGCTTCTGGGGTTTAGTTTTCTCAAGACGTCACAGCGCGCGCTACGTTCCATATATATATATATATATATATATATATATATATATATATATATATATGCTACGGTAAGTTTTGAAAGCTGGTCTGGGTGCTAGTCTCTCGTGTGAGATGATAAACTGGTGTTGCAACACACATTGAATTTTTTAAAAATCCACGGGAAGTAGAGCGTTGTTCCTGATAAAATCCTGTAGAAAAAAGCTACTCTCAGAGGGAAATTCTTTTTAAAAACGTACAGACAGAAAAAAGGAGAGGAGAGGAGAGAGAGAGAGAGAGAGAGAGAGAGAGAGAGAGAGAGAGAGAGAGAGAGAGAGAGAGAGAGAGAGAGATTTTTATTTATTCTTTTATATCGAGGATAATGGAATAAGTATTCATGTGCTTTTTTACTGAGGATAATAGAATAAGCACTCATGTGCTTTTTTTTACATTCAGTCCCCGTGTGTATGCGGTTTTGTAAATTTTGTCATCTATTCCCACCGGCACACAATGGCCTACTCTTACGAAAAGCGGAACAGGATTTAACGTGTGCGCAAGATGTTCTGCGTGCGTTCGCACACTGGGCCTCTGTTTGTAGTCTCATTCGTAGGACTTTTGAGAGAGAGAGAGAGAGAGAGAGAGAGAGAGAGAGAGAGAGAGAGAGAGAGAGAGAGAGAGAGAGAGAGAGAGAGAGAGAGAGAAGGTGGAGCTACTCTTGAGGCGACGCTCTCTCCCCGGGAAGAACAGACCGAATCCCACACAGAGAAATCTGCCGTGACAGAAAATGGTATGCAATGCAATACAATACAATACGATACAATACAATTCAATACTGCAATAACAGTGTCTGTTGGAGCAGCTCCTTCATTTACTTGTCTTTCAGCAGTAGCCACTGTGACCTTTGCACAGCCCTGTTCTAACCATGCTGGCTTGTCCCTTCTGACTTTGCCTCTGATTGCTTCTGATCTCTCTGTCTTCAGGCTTGTATATGTTCTTCCTCTTCTTGGCTCTTCCGTACTTGGCTTTCCTTTTTAAAAAAAAAATTTCGTTCATATAGGATTTCCGTGGTTGGTTTCTTTGTTTGTTTGTTTTCCCAGTTTGCTCCTTGTCGTTTCTGTAAGCAGTTGTTTGAGGGGTTGTTTTTCATTTCTTCCCATATTTCATTTGGTGTTGTTTCATTTGTTGACCAGTTTTCCAGAAGCGCCTTGAAACGGTTGTGTATATCTGTTTTAGAACTCATCTTTGGTTTCGGGGTCTGTGAGTTTGTCTAAATCAGGTCTGATCTTTTTTTATTATTTTTTACTGCTTGTATGTCTTGATTCTGAAGGTTGCAGCTGCCATCATGTGGTCTGTGTCACAGTCTATCCCACGTCCTGACTTTGCATCAAGCACTGATGTTTTCTATGCTCTGTCTATCATGATGTAGTCTGTTCGGTTCCTACGTCTGTCGCCCGGTTGAATCGACGTGTATGGCCGCCTGTGCGGGTACTTGAAGGTATTGGTAACTGCAAGATGATTCGCTTCACAGAACGTTGCCAGCATGTCCCCTAGTTCATTTCTCTGCCCTAGTCCATATGGTCCTATAACCACACTCTCTGCCTACCTTTTCTCCATTGACAACATTCGTGGAGTGTTATTAAAGAATGCTGGTGGTACAGGAATCAAAGCATTGCACCATCTATACGTCACAACCTGGAACTCTTGGGAATGGCCAGAAGACTAGAAAGGGGAAGGTTTAGTTATGCTTGTCAAAAGTGGGAACTTGAAGGATTCTGCTGGTGTGACTGATAAGTGCGATGGTCTGAGAAAAACAGTAAAAGTGGGAACATTAAAGAGTGCAACTATCACAGGCAAAATTCTGCTCATTATTATTTTAAACGAACGAAAGTCAAAGTGGAAGAAGACCTCCCAGATAGCCAGGCAGGTTATGGAAAAGAGTGACAAGAGACATGCTGTTTGTACGACAAAACTTGTAGGGAAAACCAGAAAACACTTTCAAGAAGTCTACATCACTTTTATAGACTACAGCAAGGCACTCGACAGATGCATACACCAACGCTTGTTTACAACCAGGTCAGTGTTGGGCTTCTCAAGACACCTGATCTCACTCTTAGCATCTTTGTACCAACACCAACAGGCAACAATCAGATGAAATGAAGAGCACTGTGACTTTTTCAACACCAATAATGGATCCCAGCAAGGTTGTACTCCCCCCCCCCCCACACACACACACCACTTTCAACCTTTTCACAGAGCAAACAATGCAGGAGGCAGACACAGAGGGTATCCATGGCAACGGCTGAATTTTGCTTTATCTTCCACAAAAAGGAGATAATTATGTTTTTAGCTTGTACACAAGATATGCATGAGTTCAGAAGCTATACCTTGTTGTATTGTCTCATCAAAAAAGGAATGAAGACGTTGTTGTTATTGTGGTTTTTGCTGTTGTCGTTGCTGCTGTTATTGAGCATTCCCCAGTGTGGTTCCTGTAGCGTCATCCAACAACTGCACACCGTCTCACTCACCACATCTTGGAATCACTGTGAGACCCTATGTACACTCTGGATAAGAAGTTTGGGTGTATGGCTGTTTTTAACCACCTCGCGATATACTTCGACATCAGAGGAAGAGTCGGTGTTAATTCTGGGAAAATCTTCCTTCAGCTGAACAGACCAGCAGCGACACGAACTCTGCAGCGCTCTTCCCTCGGATCCCAATCATATACTCTACCCACCACGTGCTTGGTCGATCTATATCAAGCCTGTCAGAGGAGCAGACTATGGTTACCATGGGACTGTCACACCAGCCAGGCTGAATCATGGGCACTTGCAGATGGGAAATATCCAATTTAATGACTGCGGGGCGGGCTGAACCTACCCATGGACACCAGCGTCCGTAACCCGATGAATCATAGACAAAAGCACACGTAAAGATCTTGTTATGTGTGCTCTACTGACAAAGACAGAGATTTCTAAGAAACTTTACTGAATTGTTGGGAATGACATGAGGTGTCTCATACAGATGATCTTTACACACCCTTGAACTTTTGGACAAGTATCGCGGAAGACTGAGACCACGAAATGTCTGTTTGGGGACGTTCAATGTTAAATTTCATGTACCCTTTGGGGGTTTTCTTAAAATAAAATCTTGAATCTTAGCATTTTATTACCAAAATCGTAGATTCTAGGACCGGGATCACAACGTGTTATGTGTGTCGGGATTTTCAAATTCAGAGTCCAATGCTGGAATTTCCTTAGCCTGGGATCACGAAATATTTCTGTCAGGAACTTCAAAATCTGTAACCAACATCGCAAGTTTATACACCTTCTTCATCACCTAACGCTCAGACAGCAACTGTTGTTGCCTGTCAGAGGAGCAAGTGCGTAGCACTGCTGTTAAGCGCCTGACAAGTCAGGCCCAGCGGATCCGACTTCAGCGTGAGAGAGAAAAGTTATTTTCTTTCCGGAAAAAGGCAGGAGAATGGATAAGAAGGGCGTGACAAGAAGAAAAGGAACAAGGCAGAAGCAAAGAGAGGGATGCAAAATAGGGAATTCCTAGCACAGAATTTCTTGAAGGTGGGGATGCTATTTATACTGACCAGACCCCCGGCATCCTCACGGAGGAATATAGGGAATGTAGGTTTATAAGTCTGGGTTCATAAGACATCTCTGTCGGGAACTTCAAATTCTGTAACCAACGTTTCTGGTTTCTATATTGTTGCTTAATCTAATAGATAGATAGATAGATAGATAGATAGATAGATAGATAGATAGATAGATAGATAGATAGATAGATAGATAGATAGATAGATAGATATCTCAGAAAAGAAAACAAACTATGGTCATGATACATATAATTTCACATTAATCTTTGATTCTCGTAATGATCAGTACCATTCCTCGCGAATGGTGTATTTTCTATTTCAGATTGTTGGCGAGTGAATGGGAGAGACAGTGTGTAAAAAAAAAAAGTACTGGAACTCAGAACTCGGTTATCTTCCTTCTTTGCCTTAGCTTTGATTCTTCGTCCTGAACACACAGCACGGAACACATAAAGAAAAAAGTCAAGTAAGAAGCGATTCCATTGATGCCGAGAACATCCAACTCAAAAACAACAAAAAAGAAAGAAAGAAAAAAAGAAAGGAAGGAAGGAAGGAAGAAACAAAGACAGAAACAAAGAAAGAAAGACATGCAAACTGACTGACTGACTGACTGACCGACAGAAAGAAAGAAAGGAGGGAAAGAAGAAAGAACAGAAACAAAGAAAAAAGAGGGAGGAATGTAGAAAAAAAAGACAAAGAAAGGAAAGAAGGAAAGGATGATAAAAGGAAGGAAGAAAGAAAGAAATAAAAGAACAAATATGATGGGGGGGGGGGGGGGGGGGAAGAAAAAAGGAAAAGAAAAAATTGACAAAAGGAAAACATGAAGAATGACTGGATGTAAAAATTGGTCAATAAATAAAAAGATAAACCAGACATGAGTTCCAAAAAAAAGAAAAGAAAAGAACCAAAACTAAGACCAAAAAAAAAATATATATATATAAAGTGACATCACGAAGAAAAAAGAGAAAAAAATTAAAGAACCAAAGTCTGGAATAAATGCATGAGGAGAGAAAAACAAAAACCACCAAACAAAGTATTACTATTCTTCTACTTTCCAACATCCATGCCCTCTTTCGCCCAATGATGAAGGAAAGAACAAGAAAGAAAGAAAGAAAGAAAGAAAGAATAAAAACAAACGAACGCAAGAAAGAACATCGACAGAAAAGAAAAAAAGACGTACTAGACCCGGCTGACGCCAGGAGTTCACTTAACAAAAAAAGAAGTCTCCTCTTTCCACGTTATGTCAAACCTAACTGAGACCGTGGACGCTGTAGCCGAGTGGTTCAGACCGTTCCACTTCGATCCCATGTGTCTATGAAGTCGTGGGTTCGAATCTCGGCGGCGTCTGGTGAATTAAAGGTGTGGATTTTTTTTTTTTACGATCTTTCAGGTTAACTTCGAGGGCAGACCTTCCAGTGCCTTAAGTCCCTTCGCTAAGTCCACAAGCAGAGGAGCGAGTGTGGACGTTCAAGATCCCGTGATTCGGGTCAGCGTTCGGTGGGTTATGGAAACTATAAAGAATTTACCATGTGTGTGTGTGTTGTGTGTGGTGTGTGTGTGTGTTGTGTGTGTGGTGTGTGTGAGTGAGAGAGAGAGAGAGAGAGAGAGAGAGAGAGAGAGAGAGAGAGAGGAGAGAGAGAGAGAGAGACTGAACCTTGAACAAATATTATTGCCACATAAGCCAAGTACCTGTCTATGGCGCTGTAACGCGACGAGAATGACAATGCCAGGGACAACGAGAATACATTGACATGGAATCCACAGTAATGTCCGAGTAAATCCTGTTTCATTTCCACACGCAATTTTGGGGAGGCTTCAGTGTTTTGTGCAGCTTGTCCAGATGGTATTTGCAGGGCCCAGGCGTTTGTTTCTTCTTTGTTTGACTGCCTTTAATCTGATCTTCATGGACACAAGCAAGTGATCCCAGTCACTTTCTGCCCCTGGTCTGTGTGTGTGTATATATATATATATATGCGTATCTTCTGTTGTGGTGCCTAAAGAAAGAGTCTGTAACTGTTCAATTGTTTCTTTGACAGAAGGTAGCAAAGAAAGTGTTTGTAATGATTAAATTGTTGTTTCCTTGGCAGAAGGCCTCGAGCATATCTCCTCTGCCCTTTTTTGAGCAGTGGCGGAATGTCCAATGCCACACACGTTTTTTCTTCCCCTGCTTTTGTGTTGAAGTCTTCCATGATTCACGCAGAATTCTGTGCCAGGTGTTTTGTCTTTGGCTGTCTGTAGGTCATTATAAACTAGTTGTATGTCATGCTGTGTGCTGATCCATGTTGAAGCATATACCAGAGTAATGTTGATGTGGATTGGCTTACACCAGGTTTGACCATGAGCATTATGTCGCTGATGTTGGTGTAGCATTTCAAGCAAGCTGAATGGTGTCTATCTAGTATGATAGCAAGCTACATCGCGTGACTCTCCCTTTGAGTTTCCACTGAAAATAATAGTGTCGTCTCCTATGTTGAATTTGCCTTCCTTGTTCCATATAGTTTCATACAAACCAAGAATGCCTGCCTTTAATTCTAACATGGCTAGGCCCTAGATAAATATTGCCTTCATCTCGCATGGTCTACATATTCCATGTCCCCAATGATACTTTTTTTCTTTAGTTTTATTTTCCATCATTTTGCAGTTTTTCTGTAGTTTTTTTTTCCATTAAAGTTGTTGTCTAAGCAATCTCTACATGACTGTGTCTGGCAACCTCCGTTGATTACGTAAGTATTGTCTTCTCTCTCGTTGGCTTTACACCGTCAGATGTGTCTGGGCACAGTAATGACATGTCTTTTCCAACTCCTCTTGTACACATGGTTTGCAGGATTACCTCCCTCGGCCACACAACCTTCCTCATGTCGCTGTATAACGTGCTTCTTTGAAGTATGTGCTCGCCTGTCTGGTTTTCTTTACCACAGACACACAGGGGAGAAGGAACAAGTATCAACTTTTAGACATGTCGGGATTAAGCCTGTTGTGCCCAGTATGGAGTCGTAGAATGATGACCTGTTCTTCTCTTTTGGGATGGTGATAGTCGTCCTTCTCTACTCTAGTTCGGGCCATTGATGGTATGGTATGGTATGGTGTGGTATGGTATGGTATGGTATGGTATGATAAGAAAAAGTACAGGGCTGAGGGAAAAGGTGGGGGAGGAGAGAGATTAAAAATGGGGAAGGGGGTGGGAGAAAGAAAAAGTACCAAATGCAGAAGTACACACTGATTAAGGGAAAAGAAGTATGATTTTTATTTTATTACAAATAGATGAAAAGAGGAGGAAGAAGACGGGGAGAAGAGAATATGAAGAAGTGAAGAGCACCCCTGGTTCACAATTCAAATCTCACGGAAACACCTCTCTCTCTCTCTCTCTCTCTCTCTCTCTCTCTCTCTCTCTCTCTCTCTCTCTCTCTCTCTCTCTCTCTGCTTCATCCCCTCTCTCCTTTCTTTAGTGAATATTTTCTCTCTCCTTAACCTCTCTCCCATTATCAAATACCTTTTTTTTTCTTCAATGCCCGAGCTTCTCCGAACATCGTGAATCAAATTAAGCAGAGAAGATGTGACCTTTACCACTTCATCCCCTGTCAGCCTTTTTTGTTCGTTGGTTGGGGATTTGTTGTTGTTGTTGTGTTGTGGTTGTTATTGTTGTTTTTGTTTTTGCAGGGAATTTAGTGTAAGGCCAAATGCCTTTGACAATGATGTTGGCTGACTCTCTTTTTTTTTTAATTTAATACATAAAAAGGTAAAAACAGCTAAAGGAGGGGGGAGAGGTATTGTGTTGAAGCGAAACAGCCTTTTTCCTAAGTTCTGTTCACGGTTCACGAGATATGCTTAATATGGAAAATTTGATGCGTCATGTAGAATGTGCGTGCGCGTGCGTGCGTGCGTGCGTGCATGCATGCGCGTGTATGTGTGTGTGTTGTGCGGGTGCGGGGTGTGTGTGTGTGTGTGTGTGTGTGTGTGTGTGTGTTTTGTAGTGTGTATTATTATGAGTGCGTGTTATAATGTGTGTTTTGTAGTGTGGGTGTCTGTCTGTGCGTGCATGCACTCGTGTGTGTGTGGTGTGTGTGTGTGTGTGTGCGTGTGTGTGTGCGTGCGTGCGTGCACTCGTGGGGGGGGTGTGTGTGTGTGTGTGTGTGTGTGTGTGTGTGTGTGTGTGTGTGTGTGTGTGTGTGTGTGTGTGTGTGTGTGTGTGCGTGTGTTTTAGGAGGAGGAGTGAGGGGTGGAGAATGGTATGTCACGTCTTTTGAATCAGAAAATAAACCTGCTGGATCTACTGTGCATAGTGACCTCGCCTCGTCCTAACAATAGTACTATAGCCTATGTACTGTTGCTTCTAGAACTGCCTGAGGAGGTTGATGGTGGTTCTTCTTTTTTTAATTTTTTTATATTATTATTACTTTATTTCGAGAATAATGGAATAAACACTCATGTACTCTTTTTCTTCCATCCCCCGTGTGTATGTAGTTTTGTAAAACTTGTCATCCGTGCCCACCGGCACACGATGGCCTACTCTTCCGAAAAGCGGAACATGTTTTAACGTGTGCGCAAGATGCTCTGCGTGCGTTCGCACATGGGACTTCGGTTTATAGTCTCATCCGAAGTTCTCTATGAAAGAGCTAGAGTGGGAGAGGGGTGTTAGTAGAGGATGATGTTTGTAGAGGATGATGTTTGCCATGAATACCATAAAAAGAGTAAAGGGGGGAAAATTGCACAGAGAGAGAGAGAAAACAGAAAAAAATTGTTTAAAAAAATTATCAAACACATGAATAAACAAGTAAACATGTGAATTTCAAAAATAATAGATTAAAATAAAGGTGGAGACACACCTAAAAGAGTGTTGCTTGTCGCTTTGTGAGAGAGGTCTATATTTTTTATTTATTCTTTTATTTCGAGGATAATGGAGTGAGCACTGTTGTGGTTTGTTTTTTTATCCAGTCCCCGTGTGTATGCAGTTTTGTCAATTTTGTCATCCGTTCCCACCTCGGTTTACAGTCTCATCCGAAGGACTTTTGGGGAGAGTGGAGTCGGCACTGATGTTAACTCCAGAGGAATCCTCTTGAACGAGTCAGCAGATCACGAATACATCACTCTAACCACTAGGCTATCCCGTAGAGAGAGAGAGAGAGAGAGAGAGAGAGAGAGAGAGAGAGAGAGAGAGAGAGAGAGAGAGAGACCCTCCCCTTTCTGTGTGTGTAGATCAAGGGAAATAATTCCCTTGAAAAACGATAGTAAGTTGAGAATGACAATTTTTATTTTGTCGCCCTTCTATTCCTCATTCAATGATAATTATTTTGTAGGAGAAAAAAATCACTTAAACAAAAAAATCACTGTACATTATCTTTACCTACCCCCCACCCCCCACCCCTCGCCCCTCTATCTTTTTTCCACCTTGCATTGTTTGTATATAACGAGCCATTCGTATGAACAATTTACGTGAGTTCTTTATTTATATGTTGTTTTAAACAAGATTAAATACCATGTAATTTCTTTCTGGTTTTAGTCAACATTTGTTAATCACGATGGATCAGTGGTTTCAAGGTAAGAGTGAGAAATCTCGGGTTCGATCCCCGTTTGAACCCGATCTTACCCTCCATCCACTCGACCTTGAGCAATGGTCTGGATGCTAGGCTTTCTGAGGAGGCATTAAATTAAGGCCATGTGTGCAAATGAATATTTAGAGCGCGTAAAATATCCCATGGAAATAAGAGACTTGTCCCTAACAACATTCTTTCTAACAACAACACAAAAAAGCCACTCGTAGAGAAACAAAACCATGTTCAGACAGAATATATTTTGAAAGGTCGGTGCTGCTCTTGTGGCAACGTACTCCTCCCCCAAATGGGGGGCGCTGCTCTTGTGGCGACGTACTCCCCTCCCCCCCTTGGAGAGCAGTTCAAATTTCACGCACCACTGCCGAGACTGAAAGTGGTATACAATACAATAATAATAAATGGAATTTATATAGCGCTGTATCTTGCACAGACAAATCAAAGCGTTTGCACTCAACTCATTCTTACAGTCATAAAACCAATAGCAAGTAATAGTTCCAACAAGTCTAAATGCACACACACACACACACACACAGGTTATACACTGGCAGGGTGATGGAATTTTGGCTGTTGAAAAGCAGGGACAGCTATGAAATGAAACAGGAGAGGAAAATCTTAGGTTTGAAACACAATACAATACATCTTTAACATAACAGAAAGTGAAAGTACAGTGTATGTTCACAAAGAATAATAAATAGCAGCAGTTAAATTATTCAAATCACGATGAAAGGCGCGGGTGTGTCGTATCTTTATGGCAGCTTGAGCATGAGGGGGGGGGGGGGGGTGTTGTAGTGTATGCCGCTTCGTGTGTGTGTTTGCAACTCCCTCTATCTCAGCCGTCAATTTAGTACATTTAGCCTGCTTACGCCCCTGAAGTTACATACATAGCTGAATAGTTTTCTTTATTAATTAAACAATCCTCCTCCAATTGTACTTATCTGTGCGTGTGTGTGTGTGTGGGTGGGTGGGTGTGTAAAATAGCACTGTGAGTGACTTAGACAATCTTCCTACCTGTCTTCCCGTTGGAATCTTTCCAGAATGCTCCAATAAAAACGTCACAAGTTACGCTCCTGCTAATGACACAACAACAAAAATCAACCAAAAGACGTAGGCCACTAGTCTAGCAGAAAGAGAATTCTTTACATAGATAGATCCAGTTGTGAAGAAATAATTCTGCTCATTTCTTGTGTGTCCATTTCTAGCAGTCATTTCTGTCATAAGGGGAGCATGCTCAGTGACAAACAACCAGCTTTGATTTCGGCCAGTGCAGACTAAGTGATTTTCTTTTTCTTTCTTTTAATATTTTTTTAATGGTTTTCAAAAGCGGATACTGTTCTGCAGAAAATGTGAAGCTTGTTTACGGACCAGTCCGCACTGCAGTTTTGAAAGCAGGTGAGGTGTGTGTGTGTACTCTTCTCACTTATTCTCAAACTAATGTATGTAAATATTATTATTATTATTATCATTATTATTATTATTATCATTATTATCATCATTATTATTATTATTAACGATGATGATGATGATTTTGAGGAGGAGGAGGCTGGTGAGTGTGTGTGTGTGTGTGTGCGCGCGCGCGCGTGCGTGCATGCGTGCGTGTGTGTGTGCGATTTCATCGATTGCTAATCTCTTCACAAGTAGTTATAAAATTTAAAATTTTAATTTGGGGGTGGGAGTTCTAGGAGAGCGGGGGTGGGGGGGGAGGGGGGATGCGGAATCATGCACTACACATAACAATGGACACTAAATGGAAATCAACTCTGTGTGTGTGTGCGCGCGCGCGCGCGCGGCGCGCGTGCTCGATTTCATTTTACGCCTCTTCACAAATTGAGATATTAGACCAAAAGCGGGAAGTGTTCTGAGAGGGGTGAGGGTGGGGGCGGAATCATGCATTATGAATAACAATAGACACTAAATGGATGTGCGTGTGTTTTATTTATTCTTTCATATTTATTCATTCTTTTATATTGAGGATAATGGAATAAGCATTTATGTGCCTTTTTACATCCAGTCCCTGTGTGCACGCGGTTTTGTAAATGTTATCATCTGTTCCCACCGGCACACAATGGCCTACTCTTTCGAAAAGCGGAACAGGATTTAACGTGTGCGCAAAAAGTTCTGCGTGCGTTCGCAAACGCGGCCTCGGTTTATAGTCTTTTTTCCTTTTTTTTTTTTTTTTTTTTTTTTTTTGGGGGGGGGGGGGGGGGGGGGGGGAGTGGAGTCTGCACTTAATGTTAACTCCAGAGGAAAAATCCCCTTGAACGGGATTCGAATCCGAACCGTCAGATTGCGAGCGCAGTGTTCTAACCTTAGGCTTTCCCGTGTGTGTGTGTGTGTGTGTGTGTGTGCGTGCGTGTGTGTGTGTGTGCGAGCGTGCGTGCGTGCGTGCGTGCGTGCGTGTAATGAACTTGTGTGTGTATGTGTGTGCTCGCCCACACGCGCGCTCATGCGCACATGCAAGTGCACACTGTGTGTGTGTTCTCTTTGCCAGTGTAATGGTCACCCAAGTTTTGAACAGCTGTACAGATACAGAATACCAGCTTATGTGCTAAACAAGGGGATGATGATAGATACATTGACCTCCTGCTACTGACGATGCAGACTACAACCACAGTATTTTCCTCTATGTCGAGCTCTTATGGGCTTAACCTGCACAGCTGTACTGCATTCTACAATAGACAGTCTGCAGAGAAATTGTAACTTACGTCCTAACAAGTTTGTGTGACAGACTTGTACGGTAAAAAGGTAACGATGTCCCATTACCTATGTGGTTATAGGGGAGCAGAGGCATCAGAGACCTCAGCGTCTCAAGGGGCCAGCACCCATCTCCACTCCATCGCTGCTTTACCTTCCCCGATCCTAAAAAGGGCAGGTACCTATTTAAAGCTGGGTGAACTGGGGGACTGTATTGAATCCAAGGCGCACGAACGGTCACCCATCCGCTTGGTAACCACGGTCAATGCTGCTTAATTTAACCTTAGCTTGGAGAAAGTGAGTGCTCTGACCACTGAGCTAGCCTGTCCCCCACAGAGCTGTAAGGTAGCACGCCACAAAATAATATGGCTGTCCAAGTATCGTACAATGAATATTACATAACAACCATGGGTCATTTCTTCTGTGGCAAAGGCGTTCCGGAGATTTACAACT
>CM054135.1:50836206-51048706 GCA_028751875.1 Rapana venosa
TGATTGTACTTTTTTTTTAAATGATTTTAGGTTGCTGTTACGCTCTAGTGAAAGGCACATTTTTTTGGTGATTACTGCTAAAAGTTTACAAATTGTATGATTTGTAATCCCATACTTGGATTACGTAGTACCTACACGTAACGTTCTATTTAAAGAGTTTCCGTCATCGCGGATTGATATCAGCACTGGAATTTTAAAAAATTGTACGAAGTTCTCAAAAATCAAGTTAAATTTTACATTCTAGATAATTGGACAGTTGCAGTTATAACATATCTAAAATTAATATTCTACTATCTCTAAGAGTGTTAATATCAAAAACTATATGGAAGCTAATTTTACATGCGCATGCATCAAAGGCTGTGAGAAGGATTGTTTTGGAAGGACGTCTGTAGGAAGTGGTAGGCCTAGGTCCTTCGAATTTCTATGTTGAAGGGAAAGTGAATAATTGGAAAATGGCGGACCAGGTATTAAGCTTTTTTATTATAGAACGCCCCGGAATGCCAAATCAAGCAGAGGCGGTGAACACAAACCGCATTGCGAACTGGAAAGAGATACAACAACAAGTAAGTATGATCTGGCATACATAGCCTAGATATTGAATGACTGGAATCAAAAGGGAAGACGTGGAAGGTAGATTGTTAATTAAACAACCACCAAATTAAACTGTAGATATGGATGTAAAGCCATATATAGAAAATAATGAAATTGTAAGGGCAGTGGTTCACTCTTGGGTTAGTCTAAGTACAAATTTAAATGTTTAGGCCTAGTGTTGATGGGGCTTCATTGAGGTACCATAGCTTGTAGTTTGTACTAGGCCTACCAATGTATGATAACTTGTAGTTTATACTACCTACTTAGATAGATATCTACCGTTCAGTTACTACTACTAGGCTCGTACTACTATTTATTAGGATACATGTAACTAGGCCTAAAATTACATTTATTAGAGCCATTTTCATGGTTTCTAAAACCATTATTTTGGAACTCAAGTTGATAAGCCTTTTATTAGTGCAGATATCTGATGTCATACACACTCATTACCTATGTGTAAATCTGAAATAGATTCAAACATTTTGTTTCAGTAGACTACTTTAGGTTTTAGTAGTAATAATAATAATATATGGAATTTATATAGCGCTGAATCTTGTAAAAAACAAACAAATCGAAGCGCTTGCACTCAATCATTTACAGGCATGCAACTCTCCTTAAACATAATGAGCAACAGATTTCAAATCCATGCGCGCGCACTACGCACGCACGCGCACACACACACACACACACACACACACGGAACAACACTTAGAAGGTGAAAGATGCTGTTGAAAATTAGGGACAGATATGTGGGGGGAAGTCTCAGGTAGGAAATAAGTGTGTTTTGAGGCTGGATTTGAAGGAATCAAGTGAAGGCTTTTGACGAAGTGAAAGAGGGAGGTCATTCCAGGTGGATGGACCAGAAACAGAGAAGGAGCGACGGCCAACAGTGGTTTGTTTGAATCTGGGTGTTCGAAAGCACAAAGTATCAGCGGCTGAACGAAGGGAACGGGATGGAGTGTACAGGTGAAGACAGTTACGGAGATAACTTATAAGAGGGTGCAGATTTGAGAGGGTATTGATTTTATACTCCAGTCTTTGTGAGACAGGCAACCAGTGAAGAGATCGCAGAAGAGGAGTGATGTGTTCAGATTTTTTCTTTCTTAGGACCAGTCGAGCTGCAGAGTTTTGTATGCGTTGAAGAGAGTGGATAGATGATGCTGGTAGGCCAGCCAAAAGAGAATTACAGTAGTCTAAACGTGAAAGAATAAGAGATGTGACAAGCTTGGAAGTTGCATCAGTGGACAGATACTTGCGAATCGCGCTTATGCGCCGTAATTGATAGTAGCAAGACTGGCAGGTCTGGGTGATGAATTTTTTCATAGAGAGTGTGTTGTCAAGAACTACTCCTAAATACTTCACAGAGTTGGACAAAGGAACTGACGTATTGCCGAATTCTATTGAAGTTTTTGGGATAGAGGAAAGTTTATGTTGGGTCCCTATGAGCATGGCTTCGGTTTTATCGGCATTAAGTTGTAACTTGTTCTGAGTCATCCAGTTTTGAATGTCTTGAAGGCAGTAGGACATATTTGTCAGGAGGGAAGGAAGTTTTCAACAGTATCGCTTGCACTGAAGTTGAGTATCATCGGCATAGAAATGATGATCAATAGGGTGGTTGTTTATTTAATGTGAGAGTGGAGCAGTGTAGAGAGTAAAGAGAACAGGGCCAGGACTGATCCCTGCGGGACTCCACATTCCATTTTGACAGGTTTTGATTGAATTTTGTTTACAATAACTTTTCTGGAAACCGGTCTGTGAGGTATGAAGTAAACCAGGTGAGGGCTGTGCCATTAATACCAAACGTATTTTGGAGGCGAGAAAGAAGAATTGAGTGATCTATGGTATCAAAGGTGCGAAAAGGGTCGAGAAGGAGGGGAGGGAGATTTTCCTCATCAGAAGCAAGTAGGAGTGTATTTAAAGTATGGAATAGGGTGGTTTCGTGCTGTGGTTGGGGCGATAGGCAGACCTGAAAGTGGGGAAGAAGTCATTGGAGGGAAGGTGACTGTTGAGCTGTTTGGAACAACGTTTTCAAGTACTTAGAGACAAAGGGTAGGTTTGAGACAGGCTATAATTCTTCAGAATTGTTGGATCGAGGTCGTTGTTTTTCAGTAGGAGGTGTGATTATTGCTGTTTTAAGAGCTGATGGAAATTTCCTGACGAAGAGATAGTTTACTATTTGTGATAATAGGCACAAGTTGTGGAAGCTTTGTGAGTACAGGACAGGTATGGGATCAAGGTCCGCATGATTTTTAGTCATTTCCTTCAGATTGTCATGATTTCTTTTTCACTTGTGGGAATGGGGGGAAAGAGAGGGAGTGCCAGTGAACTGGGGGTCGGGAGGCGCGGGCTGGAATTGAGTTGATCAAGTCTGGGGGTATGTTTCGAACTTGGTCTGAAAAGAAGGCAGAAATAGGATGGAAGTTCAGACGGCTGTGGGTGTTAGGCAGAGGAGTTGTTTTGCGGATCAAGGAGATTTGAGGTGGAGGGAAAAAGGAGATTTTATGGATGTAGCACGGGGAATTTGGGGGAAAGAGTAGTAGTCTGTCTTTGCTGATGGTTTAAAGAGTTTGATTGTTTATTTGTTTTTCGGAAAAGCGTTTGTTGATTTGGGGTTTTTGACTCGCCATGCCGTTCTAGTTGCGCGTTGGGCGTTCGCTACAGATGTCTGGGTATACCAAATGGGCAAGGGGTCTGGTCAGGGAGGAGATGATCAGTAGGAGGGCATGCTCATCAAGCAGTTGGCGGGAATAGTGTTATAGTGATCAGAGAGGTCAGTGTGGTCAGAGGTTTGTGAAAAAATTCGAAAGCTTGGGAAGAGAAGGTATGAAATGTCTAAGGCCTTAAGATTACAACGAGTAAACATATTTCTTCTTTCTGACAGGTTTTGTGATGTTGAGATGGAAAAGAATGGCGGAATGATCGAATGCAGTTCGTCGGTGACAGAAACAGATGTGACAAGATTGAATGAAGCATTAGTAATCAGCCAGTCTAAAATATGACCATAATCTGTGCGTTGCTTCGTTTACCAGTTGAGAGAGAGAATGGTTTGGACAGAAAAAGGGGAAAGACGTTTGACTTTCTGGAGAAGACTGGTTGTCGAAATGGAAGTTGAAGTCACCAAGAGTTATAAGTTTAGGGGGAGAGAGGGCTGAAAGTGGTCGAGGATGACTGGAATTCTTGGTGAAAAAGAGATTTTTAGGTTGTTTTTACGGCTGGGCGGTGGACGGTAAAGGCAGCAGATGGTAAAAAGAGTGGCCAGGTAGGTTGAGATTGATTTCCCCAAACTTAAAAAAGTTTTCATGTGAGAATTGAAGGTTGTGACTGAAAGAAAGAGTGGTACCAATATGTCTTTGAGAATGATGGCAATCCCCTCCTCGAGAGAGTCGGGGGAAAGAAAGGGTTTTTATATCCAGGAGGAGTCAGCTGTTTTATTTTTGGCTCATGGCCATGTGGTTTAAGCCAAGTTCCGGTGAGGAAGTTTAAGTCAATGTTTTTTTCAGAGATGAAATCAGTTATGTAGTCGGCTTTTCCATTTGGACAGACAGACTGACATTGACAAACAAACTTGAAGGAGATCTGAAGGGGGTGGGAGGTTGAAGATGAAAGTGGTGGTTTGGACAAGCATCAGAGGAAGAGGGACGAAGGCGATGGTGGAGATGCGGCTAGCGGAAGAACCGACAAGAGTTTGGATGGTGAATCAGGAGTAGAAGATGGTGAAAGAACTGTGCTGATCAGGGGATTCGGTTTTTGAAACACATCATGATATACATCATAATAATCAGAACAAAAAACATTATCAGAGTTACAAGCAACAGAACAATCAAAAGCTGAAGGGGCGGGTGGACGGCAGCATGGGGAAGAAGCGTTGTCAGGGGTAACAGAAGTGACGTCAGAGGTGAGGGGGGAGACACGGGAGAGGGAAGCCCACCACTGGCAATGGGGCGATTAATGCCTAAGTGTGTTAAAAACTGCTTAACCCCTACAGCGGTAGTCTTGCATAAGTCAGGTTCAACATCAGGTTCATATTATTGTAACTTTAGGGAAAAGTGCCTCCTTTTCACTTGGTAGGGTCCCTCAAGTGTCTAACTTCCAGTTCTTTGTGTGATTAGGGTTACTAGGAGTGATGATGATCTGGAAAGGAATGTTGTTGACACCACCCTAAAGGAGTCAGTTGTGGAAGTGATAGGCTAGTGACCAACCTAAGATGCTGAATGAAGTGGGTCTTATCTCACACTTCTAATGCCTTTAACACATGTTTCTTTGCCTTGTTGTTCATTCTGTTCTGTGTCTTTTGCCATGAAAGGGGGTTTTAGTTGATGAAAAGTAGAGGGTGAGGTGGCTTACTGGTCAGGGAGTTTTTTCAATACAATTTGTGGGATATCTCCCGCTACATACTAGGTAAGTCTTTTTTGTTTTTTGTATCACATTCTACATTGTCTCTACTTTCCAAAAATGTTTAGGTTTACCTATCTAGTGTTAATCATAAGCGTGTAAAAACCCTAAAACAGAACAAGGTAGCCACCGCTAAAAATTCTTGGTTTTAAGTGCAATTCCTGTGAGCGCCAATAATTATATCCAGCAGTGGAAGGGTTAATATCAGGAGCAAGCGTGTACTGTTTTTGACAATTCTCAGGTGCGAGCATAGCTCTAATGTCCGCGGCTCTCACTGCCATGGTAGCAGAACAACACACACTAGACTTGATTGATGGGGGTGGTGTCAGTTCGTGAATCACGTGCAATTTGTTGAACGGCAGTAGGGTCAGATTAAAATGGGGTCACGGGAAAACCAGCACAGTCAGGTAAACACAATTCATAAGTCGAATCGAAATTTTGAACAATTCAAACAAAGATGAAAATTATACATCGAAATATCTCAAAAAGTAGATAATAACAAAGAAAAATGTTCTGACCAAATAACTCAGAGTGAAAACACGAACAAGAAGATGTAAAAATTTCTTGAAAGGAACCAGAAAAAACACACACATCCAGCATTCAAACACAGAGCTACACACAGTGCTGCCGACAGGCGCAAAGGCAGATCACTCTTCTCTAGTAGTACTACTAGCCTACTTAACCTTTTTTGTCCCACATAAAACTGTGCAATCTCATTCTCCAGACCAGGTAAATTTTGAGCTGTGACTGTTGAAAGAGTGTGAGGTCAGAAAAATATTCATTAAAATTTTGTTTCTCAATAGATTGTTTTGAAATTTGGTGTGCATGTAAATAATTTTGAAAGCAGGTTGTAAGTGCATGTAGAAAAAATCTGGGTAGTTTTATAACCACTTGTCCTGTACCACCCACACCTTGAAAATTACCTCACACTCAAAGTCAAAAAAGTCAAAGTCAAAAGAACACTTTAATCATCCCATTACAGTACTGACAGGCAGATTGATACACATCAAAAATCTCAGACACAAAAAGCTATATTTCATATTGGTTAAAACATTCCAAAATGACTTCAAATAAAATGCCACAAAACACACACAACACACACACACACACACACAACCACACATGCGCGCGTGTGCATACACACACACACACACACACACACACACACACACACGCACACATCAATTGTGAACACAATGTTAAACCCATTGACTAGAAGACATAAAAACTTATTTTTTACGCACATATATATATACACAACACGTACACACGCACGTACGTGCATGTGCGAACACACCCACATCATACACCAATATATGAATTCAATGTTTTAAGATCATTGACTAGAAGACAGACTTACACACACCCACGCACCCACACACACATAATTATGTATTGACTACACTCATAACAATGACAATCAGGTAAGTAATTCAGAGAAATGTAAAAACTAGGTAGTCAACATCATTGTGAATTCAGAATTCGAATGCTTACTGGCACAAAAGAATTTCTTTTTCTGTTAGTTTTGCTGATGGGACACTGAAAACGGCGTTCCAAAGGCAACTTAACTGAAATTCTGGAAACAAAGCATGGGAAGGATCAGCCAAAATGGCTGTGGCTTTGCGTACAAGCTGCTGATTGCAGAAGGACATGAGATCTGTTTGTTCTTTTCCAATTATTTTTTAGCAGATTCTTAACAATTCTCTGCAGGCCATTCTTGTTTTTAACACTTAGGTTATTGTACCTACAAATGAAAGCAAAACTTAGAACACTGTCTTTGTAAAACAAGGAAAGAATCCTTTTGTCTACAAAAAATGTTCAGTTTCCTCAGAAAATACACACGTTGTCCCTTTTTGACAATAGCGTCAGTGTTAACGTCCCAGTTTAACTGGTGGTCAAAAACAGTTCCCAGATACTTATAGTTCAAAACGTTTTCAACTTCTTGATTATGGATAATAATATTCTTAGGAGTATGCCCTGATCTTCTGAAGTCGATAGGCAGGTCTTTAGTTTTAGAAACATATAGCTCCAGATGGGCCTCGTCACACCAGTGTACGAACTCGGTGAGGGCTGGACCGTGGTCTAAGACTGATCCGGATAAGAGAGATAACAGAGCACTGTCGTCTGCGAACTTTACCAGAAAGGAATTTCCATAGTTGCTTCTGCAACCATCTGTGTATAGAATGTACAGAAGTGGTGAGAGGACGCAACCCTGTGGGGAACCAGTGCAGGTAAATCTAACCGAAGCAGATATTTTGTTGGCCAAAACATGCTGTGGTCTGTTGGTTAAAAATTCAATCAGCCAACGAAGAAGTTGATTGTCTACGTCAAATTTTGAAATTATTTTGTTAACCAGAACGTGAGGCTGCATTGTATTGAAAGCTGAACTAAAGTCAGCAAACAATATTCTGGCATGAGAGTCAGGTGTTTCCAAGTGGCTATAGTATACAACTTGTTCAAAATGAATAGTTTGGCATCTTCGACACCCCTTCGAGACCTGTACACAAATTGTAGTGTGTCAAGGTCTTTCTCTGTTTACGATCTTTTCTAGCATTTTCATCACAAGAGATGTGAGAGCTACAGGTCTAAAATCGTTAGGCCCAGAAGGATTGGGTTTCTTTGGAAGAGGTATTACATTGGAAGTTTTCCAAATAATTGGAATCTGACAAGTATCCAGTGAGGCCTGGAACAGGTGTTGAAGGACACTGGCAAGCTCAGTAGCGCAGAATTTCAGGGTTCTTCCACATATACCATCTGGTCCGGGAGATTTGTTAATATTTATTGCCTTTAAGTGCTTACAGATAATTTCTTCATCAACAATGATGCTATTCTCAGAAACTAGGGATTGCTTCATGTCATTTATTTCATCTGAGAAATCGTGTTTTTCAATGCTAGTAAAAAATGCATTTAGATGGTCTGGTAAGTTGTTATCACATACTCCCTGCAAACTGATCTTTGACCTCTGTTGGACACCTACCATGTTTACTGCAGACATATTTTTTATACGCTGCCATGCAGTTCGAAAATTGTTCCCTGCAAACTTGTCTTCTATCTTATTTATATATATATATATATATATATATATATATATATATATATATATATAATATATATATATGTCTGGCCTGTGCAACAGCAGCATTGACTTCATTTACTTCCTTCTTTTGTTCTTCTGTGCCTATGTAAAATACTACTTTCTTCTTTTTTTTTAAACACGTTTCAGATCCTTTGTAACCCAAGGCTTGTTATTGGGGTAAATGGTTATCTCCTTAGTTGGAATGACACAGCTAACACAAAATGAAATATAAGAACAAATAACATCAGTGAGCTCATTCAGATCTGAACACACATTATAAAACATATCCCAGTCAGTGTAATCAAAGCAGACTAGCTATACTATCAGCAGTCCAATTTTTTGTGGTCCTGATCCTGACTATGGGCTGAAGGTGCTGAAACACTGACTGGTACATGGGTGCAAGAAGAACGCAGTTGTGGTCAGACGATCCCAGGGGACGCAAAGGCAACGATCTATAGGCACCTGCTACAGTCCCGTAGCACAAGTCTAGGGTCTTATTTCTTCGCATAGGGCAGGTCACATACTGTTCATAGTTCTTCAGCAGTTTACTAAGGGAACAGCTATTGAAATCACCTGGGATAAACTTAGGGGCATCAGGGGACATAGAATCGAGCGCATGGAGGTGATCTCATATATGTTCCATTGCTCTAGCCACTTTTGCTTTGGGGTGGATGTAAACTAAAGTAAAAAATAGTTGCGGGAATTCCCATGGTAAGTAGAAAGGCTGGAGCGAAATAGACAGCAGTTAAATGTCCTCCACAGATAGCGTTGTTCTAATTTTAACATCATGACACCAACGCTCGTTGATGTAGAAGCACAAACCTGTGTCTTGTGCCTTCCCGGTTGCATGTGGGTATTTGTCAAGCCGAATAGGTTGACCAAAGCCGTCCATTGAGAGCTTGCAGTTCGGTACAGCGGAACTCAGCCAGGTTTCGGTAAAGGCAAGAATTCCGGCTTTGTTATACTGGTGTAGGTAGTTGACATTAGCTTGAAGCTCGTCCGTTTTCAAGCGTAGGGACTGGACATTGGACAGGAGCAGCAGCTCATCTGACCTCAGATGGGTTTTTGTGTGTGATCTAATAGCACTGATTTAACCCTCTTGTTGTTGGATTCTACGGAACTAAACTGCCTGTAGATTTTGAATTCTTTGCAGGTTTTCTGCCCCCAACTGACTGACTTTACTCCTAAGACAATAGTGTGTGCATGACAAGCTATCAAGCTAAAATTTTGTCACAAGCTATTTCTTTGTACATTTAGATGCAAGTTTATGTGTCTGGTCACCAGATGTCTTGTCATTGTCACCTTATTTGTCACCATTCACAGGTAAAAGTATGGTAAATATGATAAAACAGCAAATTATGCATGGATATGACAATAGTTTATGCATGTTAGTGTTGAATAAGGAACTGGTGCCTAGCTGATGTGTTTACCAATGGTTATGTGCAATTGTACTTCAAGGATGTGTCACACAATGTCCCCATAAGACCTGTTGTTTTATGATATGTCTTGAGGGGACAAAGGTTTTGTTTAACCTTTTTTTTTCTTTTGAAAACAAGTCATATTCAATCAATACAGAGCTTTACACTGCAATTGATCTGCGTGTGCTACCACATGTTTGTTAAGTGTACAGAAGTGTATTATTGTACATGAGTGCCACATTGTCACCAGTGTCACCTCACAGGTGTGACAAATACGAAACAACACAGAACTTCTATAATCCTACCAAATTTTAATCTTGGTAGTCTCTAAAGTAGTTGTAGTGATGGCACAGGGTCACATCACAGAAAGCACAAATTATGGATGAGTGGGGGGTGTATCCATTGCTGTCACCTGTTGAACCTTGGTAGACTGGAGACCTTTTTTCTTTTCCTTCTTGCAATTTTCGTTATCAGCATATCTGTTTGTTTCTGCCATTGCCATCTCAGTGTGGTAATAATGAGAAAATACTCAAAAGGCATCGATTTTCAGGCGTCTATGCCGCAGACCGGCCAGGAGGTCAAATTTCTCCAGTCAGTGTGTGTAGCATGGGTCACAAATGTGCCGCAGTACGTTATTTTCTGGCTCACTCTTCTCCCTAACTGCAGCATTTCCTTCCTCCTCTTCCTCATAAGCGTTAAATATTGGACTCGCTTAACAATTATTGTTCAAATTTTTCTACTTCCAAGACAATAACATTCAATTCATTGTCTCACTGATCAGATGATTCGTCTACTACCAAAGAAGACGCTACTTTTTTCGCCACGCTGCTACAATTGAAAAGTGTTCCAGTCGCTGGCTGTTCATTCTTCCTTCCCTCCCTACTACACGCATGTTAGTGGTCTAAATTTATTACTGGCACCCTCTCTAACACTCCCTGCATCACCCCACCAAGTTTCAGACACATTGTATGAAAACCATGAGGTCTGTGTGTGATGGAAAAGTACCAACTGTCGGCTGCATTCTTATTGGAATCTAGCAGCAGCTGCCATTACTGTCAGCTGTGGCCGTAACGGGGTCAAGATGGTTAAATCAGCATTGACACACCCTATTCTTCACTCACACTGCTATTCTTGTTGATTTCAGTCTATTCACTTTTATTCTCATCTAAATCTGGCTGCCACCCATCATCAGATGCCATCCATGAACAATCGCTCATGAACCTCAGAAATGGATAAATTTCTTGGATTTTCCATGCCACCAGCATCAAGCAAACAGTTGACATGTGGCACATGAAGAACCAAGAGTAATATTTACTAATAGATCTCTGAAACTATTCTCCAAAAATGAAAGTAGTGTTCATGCATCAAGCAAACTGTTGACATGTGGCACATGTAGAACCAAGAGTAATATTTACTAATAGATCTCTGAAACTATTCTCCAAAAATGAAAGTAGTGTTCAGGGCATGAGTCCCTCATTCCGCAGTCTCTTGTATTGTAAACAACGAGTATGTCACGAGGGACTCGGCTGGGGAAAGCGAGTTCTCTGATCACTGAGCTATCCCGTCCCTTAAAAGTACTTGATGTAAATTTATTTATAGGCCTATCATGAATGCTGTTTACGGAAACTTCGGGAAAATGATGTTTTGAAACAGAACGTATACTATCACTTCTACTTATTCTGCTGGATTCATCCCTGAGCAAGGGTTGTTGGTGTGAATTTTTCTCTTTAGCAAAATTAATCTTCTCCACATCGCTTGGTTGGACACCTCACTCTCCACAGTCTTTCCATCTGATCCTTGGTTTTCCTCTTTGTTTTGTTCCAATCAAACACTCATCATGTTCATTACATTTTTGCTGACACTAGTGACAGTCTCTGAGTCTGGTCAGTTCGCTCAAACTCCCTTTTCGATAATGTTTTCCCTTGTATGCCTGCTAGTTGTAGGGTGCTCTGTGTGTTGGACTGCAGCAGAAACTAACAACCCACAGCAACAGATGTATCTGTTATATATATATATAGATATAGATATATATATATATAATGTATGTCACTACAAATCAAGGATATAATACATATCTGGCCATTTAACCTGTTAACTGCCAAGTGCAAGTGCACCCTATATGCCGGGGAATAAAATTCTTATATACCACTTGCTATGTTCATGTCCCTCTTTCTCAGAAATTACTAAATGAATAATCCTGATAGTCTGCCCAATGACAGTATCGTAGATTGTTTGAGGCAAACTCAAATTAGCATATTTCATTATGGAAATTTTTTTTTTTTTTAATCAACAAAAGTACACTTTCTTCATCACCACCGTCATTCTGAGTAACCCCCATCTCAATATCGTCAAACCTAAGTCAAGGCAAAATCTCCGTCTTTTTTTGTTTTTAATGCACTATCTCGTGAATCATACACGATCGTTTTCATCTCTGTCATGATTATCTAAAGTTTTATTTGCCACTTTTTCAGCTGTGTAAAGTTATTGGTACCGTCATGGAGAAATGTCAGCCATTTTGAACAAGAACTGCCCAAGCAGTCATGCATAATAAATAACACAAAATACAAGCCAGCTTCCTTGACTACAGTTAAAGGGAAAGAACTCCAAAATTATAGGTCACTCCCCTGTTGCTTGGCAACATCCAGCTGCAAAAACTGGCAAAAATGATCGTTTTTTTAAGCTGGTAATTTTATTTATAAATGTACATTTGTATAATGTGGGTATGTTACTTTTTGCAACATTATACTAATGAATGTATGATGGATCAATTCTATGTGCTTAATGTGTACAGATACTGCAGTTTTTTCCCCAACTGTGCGCAGACAACTTGGTGGTCCACTACTGGGATGAAGAAGACTATGTGAGTAGATTGTCTGTGCTATAAGTTTACTTGTAGTGGTTACCCCCACCCATAATTTGAAGTACTGTGTGTGAAAAAGTAAACTGAAGGCTAAGGGTAATTTCTGAATATATTTTTGCTGAGTGATGAGCACAGTAACTTGAATAAGTCGTGCCTATTTTGTAATAGGTCTTTAGGCAGAGTGCTCAGGAGACATACAGGGCATCATAGCATTATGTATGCTGTGAAGATGATAGACATAAACTAGATAAAATGAATAACATAGTCCTAATGATAAATAACAACAGTATATTAAAGATACTGGGCATTCAAAAAATAATAAAAACAGTGTGACTGTCTCACTCACCAGTCTCAGAACTGGAGTCACTGGAGTCAAGTACACATTGGATGATAAGTTTGCATGCAGCATATTATTTACATAGGAGGCACCGTGGTCGAGTGGTTTAGGCGGTCAACTCGTGATCCAGAGGTCGCGGGTTCGATCCCCGCTGGGCTCGGTGTTGTGTCCTTGGGAAAGACACTTTACTCCTATTTTCCTCACTCCACCCAGGTGTACAAGTGGGTACCAGCTCTGCTGGGGAAGTATCTGGCGACAGACTAGCGTCCTGTCACAGGGGTGGTGAAAAACCATCAGTTCGCTTAACGCTACAGAAACCGGGATAAGCTCCGGCTCTATGGGCCTTCTGGCTCGAAAGAACATACTACTATATTATTTACATCACATGTATGACTTTGAGATACCCTATCATATAGGCTGCAATCCTGTGACTTCAGATGATTTGTTCTCCTTTAGTGGAGAATACAGATTGTAATTTTAATGAACATTATTTGTTATGCTAGGAGATAGCTGTGGTTGAAGACAATCTCAACATATTTCAAGGCATCTCAACACTTAAGTAGACCTTTGCACTTTGCTTGCATCAATATAATGAATAAGTGACAAACCTTTATGCCTGTGCCAAAGACAGGTAATGATTTTGTGTACTTTGGGTGTAGGTTAAGACATATTTAGCTCTTTTAATCCGTTTTAATGATTGCACCTGTTGTCAGTGTAGTCATTGAATCAGTTTTAATTATTGCACCTGTTGTCAGTACATCTCAGAGATAACTATAATGGGATTGTTTTACAATATTAAATCATCAAAACTGTTAGTAGAATAAGCAGCAACAAAAGTACAGCATGGTACAAAGTTTGTCAAAATAAGAATCGGATGAGTGTTTAACTGATCGTGTTTTAATGAGTAAAATCATTAATGAAACACACTTAACATCTTACTCTGTCCAGCAAATTAAATATTTCATCTCTAGCAAATAAAATAAAAAAATTTGGTAATCAGTTTATCATTCCCTGGTGATTTAGGTGTCGGACTCCGCAAGCAAAATTCAATGTCGATTACCTGGAGGTCACCGTGCTAGAAAAAGTACGAAAACAATTGCAGTTGTTTTGTTCATGTGCATACAGATGTGCATGCATGTATGCACAAGCATGCATGCGCACGCACACACACACACACACACATACACACACACACACACACACACACACACACACACACACGTTCTTACATTGAAGCATTCTGATACGCTTTAATTTATGATGCATTAGCTTTAACTCCTGCACTTCAGACAGGAATTTTATGCTTTAGGGAATCACATTGATTTTGTACACATCACTTACTATTTTCAAGAGTTTCCCTCAGCTTCATTGTTTTTTGTTTCAGGTAACTGTCTCTTGTCAAGAAGAATTGGAAGAAGCTTTCCAGGTATGAATTATCTTATTCTTTTTTGTGTGTTTTGGCTTACATTGTTTCATGCTATCCCTTTGCCCAAATTAGTTCCAATGGCTAGTTTAGTCTTCAACTTCAAATGTGGATCATAGGAGCATGGAAATAGTTAAAATTCTGATTCAGCATTATATCTAGTGTTTGAACTGGTTCATGAAATTCTTTTAAAAAATTCTGATTCAGCATTATATCTAGTGTTTGAACTAGTTCATGAAATTCTTAAAAGACCAAAGTAGATCAACTAGAAATATTTTCCTCAGAAGAGCTCTCTCTCTCTCTCTCTCTCTCTCTCTCTCTCTCTCTCTCTCTCTCTCTCTCTCTCTCTCTCTCTCTCTCTCTCTTCCATCATCTGTTGTTGACATGAATTGCTGATCATGTCTGTATACATGTCTTTTCTGTGTTCATTGATAGTCTACTGAATTCACTTCTTTCTATTTTATCTCTGAATAGTTGTGTTTTTTTCCAAGACCTCTGCTTTTCATAAGAAATAGAATTGATTTATTTTTTCATTTGAAACTGGAAGCTAGTAATCTCTTTTTTAAAATGTAACGGCTTTTTAGAAAAACATTTTTTTATATGTTGGATTTTTGGTGTTGTTTTTTTTATGTGAGCTGTGTATTGTTGTTAAAAGCCACAAAACTATTGAACAACATTTTCAGGATGAAAAATTTTCATGGCATTTTCAAGAGGAGGAAAGTCTTCTGATGGATGTGGGATATCAACCTTGTCATCGAAAAGTTTGGGTTTTTTTAAAACACTATTTGATTAAAGCTTTATTTGGATGTCAAAGATAAAAAGACAAGAGGTTATACCTCAGTATGCTTTCCTGAGTTCACTGCAATGTGCTGTCTGTGTTTAGTCAAGTGCTGTAACTGTTAAATCGTCTCTGGTTTTTCTAGCTGTACCGCTCGGCTCGGTGTTGTGTCCTTGGGAAAGACACTTTACTCCTACTTTCCTCACTCCACCCAGGTGTACAAGTGGGTACCAGCTCTGCTGGGGAAGTATCTGGCGACAGACTAGCGTCCTGTCACAGGGGTGGTGAAGAAAGAACATACTTTTTCTAGCTGTTGTTTAAATGTTTTGGGTCTGTCAGTGTTTGCTTGTATGGGGTATCACTGCTGCCCATCATCAATTTCCATACTCATGTCAAAGGCTCTTGTTAAAAAAAAACAACTGTCATTGGTTTTAGCTATAGCAATGAGTTCATATGTTTGTAGGTTTCTATAAATTTGCTTTTTGTTGTTGAACTGCTTGTTGATTATTCCACAGAAATTTCAGTATTACTGGCAATGAATAATTATAAATTTTGATTCACAGGTTTGTTTTGAAAAAGAAAGGTACCGCACACTTTATGTGCGAATGAAGGACGACCTCTCATGCAGTTGTTTCCACCAGCTGTCACCAGCAAAAATGCCTCAAGGTGCCACCCCTCCCTTGGAAAGAAAATCAGATCAGAGAACATCGGAAAATATTCAGCCACCAGAACTGCCAGAAGAGGAAGATCCTGCATACTTGCAATGTGAAAGAGTGCCAAAAGACATGGTGGAAGACACGATTGACTTTATGAAGCGTCACAAAACCAAGTTGGGATTTCAATCAAAATATTTGAAACTGCAAGCATCAGATGACACCCTGCAAGACAACTTTGCGGACTGTGACGAAAGTGAAAGTGCCACTGGAGAACGCATGATGATCCCTGGGGCATCATCTGGAGCTAATGTGATCGCCATTGAGATGCCAGAGATAGAATAGTAAGTAACAGCCGAAGAAAAATTTGGGGGGGTTCTGCCCAGCTGTTCCCAACCCGCTCATATTGATTTCTCCAACCCAGCCAAACCAACATTCATTATGTCGCATCCTCAAGGTCATAAGCCAACATATAGCTTACCAATGTCAGGTGGTCATGGGGCCACCAGCCAGTTGGACCATGCATTGCTGCTGGGTCCTTTTGATGATGTTCAGTGATACGTGTTCCAAGCTAACATATGTAGGAGACCACCTACTAAGCCCATACTGATGACACTAACAGCTTAGCTGCTGAGACAGACTGAATGAGATACCCATCCAAGATGGTGACCTACACAATGTCCCTGCAATGACCTATGAACCTCCAACCCTCAAGTCTTTTACACAAACTCATCACTGGCATAGAAGTGTGTAGGATACCAAAACTGAGGTCACCAAGGTGATGAGGATAATGTAATGATGCTGCTTTGAACATGCATGTGCTTTAAGATTACTTCACAGGGCTGTACACTGTGCTTCCTATCATGCTATATTCTGGCATCTGCCTGGCCTGAGAGATCATGTAGGCACCAGCAGTGTTGGTCAAGTAATTAGAACAACACTTGCAAAGTCACATCTGTAAGGTGGAGGAAGCTCAGCTGTGTGGTTCCAGACTTCCCAAAGAGCCAAAGCAAACTCACAGTTGGTAGGAACCAGCGGAAGTCAGAATAATCCCTGACTTATGGGACTTCATTCTGTTACCTTTCAGCCCATAACCTAAAGTACTAACCACTGCGCCATGGTAGCTGGTCTTTTTTTTTTTTTTTTTGATTAAGGGAATGAAATCATTTTCTTTATAATCTTCTGTTTTATTCTGCATTCATGGATTTAGTCCAACTGCTCACTTTTGCCCCCTTTTCTTCTAGCACTGCAGTCACCCTAGGCCTATGGTTGTAGAGGCTTTTATGTGTTCTACAAATCTGACGTTCACTCAATAAGGACCTCTGTGTCTCAGCAGTTCCAGTTCATGTGCTTTATGAAATATGTGAAACTTGCTATCTGTAAATGTAATCAGACTCAATGTATAAAGGGACATAAAAAAATTATTTGCCAACATTCACTGTAAGCAAAACTTCTAAATGCTGGTTTTAAAATGCTTACTGAGTTGGTTAAGTCCAGCTAAAATCCATGTATGCAGAATAAAACAGCAGATTATAAGGGCAATGATTTCACTTTCTATTAAAAAAGAAGACCAACTGCCACAATGCAGTCATTAGCGCCTTAGGTTATGGGCTGGAAAGTCACAAGTTCGGGACCCATAGACAATAGTCACAGAGATTTTTCTTTCATCAGCTGGCTTCTACCCAGAGTGAGTTTGCTTTGGGCTCACTTGAGACGACAGGGACCACACAGCCAAGCTTCACCCACATTAGAGGTGTGATTTTGAGTTGCTCAAATGACCAGACCAACACTGCAGGTGCCTATATTATCTATCTCTTGACTCATTGAAGTCACGGTAAAAATGACCTGTCCTCTCTGCTGTGTTGCATGATTGTTGCCATATTTTAAAGATTCAGCATACTAAAAAAAATAATTAAAAAATTTTAAGTTGTAGAAGATTTTTTTTTTAATTTTACTATGTCAGCTTTTAACCTCTTAACTGCCCAGTGCAAGTGCACCCTATATGCCGGGGAATAAAATTCTTATGTACCACTGCTATGTCCATATCCCTCTTACTCAGAAACTACTACATGAATATTCCTGATAATCTACCCAATGACAGTATATATATCATAGATTACTTCGAGGCAAGCTCAAATTAGCATGATATTTCACTGCAAAAATATATTTAAAATGTAAAAAATTGACAAAAAATACGCTTTCTTCATCACCACTGTCATTCTGAGTACCCTCCCCCATCTCAATAACATCAAACATAAGTCCAGGCAAAATCTCATTCATTGTTTTTTAAATGCACTATTTCCTGAATCATACACGATCGTTTTCATCACTGTTAGGTAAATCTACAGTTTTATTTGCCACTTTTACAGCTGTGTAAAGTTATTGATGCCTTCAACAAGAAGTGTCATCCATTTTGAACAAGAACTTCCCAAGCAGTCATGCATAAAAACACAAAATACGAGCTAAAAAATGATCATTTTTGCCACAGTTTTTGCAGCTGGATGTTGCCAAGCAATAGGAGAGTGATCTCCACTAATTTTGGAGTTCTTTCCCTTTTACAGTAGTCAAGGAAGCGGGCTTGTTTACTTCAGTTCGACACCCCGGAAATTTTCCAGGTTGTAGGCATATAGGGTGCACATTTAGCCCCGGGAAATTTCCAGGGTGGGGCAGTCTAGTGGTTAAGATAAAAAAGTGTTTCTGTGTGTGCTTAAGGTTTTTTTCATTCTTTAGAATATTCTAATTGTAACACAAAATACAGAGAAAAGAAGCAAATTGAACATACCTATAGTATTCTAAAGGCATGTAATATCAATAAGTGAATAACCTGATTGCTTGGCACAATCTTATGGTTTCACACCAGAAGAATTTTGCATATGGGTCTTCAAAATCAATTTGAAGACGTATTTTAGTCTTCACACTGCATAAAACAAGAAAAATTATTGCATTGTGCTGTACACTGCATAAAACAGAAGAAAAGTTATAGCATTGTGCTGTCTGATTTTGGTTTTTTACAAAATATCTTTGTTGTAAATGTAATAATGATAAGATGGCCTATAGCAGTGTTTAGGGTCAGTGGGAAATACTTGTAGGAAAATAATTTATCTTAAAACCTGAGTAGCTTCCCTTGGATTGAACTTCACTCAAGCATTTTCATAAACTACTAAAACTTGCTGAAGCTATAGCTTATGCATATCACTCTGAACTGACAGAATGGACCATGCCAGGAGGCCTAAGAAATCCCATAGACACCCACACCCCTCCCCATCGCATTCCCCACATGCATGTCTGTTGAATGCTAAATCTGGGGTTGTTGGTTTTGGGGATTTTTCTGTTCCTCAACTAGAGTTCCCAGGCATACCAATAGTGAGATTGTTGCATATATGCAATACTGCCAATAGTTTTTACCTACTGTAAGTGTAGCCACATTCAGACTTTGGAGATGATGTTTAAACACTAGACCATTTGGGAGTGGGGGGGTCTGTTTCATGCACAAGATGTGCATGCATTTGCACTCTGGACCTTGGTTTATAATCTGACCTGAAGGACTTAGGGGACCCCACTACTGATGTTAGCTCCAGGGGAAAAATTCCCTTGAACAGCTGCCTCAGTAGTGGTTCATGCCCATGCTGTCAAATCATGAGCTCAGTGCTCTAACCACAAGGCTACCCTGCCCCGACTAAATCTTTATGACAGAAAGCATTGATTGCTTGTACAGGTTCAAGGCTTAATCAGTTGATGACTTTGTCATTCCTTATAGTTAAAATTTTGTTTCATTTCCAGTTCCATGTAGTTAAATTTTGTTTCATTTCCAGTCATGGGACAGAGACAGCAGAACCTGCTGAAATAGCTGAAACAGGGGAGATGTCCTCAAAGACCAGTCGTGATGCAGAAACAGGTTTCTGGGTGCTGCCACATGAGAAATCAAGCAGGGTAAGAAAACAGTGTATCACATGACCAGACAGTGGATATGATTGTACTCTGCCTTATATTGCCGAGTTAATTAAATTACATAGATTAGATTAAGACTTCTTTTTCTTTTTTTTAATCATAGTGATTGCAACTTGGATTGTGGAGTGGTGTGCTTAGTAAGCAGTCATTGACTTTGTGATTCTAGTGAGTGAGAAAACTTGGCACTATATCAGTATTGTTTCTTAACATGACTTTTGCTGTTGTTAACGTTGGGTGGTGGTTGGTTTTTTTGGTTGTTGTTTTGGGGGGGGGGGGGGGGGTTTGGAGGGTCATGTACGTTCTGATATTGCATGACAAGGATTTGGTCGGTTTTGTTATATAATCCTCTATCAAGGCATCACCCCTGTAAAACAGTTTGATATTTAACATGGGGTCATTAGTATTTTTGTGTTCTGTTGACAGTTTCCAGTCCCCAATGATTCAGTTATTGTGCTCAGATGTTCCCAGTTGTCACTGTGTAACTTCGTTCCAGAATGCTTGTAAAGAAGTTAATTGGATCAATATGTAATTAGCATATAAAGAAATTATTGTTTTTAGAATTATTTCATTACAATCACAGGAAAACCTCATAAAACTAGCATGATACTATTATAGATTTTTTTCCATTTGCTATGTAAATTTAGCACAGAGAAGCCTACCCTTTCTGCTGTGGAGGGGGAGGGGGGAGAAAAAACCTTGTAGGGTTGTATGTTGATCTTTTTCTTTTTTCTAAGTTGAGTAAACCTTTAAAATCTTTTCCTATGCCTAACAGCGACCAGAAAAAACCAAAAGAAAGAATGCTAGTTTGAGGACAGCAGAAGACCGAGCCTACCTGCACAATCAGCTGCTGAAGCTCCGTGAACATAAACAGTGCAAGGAGAAAAGCCAGGAGCAGACTGAGGACAGAAAGAAGAAACATCGCACAAACCCCTTGTCAGAAGAAACCTTTTACCATTCGATGAGGAAGGTTCGTCATGTTCTGTGCATGAGAAAGTAGGGGGGGGGGGAAGCATAACACTTTGTAATTCTGTCAAATGCAAAGTATTTGTATGGCTTTTATTAATTTTGTAAAAAGAAACTTTTTCTTGCCAACTAAATGTAGTTTTGTGTTGGTGTTTATGGATTGAGATGGGGAATGGGTGAAATGAAATTTGTTGTACGGCTCCTGGGGTTAAACTTGAATGATCTCTCAATATAGCTGGCACATAACTAAATTCACTGCCCTGCTGTCAGTCAGCTGTGAGCAAAATATTTTATGCTGCTGAAAGTCTCAAGTCTTTGAAGAGGAACAATTTTTTATATATGTGCCTTTCTTTGCCAGATCAACTGCATTTTTCTCTTTGCCGGGGGGGGGGGTCTAAAATGTAAATTTTACAAGGCAACACCCCTGATACAGCTTCTGTAGTTAGCAGGGCTATAAACAGTAGGATTGGTTTGGATTGTGTGTTTGTGTATCATGCACCATTCATTTAGTAGTTGTAACACATTTTGTAACAAGATTTTTTTGACAGTTCGAGTCACATTTGAAGAAGGACGTAGCTAAGGACGTAGCTAAGACCGTTGCCAAGAAGGTGAAGCACAGTGTCATCAAGGCCCTCACCCAGCACTGTGATGAACTTCAGGCTGCCAGGCAGGCTCAAGCTGATACTACAACTAGAAGTAAGTGTGTTGGCATCTAGGCCTTTTGTTTGTGGGGTTGGCTTTTGTTTTGGGGTTTTTTTGCATTTATGTTTCTCTTCCATGGGTTTAATTTTTGTTTACTTTGTATGGCTCTTTGTTAAAAAGAGATCATGTATAAGGCTTGGAGACAAACTGTTTGCAGTAGATGAGTGGTGGGGGAAAAGCAAATTGTATTTAGTAAGTTTTTCTGTGTTCAGTTGCATCACTACTATACGGTTTTCTTGTTCTGTAAGATGCTTTAGTACAGATTTATGTGGTCAGTGTGAGTAGTCAAATCATACTGCATTTTTCTTTTATCGACATTGCAATGTTTTGGGCCATATTTCATTTTTCTCTCTCTAACAGTCTCTTTTATCTTTTCTGTAGTGTGGCTTGCATTATCAACAATTTGTCAATTGAAAATAAAAAAGACAGTGTATGATTTAGACTGCTGTGTACCATAGACTAAACAGATTCTGATGTCATTATTTCCCTCTGCATTTCAGCTGGTTTTATTCATGAAGAGATCTTCTGTGACCACTGCGATCGGGAAATTGTGGGAATTCGCTACATGTGTGGGTAAGTTGAAGTATTAAGAATTTTTATAGATCTATGCATTGGCATAAATAGAATAATTATTGTCCCAAGATGTGCTTTTGTAATTGCTTTGAATTCTTTTGTTGTAGTTTTTTTACTTCCAGTAGTGTCATGTCTTCAGCTTTGAGGAGTGCCAGCACAGCACATAGAAATGAAGATATATTTGGGGAAAAATAAGTCTTGGGATGAAAAATATATTCTTGAAAGAGATAATTCAAATTCTCTTCCTTATTTTAATGTTGAAAGGAGACACTTGCTATTCACTGTAAACGGTTTCTTATAATTTCATCAGTAAAAATAGAACTGCCATAATTTATGTGACCTTTTTTTGTTCAGGAACTGTGAAAACTACGATCTGTGTGAGCAATGTGAGAACATCCAGCCAGCAGTCCATGACTTTGCACACGTGTTCATCAAAATACGCACTCCCTGCCAGAATGCAGGCATCCACAATGGCGTGCGTACCCCTCTTCTGAAGAAAGTAATCTATAAAGAGGAAGACAAAGAGGGGTGAGTACATTAAAAAATAATTGTCACTTTTATTTCGTTTTGATGTCATTAAGTTTTATCCTATGATGAAGGCAAAGCTTATTTCGTTTTAATATCGTTAAGTTTTATCCTATGATGATAGCAAAACTGAATGAAGTAGCAAGTGGATGAGTTATCAGGAAAATGGTGAAACAGAAGTTAATGGGAAGTGTTAACTTATGTTTTGATGATTTGAAAAAGTATGACAAGATATTAGAACTTCATTTGACCTGAAATGAATTCACATGCAGCTATACAGGTATGACGCACAAATGAAGAAAATTGCTTTTTATGAGGACAAGAACTTTTAAAATGTAGTTGTTACTCCTTCACTTTTTTTTTGTTTACTTGTTTCCTCAGAAAATGAATAAATACATACACAAAAGAAAGTGTAGGTTGAAAAAAAACTTTTTAACTGTGAGACACCAGTGTCGCTGTAAACTGTTGTCCATTAAAATGTTTGCAATCAGCGTTGTTTTCATTCCACTGTCTTTTATCAGCATGATGTTGAGTCACAGCTTGAGCTCAACTTTCTGTCAGCCAGAAAGAAAAGGAACCATGCAGGTCACTGAAAGACTGAGTCATTGTTTGGATGTTTAGTTGCAGGGTTGATGATGTAACGAGAAAACAAAAAACAAAAGATATATATCAAAGTAGGAAGTATTTCGTAAACTCTGTCATATACACATCTGCAGTGTTGATTCTAGGCTTAGCCATTGCCAGATTCCTGCACTTTTTATCTCCTGGACACAAACAAATTTACACTGTGCATTCTGTCAGACACAAAAAATTAGCAAAGGCTTCATCACTGAATGACAAGTGCACTATCACAGCTGCAGTATGTTATTCAGAAGTAAATAATGTATGTGCCTTAACACATCAAGGACAAGTACCTTCAAAGATTCAGCTATGCATTTCTCACTATGATCATTGAGGTCAAGTTGAGATCTGTTTTTAAGCGGATTTATTTCAACTCACCATATCTGGTTTATCAGCTAAGGCTGTTCATGGAACAGACAGTGCATCATGCCAGAGACAGCACAAAAAGTGAAAGGGTCGAGTTGTTTTTTAATAAGAGACTTTGCTACCCCTATTGATGCATCAGCTCCTATGGGTTCTTACCTAAGACCACTGCTGGGATGTTTCTGGACCTACAGCCCACTCCTGACCCTACAAATTTCTTTCTCTCTCTCTCTCTCCATTTCCACCTCTTCCCCCCCCCCCCTTTTCCTTTTTCCTAAAAACTTTTCTTGCCAAAAAGCTCCACTAGGAACCATTTTAGACAGTTGGGAGTCCGATTGCCAGTTTTGAGATTTTGATTGACTATAAAATTATGAGCTTTCTTCTACCTTGTACTGAAGTATTATAGTGTAAGTTTGTTTCCTTTTCCTTTACAAACTCAACTCTTTCTGACCGCCTATTGCAAAAATTTGTCCAGTTTTTCATTTTGTCTCTTCCTGATGTCTTACATTTCAGTTTGTAATAACTTCTCATAGAATTGTCAGATTTTCAATGTGTTGTGGGTTTTTTTGGTTGTTTTTATTGACTAGCTTTTTCATTACAAATTAGTAACATGTTGAAAATTAAGAATTGACATCCAATACAGTGTGACATTATGTGGTGGAGGGTCACATTTAAGAGAAAAATACTATAAAATGGAAATAGTCACACACACACATCATATCTTTGGTAAAGTGAGTGAGTGGCAGCTAAAGTTTGCTGGTTTTTAAACGCAATCTGAATTGATGTTTTTCAGGGAGGAAGATCCCAAAGAGGATGTCAAACCTGCACATGACGTGAACGAAGACTGGGGGAATTTGGACGTAAGTTAATAGTGCTGGAAAGAAATTTCTGTAAATTTAAAGATTTCCACAGAACTTTAAATAAAAACAACAACAGCAGCAAAACACACAAACAAAAAAGCACCACAGCTGACAACCCTGTTTCCAATTCACAGCAAGCAATTCATTTCAAGCCCATACAATTGGCCTACCACAAATAGTACTGCTTTCCCTAATGCAGTTTCTTTACATTTGACTTTGGTACTTTGCTGCTGCAGAAAATATGGGGTTGAAGTAAAATTGGCTGAAGGAGCAGACATTTTTTGGGATAAGGTTTGACACAGGGAAACTAATGCTGCAGGTTGGACTGGCTACATTGGGGCCTTGAAAATACAGCATCCTCATCATTGTTTAAGCTGAGAATTGGTTATAAAAATATTGTGTGGTTGCTGAATTGCAATCTCTGTACCTACTGGGAATTGAGTGGCTGAGAAGTCTCTCAGGAGATGGGACTAGCTTAAAAGGAGCCATGAAAAAGGAAGCATTCTTATAAATTGTTGAAGATCTGAAAATCGGAGGCAAACATACTGTGTTGTTGCTGGCTGAAGTCTCAGCAAACATACTGTCTTGTAGCTGGCTGAAGCCTCAACACGTTGGCGTTTTTTGTCTCTTTTTTCTTTTACATATTTTTTAGCAGCAACCTTGCAGAAGTAATAAAACATTTATGAAATAGGGAGATATGAACCAAAGTTCATGTGCAAAATAATTTTTACAAGGAAAACAATCTAAAATAAAGTACTTTTCTAAAATACTTGTGGAACATGCTTTGTATGAACCAAAATTTTTGTGTAAAATGGTTAAGGAAAAAATCAGTTTAGATTACTTTTTTTTTTATCTTGTGGAACATACTTTTTTAAAAAATGTCCATCAATCACTTATAATGGGGGGAAAATCAAAGGAAAGTGGGGAAAAAAATGCTGGGAGGTAATGGGAATTATGCAGTGGGAGAAATCTTTGGATACATTCACATCAAACACTGACAGATACAAATGACTGCCTTGAGATGATATCAAGGTGAATGAAAGAACAGACACACTTGGATGTTGGCTTTTTATTTGCGAAGGCAAAAGACACTCGTATTGAACACAGTGTGATGGGGACCATCTTGCTGCAGGTGCACACCTTTCCATTGGTCTGTGCACTCTCTCTCTCTCTCTCTCTCTCTCTCTCTCTCTCTCTCTCACTCTCTCTCACTCTCTCTCTCTCTCTCGATCTCACTCTCATGCACACACACTCATAGCTGTGCATCCAGTACACACCATGAACTGTGCTGAAGAACTTGTCAGTGAGAGCTGTTCTAGTTTTTTCAGGTGTTTGTTTCAGTTGATGCTTCCGGATTGGGAGCAAAGCACTGCTTCTGTGTATCAGACAGTTGCAATTCCACCTCTTCCACAGATTTCTCAGCTACGTCCAGTCCTTGGGCGCAATGAGGATACAGGTATGCAACATTTTGAGAAATTGGTGTACATGATCTGATACTCATGTCCATGAATTGGGCATTATTGGACATATATGTCTTGAATGTAGATGCATTTGAAATGTCTGCCACAGTTTCATACACCTTGGTAATGTGTGTGTGTCCATATGTGTTCTGTTTGTCGTGGTTGCCTGTGCTGTCATGTATGTGCTTATAAACTTGTCTAATAGTTTGTATGTTCCTTTATGTACTTGTTGTTTTAACATTACTAGTAATAGTATGTGTGTGTTTATGCAGTTTTAGCTTGGTGTACATTTAAGTATTGCTCTAGGGACGTGAAGCTGTAGTTTTACCCCATTTCAGCTTTGTGCACATTGAGGTGTTGCTCTAGTGGCATTTTAAACTTTGCTGGGCACAGCATCCCAAAACAGCCAGTCTTGCTGTTGGGCAAAACGTCCAAAGCCGTCGCTAACATTTATCTATCTTCAGCTCATCAAAACTTCAAAAGTCCCGCCAATCTTGTTTGAAATCTCGTAAAAATAGAAGCAATAAGATTTCTACTCAAAGGATTAGAGAAATTATTGTGGATTTGGAGTTGGGCAATGGTTCACAATTTTATAATTTTGTGAATTGGGTGCTATTTGGGACTTTTACATAGTAGCAGTTCAAATTATTAAAGTTAACATGCATCATGATAGTCAGCAAACCTAGTGGCAATCATCAGAATGCTCTGTGCGTTCTTGCATCATTTATTTAAAAGAAGCAAGAAAACCAACTGTAGATGGGGGAAAAAATGTAATTATTTTCTGAATGTTTAGTTTTCTTACCTTATCAAAATCTATTCATGCATTCTGGAGTTGATGTTTCACTTTTTGTGACACACACAAACTGATCAATGGCCTTGTGTGTTTATGTGTTATAATTCTAAAAGAAAAGAAAAAGATCAACAGAGGATAGGAAATAGGAGTTTCTTTATTGCTGCATCTTGTTGTTTTTGCTTTGTAGAGTTATTGCATGTTATATACACACACACACTCACAGGCTATCCACCTCCATTTTTCCTGCCCCACACGAAGTGAACAAAGGATTTAAAAGTCACTTTGATGGGTGAAAATGTAGGATAGGAAGCGCATTTTTTCATGCTCCCCTGTATGTTCTGCTGATAAAAAGACGAAAACTAATAGAATATGTTAGCATTTTTTATTTTAAATGGGCAGTTAGGAGACTAAAGTTAGGGGACAGAGTAGCTCAGTGGTTAGAGCACTCATTTTTCCCAAGCTAAGGTTAAGCAACATTGAGCATACCTTGGCTTCAGTACAGTCCCCCAGTTCACCCAGCTGTAAATAAGTACCTGCCCTCTTTAGGGTCAGGGAAGGTAAAGCAGTGAGGGAGAGGAGATGGGCATCACCCTCAATATGCTGGCTTCCAGAGAAGCTGACGTCTCTGACATCTCATTCCCCAATGACCGCATAGGTTGTGGGAACACCTTTACCTTTTTACCTATTGATAGTAAGATTTTTTTCCTTGCATTTATTTTACCAAAATGTTAAAGTCTTATTATAGTTATCTAAGTAGGATATTTTAGTTTCTTTTGACAAGTGATTGTATGATTGCAGGTGTGTCTGAGGAGAGACTCTCTGCTGATGAATTAAATGGATTCTGCATTGTTCCAAACATCTCTTTCTCCCAGCAAGAGTTAGGGAAGGTAAGAGACCTATCCAGATTTTAACACCTTCTAGGTATTGAAGCTTGTTTGAATTTTGTGGTACAGTATGTACATGCACATACACACACACACACGTGCACACACGCATGCACATTCACTCTTTTTATACCCCCCCTCTATCTCTCTCTCGCTCTCTCTCTCTCTCCCCCTCTCTCTCTCCCTCCCTCCTTCCCTCCCTTCCTCTATGTGACAATCACACACTTAGTGAACAATTTGGTAGAACTTTTGCACCCTCATCTGTCAGTTTGGTAGAACTTTGCACCCTCGTCTGTCATGTTCCTGTCCTGCTGTTCTTACGCCTCTCATTTCTAAGATTCTCATGTGGCTTCCTCAAGGTCAGTCTACAGGGAGCTTATCTGTGGTAGGCAGGCCACTTTGGGGCCACCAGCCAGAGGTGCTCTATACTGCTGGCAGGTCACTCAGGTAGTATTCAGTGGCATTTGTTCTGAGCTATCATATGCAGGACAGTGCCCATTAAGCCTGCTGCTGACAACATTACTTTCTTAGTCGTGGAACCAGACTGGGTGAGAAACTTACCTGGGGTGGGACCTTCAATCCAAAGTGTTGGTACTAACTCCCCTCAGGCACAGTAATGAATGGGAGATGGAAACTGAGGTCACCATGAAATCTGAGCAACAGGGCCTATTAAATCAGAGACAATTTTCTTTTGTCACCTGATAATCAGTGGTGATGAGGATGATGTGTAATGATGATGTTGTGGAAATGCACTTGCTTTAAGACTGCTTGACAGGGCTGTACTTCTTGACATACAGGAGTTACATCCATAAAGTGGATGAAGCTTGACTTTTTGGGCCCAGTCTTCCCAGTGAGCCCATAGCACACTCACTCTTGGTAGGAGACAGCTGAAATCCAACAAAATTCTGTGATTCTTATGTAGTTCAAACCCTCTAGCTATATACCAAACACACTAGCCACTGTGTCATGTTGGCTAGAATTTATTGTTACTGAACTGACAGAAATGTGGCAGGTTTATCAGGAGGAGGATGACCATGTTGAGTCTGGGCCTGACACTGTGGAGCAAGCTGATGCTGTAGAAGGTCCACTGACAGTTGATCAGCCAGCGGATGACTGCTTTCAACCTTTGGTGGATATTATTGGAGCAGGTATGCAGTGCTTTGAGAAAATTTCTTTTGCTTACTATCTATAAAGATGATATATAATAACTGTTATACAGCACAGTACCCCATACCCCATGAATTAAGTGTTGATTCTAGGCTGTGTTACAGGATTCCTGCAAATTTTGCCTCTTGAGCCCCCCAAATTTAATGCATTTCTGAACAACAGGTGTGCTATCATCGCTGCCATTTGTTGTAATTTTGTTTGGTCAAAGTTGTAAGAACCCTGTGGGAAGCGTCATTTTGTTGTTGTTGGGTTTTTTTCTTTCAGTTAAAAGGACAATTCTTAATGCAAGTTTGACTTATTTGTGTCCAAAACTTATTTGTGTCCAATCATTTGCTTTTCTTTTATAACGATATCGGGGTTAGAGTTGTTATTTTTCTAGTGGTTTGCATGACATTCTTTTGAATGAAACATGATTGCAGGTTTTTGTGAGGACGCTGCTGAAGAAGAGAAATCAGGCAGCAAAGATCTCTCTCCCTCCATGTCAGACGATCATCCTTATGCACAGGTGAGAGATACAACAAGGCTCTAAAACATTGTTGACGGTGATACTACTCTGAAATCTCTGTCACATTGCAAGGGCACTTTCCAGTAAACTGAGACCACAACTGAGGTAGTTAGCCACTAACACAAGTGCTACCAACAATGGATATCTGATCACGTAAAAAGGATCATGAATGAAGGGGATGGCAGGAAGAGGGAAGGAAAAAGGGGTGGCGGTAGGGGAGCTGTCATTTTCCTCGCTTAACACTACAGTCAGTAATGAACTTTGACCTCTTCTTTTTCCAACCAACCATTCCCACATCCTGCCCTCTTCCTCCCACCTTTCCAGCTGCTTTGTTCTTGTCTTCAGCTCAATGTTTCTGCTGATTGTCACTGTCCCAGCTGTCAGTATCTACTCCCCAAACCACCTTCTCTCTCTCTTTCTCTCTCTCACGCACACACACACACATACACAGAAGACACCAAGTTTTCTGAAAATACACTTCAGCATGAAGGCACTGTGGGGCAAAAAATTGTATGTGATTGCTGCCATCAAATTAATGGTGATGATTGGAAAGTGTATTGAGAATGTGCAAGACGGGCAGCACAAATTTTGCTATCAAAATAGTAATTTTGGCCTGTACAAATACTGAATCAGATTTGCTGGGGTAGGCATGTCTGATCATATTTGACAAACTATGTCTGATCATATAAAGTAAGAGTTGGTTGCTGATTGTTTTCATCTTAAAAGTACCATTTGATGTTTAATTGTTTAAAGTTTTGTTTTTAATACTCATCGTACCGTGAAGTCTTTGAAGTGGTGAAACAGTTCAGTCCTGTTCATGACAGTTATTTTGTTTGTGTCTCTAGAAAAGCTTAGAGAGGGTGGAGAAGGATTTTGTGGCGATTCCGCATCCAAGGCAGATGAATCAGTGGTGGTCAGACAACAGCCTGGCAGTCAGTGAGTATTGTTTTCACTGCTATTTGTATAGTTAGTTGTATGTTTGTATTTGTGACTGTTTCAAAGTCATTTGGTGGGGGGGGGGGTCTTGAATAATATACATTTTGTGATTCATAGCCAGCTTTTATTAGGTACCAGCAGCCAAAAAAGTGATTGATTAAACATTAATCTTTGGGGGGAAAAAGCAACAACAAAAAGAAAAGGCAGGAATAATACAAAACAAGAGTGTAGCTGTATTAGTTCCAAAGATATTGCAATATGAAAAGGCTTTTTCTGGTATTTATTTATTCTTTTATATCAAGGATAATGGAATAAGCACTCGTGCTTTTTTACATGTAGTCCCCATGTGTATGCGGTTTTGTAAATTTTGTCATCTGTTCCCACCGGCACACAATGGCCTACTCTTTCGAAAAGCGGAACAGGATTTAACGTGTGCGCAAGATGTTCTGCATGCGTTCGCACACGGGGCCTCGGTTTATAGTCTCATTGTGACCTTTTTTCTGATGAATCTTTGTAGATAAACATCAGTCTGTTCATACATTGACATAGCTAGGTAATGACATTAGCAAAAAACCCATTTTGTCATGTTCAGAATTGTTGCCATCCTGTGGCCCATTATAACAACCTAGAGACAGCCAAAGACAAAACATGAGGCAGGGTGCATAATCATGGGAGACTTCAACATAAAAGCAAGTGAAGGAAAAGACATTGTGTGTGGCATTGGACCTTGCAGCCACAGTTCATGAAACAACAGTGGAGATACTCTTGCTACCTGTTGCCAAGCAAACAATTTAATCATTATAAACACTTTTTAAGCACCCTAACAGAATATTAAAATGTTCACTTTTGTGTGTGTTGTGTATGTGTGATCTTGATATCTGCTAATCCTATTTGTGGACAGTTGCATGTGTGTAAATGATTTAAATGTGCTTTGATTTGTTGCTTTACGAAATTCAGCACTCTATAAATTCCACACATTTTTTATTATTATTATTATCATCATCATCATATAAATCAAGTGGTGACATGTTAGCATCCTGCTGCCAAACGAATGAACCTGAGATTACAAACAGATGTGAGGAAATCAGCAAGATTCGAACCCACTACTTCATGGACCCACAGGATTGAATGGTTTTAACCACTCAGCTGTGGAGTCCTTCACCAAAGACATAAAAACAAGAATAGGCATAGCAACAAGTAGAATGATCCAACTAAACAACATTGGAAAGATTGCATCATTCCTTACCAGCTAAAGATGAAAACAGTGAAACGTTTTGTCTGGCCTGTCATGCTATATTTCTGTGAATCCTGAACACAGAAAAGATAGCGAAAAAAGCATTGAAGCAGCTGAGATGTTTCTCAGAAGGCTGCTTAGGGTCGGTTGGACAAGTAACAAATAAAAGCTACTTCAGGAACTGGGAACTACAAGAAAACCTTTAACGATAACAGACCTGCCTACCCGTAGAATTTTATCATATTTTTACTTCTTTTTTTTTTTACCCAAATAAGAAAATATGAATTTACTGATAAAAATGTGATTTTGCCAACCACAACAACAACAAAAAAGAAAAGTGAAGCTACTGCAAAGGGTTTAAGGGATGTAACTTCCATGCCAATTACTTCCCTTGTCTGTGTTAGGTCGCAAGTCATCACTTGGTAGCAAGTGAACTGTTGAAAGAAGGGGGTACCACGTGGGAAGTATCAACCATGAATATTGGATTTCAAGAAAGGGATGGTCCAGCAGCTCTATATACAAGGCAGAGGGGTGAAGAGGGTTGGTAGGAAGAGGGGGTGGGGGACTTTTACAGCCGTGTGTGCAGTCATAGTGCAAGGGGTCCCCATTTTTATCACTAGAAGCCTTACAACAACTGTTAACGCTCTGTCGAAGCGACGTTTATATAGCAGGCCTACCAGTTTCCCCCTTCCTTTTCATGGACAGCCACCCCTCTCTCTCTCTCACTTTCTCTCTATCTCTCTCTCTTACATACACACACACTCATTCACTCACTCACTCAAATACAAGCTGAAGATGGTAAGTTTTCTGAAAACACTCTACTTCATAAAAGCACAGCGCTGTAAAGGAACCAAAGCTGTAATTGGAACCACCAAATAAATAATGATAATAAGACTACATCGAGAGCAAGAAAGATTGTGAATACTATTTTTGCTGTCAAAATACTATTTTTGGCCAGTTCAAATACTATTTTTCATTTGCTGAGTGGGCAACACTGTACCCAGTGATGCTGACAGGCGAGAACAAATAATTATTTGTCCAGATATTTGAAGAAGAGTAAACAAAATTAAAATGTGTGTGTGTGTGTGTGTGTACAGATGTTGGATCTGATTCCTTGGAGCTGAATGACATCAGTGTATTAGGCAGTATCTCTGATGAGTCAAGTAGTACTGACGAAGAATTTACTGTGATTGTGCCAGACTGCTTTGATATCTCCAAGCCTCTTCCAGTCCACCAGAATCAGGAAGTGCCTTCTGCACCTCCAGATGAGATCACCATCCAGTGGGAGAGTCCTGACTCTATTCCCAGATTGGAGGGTGCCAAGGAGCCTGAAAATGCAGATGGCTCTAACAAGGAAGCTGATGATGAAGCTAACAAGGAAGCTGATGATGAAGCTAACGAGGACGCTGATGATGAGACAGATCTGTCAGATCTGTCAACACTGTCAGGGGACACAGTAGAATCCTGCTTGCCAGCTGCTGTGAGCAACGCTGAGAAAGAAGAAGATTTTGTGAAAGTATCTGCACAGCAAGAGGAGAATACTGTTTCCAAGGAAGCAGACACCCAGCAGAAGGGTGCCTGTGCAGCTCTGGATGACGCAGCTCTTGTGGAAGCTGATGCAGCCAGTCAGGAACAAGCTCCTGAAACTGGAAATCCATCTGATGGTGCAACTCATGTTTCGACAGATGAGGAGCAACTTTCAGAATTGGAAGAGCATAGAGGAGCTGCAGCTGCAGACAGGTAAAGGGCTATATCTATTTATCTTCTCTTTATAGAAACTTGTTCTTTCCTACTTTAATTTTGCGTCCTGTATTTTTCCCTTGATTTGTAGTCATTCCTCTCTTTTCTTTTTCTCTTTTTTTTTTAATCATTAGACCTGCATATTCCCATGATTTCATTGTAGTTTTTATGGAAAATTATATAAAACAAATGAACTTGAATCACACGTTAAAAGTGATGAGTTTCGGTAAATGAAAATTTTGAGTTTTCTGTATACAGCGCAACCCAGTTCATTTGAGAATCACAGTATAGATTCTAGCTCTGCTGTGCTTTAAATGTCCTTTTGCTCTGTGCACATAGGTTCTTGTTTAAACAGATAAAGAAGTATGCATATTTAAGAATGATCAAGATGAATGACTAGTGGAAGCATTTATTTGGGGGGGGGGGGGTGGGGGGGTGTCCCTGTTCCTCGGGTGGGGGGGGGTGTCCCTGTTCCTCTGCTCGAGCTCCAAGATTCACTTATGGTGAGATTTTGTGTATACAATCGGTTTTACCCACCTTGAAGGTAGCTGCATTCTGACTTCAGGGAAGTATGCTGGGTATGTTTGTGTTTCGTAACCCATCAAATGCTGGCTTGAATTACAGGATCTTTCTTTGCATGTGTATATATATATACACAAAGAGAATTAAGGACTGGCAGGCCTGCTCTTGTAGTTGACCTGGAAGATTGTACAAATCCCCACCCTTAATTCACCAAATGCTGCTAAGATTCGAACTCATGGTTTCATGGACTCATGGGATTGAAATTTAACTGTCTCAACCACTCAGCTATAGCGTCCGACCTTTTTTTTTTTTTTTTTTTAGTAAGTTGCCATATAGATTTTATCCCTAGTCAGCTTTGGTATTGTAGCATGTGTGATATGTACATTCACTCTGAAGAGAGAGTATGTAGTAACCATTACTCTCACTGCTGGCGCTCTTGACTTTATTTTGTACCGGTAGAGTGAAATCTTCACACAAGACCTAGGTACCCTTCCTTTCCGCCTCTTCTCCCTGTTACCAAACTTGCCTGTGTTTACTATGACTGACTGACTCCCACAGATCCCCTGTAATTGAGATCAAGAATATCTTTTTTTCCAGATGTTTTCTGAAATGTTTTTAAAACAAAGATAAAAACAAACATGAAAATGGTGTTACCTGTGATGTTGAATGACTTGTGTTTTAAGGGGGAAAGTTCTTTGTGTTTTTGTACAGTGAGGACTACAGCCCACAACCAGCTATGATGTCCAACCCCTTAAAGATGGCCAGTAATGGACTGCAGCATCTCTTGCAGACTAGCAAGGTTATTTTCAGGACTCTGCAAGGAACAGATGTGGTAAGTATCACCTCTTGCCAACTTCATCTCTTTTTTTTTTTACCCTCCTTTTTCTTTATGTTGATGTGGGGGGAACAATTTTTTAAAGGTTCCACCACTTCTTTTGTTTAGATTCTTGATACTTTGTTTTATGTGTAGCATAGGCTGCCAGCCATTCCTTTTCACCCAGAACAATTCCAGTTTTCAGATTTTTAGGAAAATATGTGGCTTGGGGTGGGGTTTTTTGTTGATATTTTTTAATGCGCAAAACAAGTGTGGCATCGATGTGCATGCTGTGCCAGTCACCATTATGTCTTTGAAGAAAATTGTCAAATAATGTAGCTGTGCCAATTTTCCATACATTGGTCAGTCTTGACAAGGCCAAGTTACGCTTTCTGCTGCACTGTGCCAGTGCGATTTTAAAATTTATCGTAACTGACAAAATGACGTCACTGCAGATGAGAAGAGTTGAGTTAGGTTGTTTACAGCTACAATTTGGGCATAGCAGTTCTGATTTCAGCTGTCTTGTTCTATTGCTATGCCAGTTACTCTAGATTTTGCTAGAGTTTATAGCACTGTTTCAACAACATTCTCTCTCTCTCTCTCTCTCTCTCTCTCTCTCTCTCTCTCTCTCTCTCTCTCTCTCTCTCTCTCTCTGAGGGGATGCATGAGATCTGTTAATATACAAGGTTTGGGTGGTGTTGGTAGTTTTAAATGTTAATTGAACCACAAATTCCAAGAAAGGACTTTAACATTACCAAGACTCATCTGAGGTTTTGTTTTGGGTTTGTTTTGGGGGGTTTTTAACTCTTCTATAGTTAGTTATGACCAAGAGTTTGACTGAACAGTATGGAAAGAAAGATGTATAATTGTGCACATGTTACATGACAGCATATGTTCATGTAAATAGGCAACAAAATATCCCCTTTTTCTTTTGTACAGGTCTAAAGGTTGGCTCAGGGGAGGGGGGACATTGACCCTCTTTTTTGTTGTTGTTGCTATTTCGGGGGGGGGGGGGGGGGGGGTCTCTCTGTCCCCATTTTTTGAAATCCTTGAATCAACACTGTTGAGACAGAACAGCTACCAACAAAAAATGTCATTACATTTGTGTCATGTTTAAGGTTTATGTCCTGTGTTTTTGTGATTTTGTTTTCCATATGAATTTGAATGCAAGATTATTTCTTTTTCTACAGTATGAGTGCAAAGAATCGACTTACGAGTTGAAGTCATCAGACTTCAAACTCCCCGAGAGCACCTGGCAGCCTTCCAACAAGGAATATGTGCCTCCTAAAAGCAATTTCATTGTGCCCCAGTCGGAGTTCCAGATGCCTAAGAACAGCTACACAGGTCCGCAGTCACAGGTGCCATCCGTAGCAGGTATGGGTGGAGAATATGCAGGCCCTCTGCAACGCATCCGTGAAATGGGCTTCTTCAACAATGAACGTATCTTGGCCTTACTGAAGAAGCATGGTGGAGACGTCCAGAAAACGCTTGATGAGCTCATTGATGAAACAGACAATGACTGGTCCCAGCGGCGTCATTGAAACTTTTTTTTTTTCTTTTTTCTTTTAGTCTTTAGAGGGACCATGACTTGAAAAGGCTAGGACATTGTCTCCATGTGATCATAAGAGGTTTTTTGGGGGTTCCTTACCTTTTTTTTTTCCTTACCTGAGAGTGAATGAAATTTCCAGTGTTACTACATGTTGGGGGTAAATTCAATATAATTCATATGCTTATGCAACCATTATGCAATGTTCTAAAAGCGTTTTGGACGAAAATCTTGCAAGTTTGGTGAAGATCATAATCAGAAATGAATATAACTGACTGGCTGAAAATGATACAAGAAAAACAACAAAGTGCATGAAAATGTCTTTTTCATTCTCAAATGACATCATTAGGTGTCAGCATTGTACAAGATGGCTTTTTTTAAAAGTTCTGCAGCTTTCTACATTTTTTCTGGAAATGTACTTTCCATTCAGTTTTTCGGTAGTTTGGTTTTCAAGATTGTTTGATGTACCTTAGTGTTCTTCCTTATCCCCTACTGTCATTTTTGGCAACAAAGTAGTTTATATTTAACTGTAATATATATTTTGAAGAACAAATAAAATAGAAAGTAGAAAGGCTTGATTGACACAGTAATGATAGCTATGAAACAGTTTTAAATAAAAAGCTAATCATTTATATAGTGATTATTCAGTGCTGATACTTTCATCTAGGTAATATATTTTAAGGTAGGAGAGGTTTTCAAAAATTGAAAGTTAGTCGTATTGCAGTCTACCCTTTGTGAATTTTTGTTTGATTTGGTTGCTTGCATTTGTGTGCGGGTTCTTTTTCTTTCTTTTTGGGATGGAAAAAGACTAGTTCAACTTGTAGGTTAGATCATGGTGAGTGTAGCCCTCATCCTGTTTTCTTTTTATTCCTTATGTCACATAAAACAATAGCATGTTTATCAGTAGCATTACCTCCATCTTATTTGATAAATGGTTTGAATACATTCATTTGTATGCTTTCATATTTGGAGTATCATCCATTGTTTTGATTCAGTATTGTATGGATCATCTCTTTCTTCTGCTGTATAGTCAGATTGACTCTTGGGGTTTTTTCATGTGGATTTGTTTTCATTATCACTGTACTTTGATTTTGAATCCCCCATTCAACCAACCAGAAATATCAGTCAAAATTAAGTCTTCACCTGACCCCAGTCATGGCGGACTGTAAAGCAATATTCAGTTTAAAAGAAAAGGATCAAATAGAAGCTTTCCTTTTTTTTCAATCAAATCAAACCAGCATGCATGTTTTCTCATGATCAGATGTCAGTGTGCAATCATCCATAGAGTACAAGTTGTGCATTCGTGGTATTTGTCAAAAGTTACCAGTGGCATGTTAGCTATTCATCTAATAGTTTGAATAGCAGAACAATTCCTGATCACCGACTTATTTCGGTCATAGACTTATACTGTTTCTGATCTGTTTTCATTCGTTCTGATAACACATCTGAACATGATTTGGAAGCAGTCAATTTTTTCAAAGTTTCAGGTAAATCTATAACACTTCTTTGGTTTATCCTGATTCTACCACTGTGCAGGAGACATTTCCAAGTCTAATGTTCCATGATAACCATTTGAAATCTTTAGTTTCCTTATGAGTACTTTGAAATAAAAATTCTCAGCTGTTTGAAATAATAGTCATGAAAGAATTTTGACTGCATATCATTATGAACTTGAAAATAAAAACTAATCAGAAAAATTATTCCATTCATGTTTGCCAGTGCTGATTTTGAACAAAATTGGTAAGTTATGACCTTACTCCTTATGTTATAGAAAAGAATTTGTATTTTAACTTTTTTTATGGAGATTAGAAAGCATTCAGGGTTGAAGTTTAGTCTTAAAACCTTACCAAAGGGGAATTATAACTCTGAACCTTGCACTTTATGTTTCTGTTTAACTTACTCCTGTCCCAGGTTTCATGATGCCTTGCCTTCACACTCTTAACTCACTCCTGTCCTGGATTGCATGATACCATGCCGTCACTCTCAGGAACCATTACATAAAGATTGGATTCATATTATCATAATGTCTGGCTGAAAGGAGATACTCGAAACAAAAAATTAATTTTATGTTGCTTTTTAAAAGAATGTATTGCTTTTCATGTACTTCTGTGTATACTTAGTAGTTGACTTATTATTTTTCTTCATGTATTGTAAATCATTACCTCTCGGTGTTGAACTTTTTTCTATTTTGGGAGTGGGTTTTTTCCTTTCAATTTTTGTCAAGTTTTTGTTTTGTTTCATGTTTAGTTGGTCATCATCTTACTTGAGCCAATAGTTGTTTGTTATGGAGTGGGATGTAGCACAGTATGTCCAGACCTGTGTGGCCATTCTCCATTGTGTCAGAAATCATGAGGAGTGCAATGTGATTTATTTCTCTCATTAGTGAAGGTGGTTGAGATTCTCTGTCAGACTGTTATGACACCAACTGGAGAAGTGCATGTGGATATGTACTCATTCAGCTTTAGAGTAATTGCCTAGTTATATAATGGTTACAGATGGAGAGAGAGGTGCATCATTATTTTTCATGGCTCTGTTTGAATAGTCTTCAAAAAAGAAAAACAAACAGCATCCCTTTCTTCACGTTTTGCCTTTTTCCTTTGCTCTGAAATGATATGTAGAAGAAAGGCATTTCAGTGACATTAATTTTCTAGCTTGAAATAACCCTGCAAAACTTTTTTTTACACAGTTGATCATCCACAAGTGGTGATTGTCAGTAATTTATGTGCTTGTAGGCCATTATATAGTAAATGGTCATTGCTGATGGCTCTTTTGTGTGTCTTGAAGCTGCATTTGGTACCTGTGCTGTGTAAAATTGGCTTTTGCTGTAGTTGGGCATTCCCCAGCTTAACACCCTGGGGGTTACCCAGGGGATCTTCAATATTGATCTTCTTCGACATCCCATCATTTGTAATCTGACATGATGTTTCTTGTTTTATATTAGTAGTTGTGTACAGGTATAGATTCTGTCATAGATAAGTTGTGTACATGTATAGATTCAGTCAGATATTGTATTTTCTGTTCTTTGAGAGACATAGGATTTTAGCAGTTATGTATTGTCTGTTTACCTAAAGGTGGTTTTGAAAACAGGCATGGTACTTTTGTGTGTGTTTTTCCTGCTTATCTTAAAATAATAAAGCTGAGTCAACAATTTTTTTTCTTTTTTAATTTCTTGAAGTAATACTGGAGGTAACAAGTGGAAATGATGGCTTGCTAAATAAGAGCCACAAGAGTGAAACATTATTGCGACTTGTTAAAAAGCTGAAAGGTCACACCAAAATTAGTATAATGTTGAGTTCGTATCTCATGACTCCTGTTGGATCGTACAATGTAAGAAGCTTTAATGGAAAACCGCGCAAAGAAATAAAAAGCTGCTCTAACCACCCCGTAAGAACAAACTCTAAGCCAAGTATTCTCTCTCTCTCTCTCTCTCTCTCTCTCTCTCTTCTCTCTCTCTCTCTCTCTCTCTCTCTTCTCACACACACACACACACACACACACACACACACACATACAACACACACACACACACACACACACCTTCCAGCTAATCTTCCCAGGGGCACCATGTTGAGGGAAAGATGTGTTGCTTCAATACCATGCCTATTAATACTTTACAGTCTCTTTTACTTTTTTTATACTTGTGTGTGGTGTGTGTGTAGTGCCTATTGTATTTTTAACAGAATATTTTGGTATATTTTGTCACAAATTATTTAGTTGGGTGTATCAGTAGTGGTATTTTAGCCAGAGAATTAAGATCTTGTGATGTGGATGTTTTGATTTTGCAGGCTGTTACTAAACAGTAGAGATGAAAATTGGATACTATGACAGGACTTGACAAGATGAGTGCAAGTACTTATCTTGTAAGCATATAAGATGTTTGTTATTCTGGCCTGTAATATGTAACTCTGTGGGTTGGTTGTTGTTTTTTTCAATCCTGGTGACTGGTATATATTTCGTGATGATGCACATAATTTTTGTAGTTGCCTATGGAATATGTGCAGAACAGTTTACAATGGCTTGGTCAGCCTTTTGTCATTCACAAATAAACTCTGGCTTTCCATTTTCTGGTCTGTTTTGCTGTGTGCATCTGATTTGCCTTTGGTTTTGTGTTTTTTTCGTTGTCTTTTTACTTGCTTCCTTAACAAACAGCTCTCTCTCCCTCTATCTCTATCTCCCTCTCCTCATATAAAAATTTTGAAAGAATGTGCAGTGTGATCACAAAGAACTTTTCTATCATTAAAATCAACAAATGCCAAGCAATTCTCCAATTTCCTTAAAAATTCCAGAAAAAAATAGAAAACAAACAATACAATTAGGCAAAGCACTAAATTGTAGCGAACCTGTGAGAAAAAAATAAAGGAGAAAATTACTGTAGGTGCTATGACTACTAGTATCCATGAAGCCAGTGGGCTAGAGATAGCACACCTTTTGTAGAAAGCAAGAAATGGTGGGTTTGATCTCCAATTAAATCCAAGGTTTTTTCCACCCACTTACACCTTGAGTGATGATCAGATCTGGTTGCTAGTCTTTTGGATGAGACAGTAGGCCAATGTCCCAAGTCCAGCATACATTTAGCACACATAAAAAACGGTGTGGCAACAGGAGTTTCCCCTGGTAAAATTCTGCAAGAAAACCCACTTGTATGGAAATCGAAACAAATGCAAACAGTAAATGTTCTTTAAAATAATCGGGGAGCACTTCTCATATGACATCTGCCTGGGGAGGACAGCTAAAATTTCATGCAAGGAAATCTGCCATGACCGAAAACGGTAAAAAGTACATAAAAACAATACAAAACTCATGCTGAGAAACTTCTTAGATCAGATTTAGTTTTTCCTGTCAAAAACTATGAAGTGACATAGTCTCGGGAATACTGAAAAGGGAAATTTTGTTTTCCTATCCTTATTGTGATGGACATGAGCAACTGAGCATGCATTATTTTCTCTCTGGTGAGCCCACACTTGATTTATACAACAGAGGTGAGGGGGGGGTGGATAATGTACATTTTTTTTTTTTAATCTAGTAACAAAAGTATATACATGCGCTGGGCAAACTACAACCTCAAGAAAGTGTTATAATGCATTTGAAAAACAAAAACCACAATATCGAACCAAGGCAAATGGGGAACAGACGCAACCACTGAACTGAAGAAAAAGCTATGTCAGACCCAAGTGGGTGGGAAATAGGCACAATTTTGATTCATTCTGCAGACCATTGAGATAACCTGGCTTGGGGCTAAACAAGAAAAGAAACCAGCTGCCATGGTGCAGTGGTTAGCGCCTTGGGTTATGGACTGGAAGGTCGCGGGTTCAAATCATATGAGCCATAGGGATTTTTCTGATTCCAGCCGGCTTCTACCCAGAGTGAGTGTGCTGCGGGCTCAGTGGGAAGACTGGGACCACACAGTCAAGCGTCATCCACTTTACAGGTGTAATTTAGAGAGTGTTGCTAAAATCACCTGACCAACACTGCAGGTGTGTGTATCTCTCGGCCCGGTTGCATAAGCGTAGAGTACAACCCTGTCAATTAGTCTCAAAGTAGATGCACTTCCATAGGAGCATCATTACATCATCATTATCATTGATCATCAAGCAATAATAAAAATTGCTTCTGATTCGGTGGCCCCGCCTGCTCTGGTCTCATGGTGACTTTAGATTCGGTTTCCCCAAATACTTCTGTGCCTGTGGTGAGTTTGTGTCAAAGCCTTTGGAGTTGGAGGTTCATGGGGGATGGTCGTGGGAGGGACTGTTGTTGTGGTCGCCACCTCGGGTGGGTGACTCAGTCTGGCTCCGCGACTGAGCTGATACTGTCGTTAGTAGGTGGTGTCCTCGGTATGTTAGATCAGAACAGGCACCACTGAACACCAAAGTGACCCAGCAGCAGTGCAGGGCCCCTCTGGTTGGTGGCCTCACGGAGGACTGATATTGATGGGCTCCCTGTGGACTTCCGACCAGGAGGGATGCAACATAACAAATCTGAGGATGGCTGTAGTGGGAAAATTGAAGTGGGAGCGGGGAGAGGTGCCGTGGACAGTAACGACGCAGAAGATGAGGCAGCAAAAACAAAAAAAAGAAACTGTGGAATAGGCACAACTACTGATTCATTCTGCAAACCATTGAGATAACCTAGCTGTGAGGTAAATAAGAAAAGAAAGTATGGTACTTTCAGTTGTCTATTGTAAGCCAGCAGGGGAACTCAGGATACCCCTATGACACAGCCCATGCAGCCCCTTTTTTTTCTGTAGACCCTTTTCTCAATAGATGATAACATACAGAACACCTAAAAAGCGTAGAAAATACATGCCTGGCGCTGAGTAGCAGGATTGAAACGTATATATATAGAGATAGATAAGATAGATAGATATAATTTTAATATTGGTAGTGCGTTATGCCAACTCCTATCTTTGCATCCCTGGTTGGTTTTGTTTTGTTTTTTGTTTGGTTGGGGGTTTTTGGAGGGGGGGGGGGGGGGTTGGTTGGTTGTTTTGTTGATTGGGCTGGTTTGGTTGGTTGGTTTGTTTTGGTCTGTTTCTTTTTTCTTGCAGTGGATTTAAAAACCGGAATTATAAATATGCAGTTTCACTCCACTCAGAAACCCTTCAATGGGAGGCAAAGTCAACTTATTAAGGTCATCTAAGGGATTGGTGAAAGAAAAAATCAGTGGAGGCTGTTTTAAAATATGTGTAAAAACACAGACAAATCTGATTTTGTTTTAGTGCACAGAATGTATAGCAACCCATACATGCCATGCCTGTATTGAGCTCAGCGCCCATTTGGGACCTCTCGCTCGGCCTGGCTGCCTGTCAGGTTGTCCCTCTTTCTCTCTGTTCCTGTTGGTCTGTCTGTCTACCCGACAGTCTCTCTCTCTCTCTCTCTCTCTCTCTCTCCTCTCTCCTTCTCTCTCTCTCTCTCTCTCTCTCTCTCTCTCTCAAAAACTGCTTATATGTTTTGTATCTTTATAACTGTGCAATGTAAACCAAAACTGAATTTTAAAAAGTTTGAAAAAAAGATATGGCATGGAAATCAGTGCCAAGAAGACCAAGTTGATGGCCAAGTCAATGCCCCCACCACTACTGACAGCTGTGTCCATGGACAGAAGTTGGGCACTATCCAACACTTCTCCTCACTTAGATCTTATAATTAATTAGACATTTTCCCCTGGACTTAATATCAGCACGACTCCACTCCCCCAAAAGTCCTTCAGATGAGACTATAAACCACGTTTAAAGTCCCGTAATTCATGTCAGTATTCAGTGGGTTGTGGAAACGCGAAGATACCCAGCATATATGCCTAATCTCACCAATGGTTATCCTCGAAGCTCCAGCCGAGTAACGAAAAAAGGAGAAGCATAGGAGACTGTCAGGCACTGAGCACCCCACCTTATAAGGAAACAGTGAGCGATTAACTTATTCAAAGATTGTCTACAGAATCAAAAGCTTTTGTATATAGGCTTACATTTTAGTCCACCTAACCACAAACGTTTAGATATTAAAGCAAATGTTTACTAATTTGTTTAGTTGTAATATCTTCCTCTTCCTCTTCATTGAATGCCCAGACAGCAACTACTGTTGTCTGTCATTTGAGTGAAAATGGGTTGTGCTGCTATTAAGCACCTGACAAATCAGGCCCTATTCTTCTTCTCTAGTTGGCTTTTACTCAGTCAGGTGTGTCTGGGAAAAATAATGGCATAGCCTTTCCAGCTTCTATCGTGGGCCGTACAGCTTGGTCTGCAGGGTAATCTCCATCGGCCACACAATCTTCCTCGAGCCGCTGTACAGCGTGTGCCTTTGAAGGATGTGCTCGCCGGTCTGGTTTTCTTTACCACAGGCACACAGGGGAAAAGGAACGAGTTTGCTTTGTGGATATATAGTGATTGAGCCTTTTGTGCCTAGTGTGGAGTTTAAAAAGTTATGACTTATTGTTCTCTATTAAGATGGTGATAGTCGTCCTTCTCTACTCTGGGTCGGGCCATTGATTGATGGTTGTCTTCTTTTGTGGAAGGTGAGGCTGCTTTCGCACTGTTCCTTCTGTACCCCTGTTTCACAGGTTCATCAGCCTGTTCATTGCCAGATAGCCATATATACTAAAGTGGGAAGGGATCCGTTGCAGCATTACACGCTTGTTTTGTGTAAAAAGCTGTAGTTCCAGTTGGAATTTTGTTTCCTTGTCTGCAGACAGGGCTTGTAGGACTGACAGGGCATCAGTGAAGAAAACCACTTGCTGGCATTCATTTTTGGAGTGTATGACCATGGTGGCAGCTTGTTTCTGGGCTTGGGTTTCTGCACGGCAGTCAGTGCAGTGTGTCCATGTTAGGATGTTTGCTGTTTCTACCTCTCCAGATGGGTACTTGATCAGCACTCCTGCTCCTCCATTGGTGACAGCGTCTGTGGCTGATCTGTGTAGACATTAATTCATTCTTGTCTTGGGTAGTAGTCTTCTACCATGGCCAGGGTGATTGTCTTCTTACTGGTGTTGCACTTAGCTCCTTTTAGAGCCATATACTGGACAGTGGTGTGGATCTCAGGCTCCCTGTGGTTGGCTTTCCATGGTCTTGGTAGAGTCGTTGTGTCCCATGGAACATAACGGACAGGTAGATTGTTCATTTGATGTTCTCTTGAGTACATTGCTATGTTGATGAAACTGCTGCACTTTATCCTGCTTCTTGTTGGCTTCTCCATTCGATGGTGCACTGGATGTTGCAGGAGACACTTGTATTTCTCTGCCTGCACAGGAGTCTTGGTGTCTTGCTGAGTACTGAGTGGCTGGATGCCAGTCAGCTCTTCCATAGTTTGATGGGGATAGATCTCATGGCACCTGAGATGAGCCACAGAGCTTGAACCTGTACCTTATTGAGAACTTTATGGTGGCATTCTGATGCTGTTGCCAAGTTGGAGCAGCGTATTCCAAGCGGGACTTTACAGCCCCTCTATATACTGTCTTGAGAATCCTCTCATTAGTGCCCCAATTGGTTCCTGCTAGCGTCAGCAGAATTACAATTTCTGTCTTGCCTTATGTTCCCAAGTTTGACAGATTGTGGTTTCTGTTTTGGTGAGAGGGTGAACAGGGTTGTGGATGACTTTTCTTCATTGATCCTCACTCACCAATATCCAGCCTAGGCTGTAAGCTTGTCAGGTGTCTTTTTAAAACTTATGTTTATTTATTTTATGTATTTATTTTGCTTGTCAAGTGTGAATATGCTGCCATAGTAGCATATTCTTTGGTGCACCACATCACAAGGTCATCAGCGTAGAGGGCTGCTTTGACTCCTTTTGACAGTTCAGGCAGCAGGTAATTGATGAAAATCAAGAAAAGAGCTTGATCTTCAATGCTCCGGAATTGCTGAAAGCCTGCTTGTTTGGGAGCCAGCATGTTGTTAGCCTCCAGGTGGCAGAGTAACTTCGTGTTGATTATCTATCCTCTCCATGGTTTTGAGGACACAACTGGTGAGGCTAATTGGTCGGTAGCTTGATGCTGTCTTCCTGTCTTTGACCTTCTTGTGTACAGGGATCATGGCTGCTTCTTTCCACACTTAGGGGAGGGTTCCTTTCTGCTAGCTGAAGTTGAAGATATGGAGGAGTTTGTCTTCTGCAGCTTTGCCAAGATGGATCAGCATCTCATTGGTTATACTATCTAGCCCAGGTGACTTTTTGAGCTCGAGTTTTTTCAAAGTACTCCGCAGTTCTCCTTTGATGATAGGATTGATCATAAGCCCTGGTCTTTGATTCTGAGAATGTCTTCCTATCTGTTCCCTACATCCTTCTATCTGCTTTTCTGCATCAACTTGGATGTCACTTTCCTTGGCATGGCTATGGGCAAGGTGGTCTGCAGCCTGCTTTCCTGTCAGAAGTCAGGCCCTGCGCACCCGACTTTGGCATAGTTGTTACTTCTTAACCCACCTTATTCTTCATAATTGGGGGTGGGGGTTGTTCTTGGGGTCTTTTTTCTGTTCGTTCCTGGGCTAGAGCTCCGAAGTTCACCGATGGTGAGATCTTTGCGTATGTATGTATGTATATATGTATGTATGTATGTATGTATGTATGTATGTATGTATGTATGTATGTATGTATGTATATGTATGTATATGTATGTATGTATATGTATGTGTGTGTGTGCTGTCTGGGTGCGAGTGTTTTCACAACTATTCAGCATCAGTGAACATAGATTTTGTGATTTTCTTTTTCGTTTCTCGTCGGCTAGAGCTCCTAGGTTCACCAGTGGTAATAGTTTTGCATATGTGAACCCCCCCCCCCCCCCACACACACACACATACACAACCACCATTTAGGTAGCCCCATCCAGAATTCGGGGATGGTGTTTAAACACGACAATTGTGCGCAGGTGTGTTTTTGTACGTTTGTTTAAGTTTTGTCATACGTTCCTACCGGCATGACATGGCCTACTCTTCCGAAAGCAAAACGGGTTTTTAATGTGTACATAAGATGTTCTGCGTGCGTTCTACACGTGGCCTCGGTTTATATATAGACTTATCTGAAGGACTTTGACATTCAGCTCGATTTTTTTTGTCAAACTGAGAAAAAATGCTTTATTTTCTTTCTGAAAAGTCCAACCATAAAAACAATTGGCACTCCACTGCAATATAACGAAATACTGGATTTCCCCCCCACACACACACAACCCATTGAATGAATCTTCAATCTTCATTTTTTCAAGGATTACAGATAAACATTCACATACTTTTTCATCCGACCCTTATTGAGAGAGAGAGAGAGAGAGAGAGAGAGAGAGAGAGAGAGAGAGAGAGAGAGAGAGAGAGAGATTTATTGTCCAAAGTAATGCCTACATCAGATTTGTCTCTTGCTGTCCTCTTGGGTTGACTATGTCTTTAGGACACCAATGATGTTCCTGGCGATAAATCTGGCACAAGGCCTATCTCAATAATCTGCTGGGGAAAAAAGTGTCTTTCATATGTTCACTTTTATTGATTGCCTCGGGGCATGGGTGAAGCAATATGTTTCTTCTGATAGGAGCTGTTCCCTTGTCAGTCAATCGTGGACTCAGATGCGTAGCCTGCGCTGTTGGCTTGGTGTTTGAAAAAAAATTTTTTTTTAAGGATAACCCCCCCCCCAAAAAAAAAAAAAAAAGGACTGGTGGGTTATTGTCGGGGGAAGGCTGTGAAATAGAAACACTAAGCAAGAAAAAAAACACCCAAAAAGCCCTTATCACACTAGCCTACCTTCAGTGGCTGTCGCAGCCAATATACTTTGCCATGAAACCATTTACTTTCACTCCATGAGCGGGGATAGACACAGTCGAAGGTGTCTGTGGTGGTCCCCATACATGTAGGCCTACCTAGGCATATCAAAGGTGGCTGCTAGGCTATGGTGAAGAGTTGTTGCCCGTAACCTACCATTCTTTTGTGTAATGAGACAGAAAGTGACTTGAAACCAGACGAAAATGGAGGAACCCAACTGCACGCAGCAGCAACCAGCGACTACCAGTTCTACTAGTGAAATAACCCAGTACATTAACATTGAAAACGCGAAACTTGTTGCATTTGTAATTGTATTAGGATTTGTTGCATACCATGGGTCTATTCATCTGAAATATGGTAAGTAAAACATTGGGAAACTGAGACCGAAACATGATTGATCACTGGATGATCTGATGTGATTCGTTTATGTCTGAACATGAAGTGTAGGACTTCATATCATAAATGTCTGACACAGTGACAGTAACTTTCATATGAAGCGTAACCATACATGACTGACACTTTTACTTATCTGGAGACCTCTCTGCTCGATAAGTGTAGTCAACTAGTCATACACGCCTGACGGAGACACCCAGTAATCTGGTGTTTCAGTTTTTCAAGGTGTCACTGCCTTGGTAATATTAATTTTTATATCATACACTGAGATACTATACGCTACACACTCCTACTATGTGGAACAGAAGCCAAAGAGTCTTATGAATGAAAGAAAATGTTGAAAGCAGATGCTTGACCAGCATACTGCCTTACTGGATAAGCTTTTAAGCCCTAGTCCCTAGTTTAACACTTAACAGAGAGAGAGAGAGAGAGAGAGAGAGAGAGAGAGAGAGAGAGATGAGAGAGAGAGAGAGAGAGAGAGTGATGTGTGTGTGATGTGTGTGTGATGTGTGTGTGTGACTGTGTGTGTGTTCACTATGTGTGTCACTGTGTTGTGTGTGTGTGTGTGTGTTCACTATGTGTGTCACTGTGTGTGTGTGTGTGTTGTGTGTGTGTGTGTCGCCAATAGCCAGGTGGTTAGGGAACCCCTTCCCAGTCCTTCAGTTCTTGTTCATTCAGTGCTTTCAGGCATGCTAAAAAAGATTGTTTGTCTTTTGTTTTTGATAGAACATCAGAGATGCTAGACCATATCAATACTTATGATAAGACTTTACAAAATGTCTGCTTTTGCTGCAGTTTAAATTGAGTCAAGTATTACACATAGTGACACACACATACTACACATACATGCACACACACAGACACACACACTCTCTCTCGCTTTTTCTGTCTCTTATACGCACTATACTGCATCATAGCATGCCCATAGTGACACACAGATATACATAGATAGGAACAGACAGGCACAGACACAAATTGTCATATTTTTAGTGTAATGTATACACACACACAAACACACACACAGAGTACAACCCACACCACACTCACACAAACACGCACACATGCGCGCACACACATACACACACAACACTGTGTGTGCGTGACTGTGAGACACTGTGTGTGTTCTAAATAATAATTCAAAATACATTTATTTTGAGAATAATGGACTAAAATTAGCATACATATACATGTAAATTGTGTGTTGTGCTGTGTGCTAGTCCACGGACAAATGGACACACACACACACATATATATATATTATTATAATTTATATATATATATATATATTATATATATATATAAATCATATGAATTTGCTTTGTGAGACTATACTTTAACTATCATGTATAAGTGCTGGTGAGATTTTCTTGTAAGTGTAACTGGCTTTATGGATGAACATTGAAATTATACAATTTATAATGATAGTAACTAAGTAAGTAAGAGAGAAAATGAGATGACTTCAACTTATGTCAAGATCTATACAAAGCAGTGTATCTGATGTTCGTACATGTATGGTACAGTAGTTTGTGCATATTTTCATTTTCAAATTTGAAAAATGTGGAAAGACAGTATTTTTCAATTTTGTGGATGACGTGAATTAGTTCAGGGTGAGAGAAGTCATACTTAAGCCTAAGGTTAAAAATTAAATGATAAAAGCCCTTTATTACCCCCACCCCCCACCATAAAAAAGGGAGGGGGGTCTCTGGGACGCTAAGATTTTTTTTATTCACAGGGAACACTGATCAAGCAGAATGTTGAATAGTAAATTAGTATATTAATAATATTATTAACTATAAAATCAAACACCAAGCAAAGTTACTTACATTAGGACTTAAGTTATTTCAAACACAAATTAAAACTAACAAAATAATGTGATATGCTAACATTTGTCTATATGATGTACATAGCATGTTCAAAAGCAGGTGATCTGTTAAATAGTTCTATAACATGGTAAAATTGTGCACTGTTCTTTTGTTGTCACATGTGTGAGTGACTGTGTGTGTACTGTGTAAACATGTGCATCACCGCATGCATGCATACTATATGTGTTATTCAACTTATTGTGTGTGTGTGTGTGTGTGTGCATATTCAACTTATTGTGTGTGTGTATGCACAAGGCCATTAGTCTATTAGGGATAGGCTGGTGGATCAGAAGTTGTTTGCTAAAGTTTGTCATCTTTTTATATAAAATTGTTGTATGCTATCAATTCTTTTTTTTTGCATGCACAGTTGAGGATTGAGCTCCCTTTGGAGAGCGCATTTGTAACATCTTGTAAATTATTAAAAATACCATCAATGTATTTCATGCAAGAATATGCCAGTAGTATTGATTATAAGTATAACATAAGAACACTCAACATGCACTGATGCAGGTTGCTATGCTAAGACTGTAAGAGCTTGGCACATTGATGTAGCTAAAGATGTTCTGAACAAAACATTTTAAAACTATAAAAGCATAATGTTTAGATCTAAGTTAAACTTAAAGCCTTTATAGTTAGCTTACATCAATAACTAATAAAGCTTTTGGTTTGGGCCTGAAGCATAAAATGATCTCTAGTTTGCCATCTTGTAAAATGAATTAGAAAGCATTTTCTCTTGAAGCAGTCATCGGTATGGTTCAGTACACTATATTAGTATTTTAAAAATATATCTATATCTATATCTATACCAAATACCATGTATTTTTTGGTGAGGTGTGTGCATGTGTGCTCACGTGTGTATGTGTCATTGTGTGTGAGTGTGTGTGTGTGTGCGCGCACATGCATGCGTGGGCAACTGTGTGTGTTTAAAAATTTTTTTTAATTTTCTTTTATATCGAGGATAATTGAATAAGTGCTTATCATCTTAAGTGCTTTTTTTACATCCAGTATGTGTATGTAGTTTTGTAAACTTTGTCATCTCTGCGTGTGTGTTCGAGTAAAGTCTGCTCAATGTGTGTGTTAAATGCGCAGGAGTGTATAAAATAATGTGTGTTAGAGAGAGAGAGAGAGAGAAAGAGGTCACAAAGTTGAAGTATGGTATAGATATTAGATAGAGATATTTTTTAACACTATCCCAACATTAAGGAAACTCCTGGAAAGAACCCCTCTTTCCCAATACATGTGGACTGTGTGCATTTGTATGCTACTGTAAGTGTAACCCAGAAGTGGGTAATATAGAGGCAAGGGCTAGTAGATGGTTGGTTACCCTATAGCAGATTACCCCAATGGGGGAAAAAAAGAAAAAAGTTGGTAAAAATCTGTGTGGTGTGCCCTCATCCAGTATGGTATATCGCACCCTCATGATATGATCATAATGGCTGTTGGCACTCTAGCTTTGATACATTGTTCATTGAAAAGATAAAGAAACTGTCTGATCATATCATATCATGTCTTTTTGGAGGCTGTAGATAGTATCTAGGTACATCACCCTGGGGTGTGTGACTTGGTCAGATCGCAGGAAGTACGACAGTGATCATTACCACAGGCTAGCACTAGTGTGAGGACAAATAAATGCTGGAGTCCTGACTTTGATGTTGCCTCACCCACCCTCCCTCAGCTTGACCACCATTACCAATACCATTATGCCACACAATATAGCTTATTTAAAAATTCAATATATAATATTTTTTTAAATAGAACTCTGATTTTTGTTGATGTATGTTTTGTTTTGTTTTGATGTGATGTATGTGTGTGTTTTATTTATTTTATATAATTTTTATTTATTAATCTTTTATTTCTTTTTTAAAAATTTGTTTACTTCGAGGATAATGGAATAGCACTTGTGTGGGTTTTTTTAAAACATCCAATCCCCGTATGTATGTAGTTTTGTAAATTTTGTCATCCGTTCCCACCGGCACACAATGGCCTACTCTTCCGAAAAGCAGAACAGATTTTAACATGTGCACAAGATATTCTGCCTGCATTCACACTCGGGACCTCGGTTTGTAGTCTTATCTGAAGGACTTTTAGGAGGAGTGGAGTCGGCACTGATGACAGTGATGTTAATAAAAAGCCAGGTGGCTTAACCTTCGAGCAAATTGCACTTCTTACTTGACAGAGATGTGTGTGTGTGAAATACTTTTGGAGGAGGGGGGCTTAGATTCCACCAAGATAAGAGAGAGTGTTCATATCTTTAAGGCATGTCATTTCTCATTGATTAAACATTTGATATAAGTGTTGTTAGAAAGGAGATCTTTATCATGTTTATGTTAAAAATGCGCAGGAAAATGGTTGTTAAGTTGAGGCATTGTAAAGAAGCCGGTTAAAAAAAAAAAGTGCAATGTATGTAAAATGATTAATATGTTGTTCAGGCACTTGTATTAAAAATGCTGAACTAAAAATAGCTCTGCAGGCTTCTGTTGACCCATCATTTGCTGTTTTAAGAAATGCATTACATTTGTTTATTTTATTTTATTTTATTCTTTTGTTTCGAGGATATTGGAATACAGTGAATTACATTGACAGACTGAGTTCATAATTAGCCAGGTGGCTTTACCTATGAGCAAATTGCGCTAATTTCATGACAGAAATGATATGCCAGACGTTTAGTGTGAATGAAGTCATCTGTTTGTTCAGTATGTTGCATGTTGCAAGTACATCACTCATCAGTGGTCATTTTAAGCATGTTTGGTGGGTCAAGTTCACTCTCATAACTAATGCAGAAATATATTATGTGACCTTAAAGTATTTTTTGGTACAAGATACTGGGTTAAACTTCCTAAAACTGCCATTTTCCAAACAACATGAAAGTTTTGACATAACAAAAAAAATTAGGAAAGTGCTAAAACTGCTACATAGGCAACGTGTGTGCAAATACACACAGTGCACTTGTAATGCCTAATGGGAAAGAGGGGTTCTCTTCTTTAACATTGGATAGTGTGAAGATGTTCACCTGCCTAACAAGTAAAGTGTGAGGTTCTGGGCTCGATTCCAGCCTTGCCCTTTCTTCCCAGTTTGACGAGAAAGTCAAACTGAATGTGAAAGTTTTTCATATGAGACTATAAACTGAAGGGTGAGGCCCCATGTACAAATGCACGAAGAACATTTTGCGAACATGTTAAAAGCCCATTCTGCCTTTCTGAAGAGTGGGCCATTTTGTGCCGGTAGGAATGGATGACAAAATTTAAAACCCACATGCATGCACACAGATTTTGTGTCTAAACATCATCCGCAAAGTCAGAATGCAGCTACCTAAATGGTAGGTGTGAAAAAATGGTCACACACACAAAAATCCCACCATTGCCGCATTGGTGAACCTCGGAGCTCTAGCTGAGGGGTGGGGGGTTAACATTTTGTATGTTGGTTGTTGTTTTGTTCATTGTTTATCCTCTCTGTGTTTAGGCAGTGATTCCTGTCGTCTGCTAATGAGCGATGGGCGTTTTCCTGGCTACAACACATGGCAACCATATGGTTGTATGACACACAAGTATACCAGAGCGTAAGTATGTTTTATTCAAGGTATTAAATTATGCTTTGTTTCTCTGTCTGTCTGTCTCAGTGTCTTTGTGACACATGTCTCTGTCTGTCTGTCTTTCTGGCTGGATGGCTGTCTGGCTGTCTCTCTCTTTCTCTCTCACTCTCCCCCCCCTCTCTCTCTTTTCTCTTTCTCTCTCACTTTCTCCCCCCCCCCCCCCCCCCCCCCCTCATTTCTCCACCCTTTACACCATCCACTTTTCTTGCAGTTTCTGGCAAGTTATGTCTTAGATTTTTTTTGTCTTTCATACTACAGATATCATTCGTCTTTATTTTAGGATCTCTCTCCCTCCCCAGCATGCATAGATCTGCATGCAAGCACATACCTGAAGCTGCGCGCACAGAGAGATATAAATACACAGACATACATGCACACATACAAGTGAATATGCATGCACACACACATACACTTGCAAGCACACTTGTTTGCACACACACACAGAGAAGCATGTATGTGCGTGCGCACACACACACACACACACACATGCACTCTCTCTCTCTCTCTGTCTTCCTCTATCCCTCTCCCCCCCCTCTCTCTCCCTCTCTCTCTCCCCCTCTCTCTCTGTCTCCCTCCTTCCTTTCCTCCCACCACCCCCGCCCCTCTCTCTGTGTCTCCCTCCCTCCTTTCCTCCCATCCCCCCCCCCTCTCTCTCTCTCTGTCTCCCTCCTTCCCTCCTTTCCTCCCCCCCTCCTCTCTCTCTCAGACTGATTATTTCACTATGATTTTCTCATTCTCATATATACATTTATTGTGTGTGTGTGTGTGTGTGTACATACATTGTTTAAAAGAAAGTAACCTTGCCACTTGTTTCATTTGAATTATGCCCTGTTTCTGCCTGTACCTCCTGTTCTTTTTCACTGCTGCTCCATCTGTTTTGAAACGTCAGCATTGCCGTTCCCACATTTCTGGTTCCTTTCTCACAAACACACCCATTTGCAAGCTTGTCATTTGCCCAGGGAGATAGCTGAAAAGATAGAATAACCTTAAACAAATTTGTGTTTTATAGCAGGAAATCTTTTGGTCCTTATAAAAAACTTATTTAAAAAGTTATTTTCACCCTGGTATCATTAAGTGCCATCATGCCCATTCTTGCAAATAATGCTAGCTGGTTAATTGTTTACATATATTTTGTTAGTACACACTTAATGCAGACAGTAAACACAGTGAGCAGAGAATAATCATGGTAGATCATTTATGATACAGCAGGTCCCCCCAAAAAAGTCAGTATTATTATTAAGTATTAGGCAGTGTTGATTTTGACAAATCATGGGACAAAAGTAAGATGATAATGAAGAACAAAAAGGTTTTCCCAATAACATGACGGTTTTGAACTCTTTCACTTTCAGTGATTAAGTTGTTGAAATAGCTTGTTTTTTCAGACTTTGATATCGAGTCTTCATTCCTATGTGCCTTTCGATGATACCAGATTCCTTGGTCTCCTTTTGAAGAGAAAAGTATAAATAATATTAAATACAGCTTGATGCAGATGTGCTGTAACTGTAAGCACTCTTAGTCTTATTCATCACTAGTGATCTCTGTGCCATATGAGAAATGCTACTTTGACTCAGTATTGTTACAAGATAATTGAAATTATACATTTGTTCAAGACAAGTACTTTTTCTCCTGTAACTCTGTTAGGAGTCATTGGGAGACTGCACTAGAGCTGTTCACCAGTTTTCATCATTTAAGTCTTGTATGCCACTGCCTAGGTTGCAAACGGTTTCCCTGTCTAATGGTTTCCCAGGCCAGCAACATTGTCCATCCATCATTTCTTGTTTTGTTTTATTTTTATTTTTGCTTGCTTGCTTCTTCGTCTCTCTCCCTTCTTCATCATCATGAACTACATGCATCCTAGCTCTGGCCCAGGCCAAAAGCTGTGTCAGTTATTGATGCCAGCTAATTGCCGAGGCCTACACTAAAATGTTATGTTGTAAAATGTTGTGTTGAGATTGCCTTCAGCCATGACAAGCTCTTAACATAACAACCTGCACTCTTCTTTTAAAGGAGAAAAAAATCCTCTGAAGTCGGAGTATGGCTGCCTATTTGGCGAGGTACTTGAAAATAGTCATACACGCAAACTTCCATCCGGTGTGCTTCCTATCTCACAGTGATTCCCAGGTGGGATGAGTGAGTCAGAGTGCACGTTCTGGGTGACCCCCAGAGTGTAAAGCTGGGGAACGCACAACAACAACAACATGCATCCTAGCTTTGTTTTGGTCATTGTTTCCTTTATGCAGGTACTGTGTAGTTTACTTTAGTTCAGTTCTGTTAGTTGCTTAAGTAAATTTGTAAATTGGTTTTATCTGTTAACAGAGATGCCAGAATGTGCATGCATTATATATCATACTGGGGTGGCCGTAATCACATTGCCTTCATTGGTGATTCCCGGATCCGCCAGCTGTACTTTGAGTTTGTCAACCTGTTGAGTGCTGAGGTGGTAGAAGGATACAAGGCTCATACTGACCTCCACTTCACTGATGAAAAGATCAGCGCTCGAGTGGTGAGTAAAGTTAGAATGGCATCACGTTGTTCAAAATGTCATAATTTATAATCATATCTGTAGACATCCTTTGGAATTTTGAGACATTACAGGTAACGTAAGAATTGAAGACAAAAGACTCCAAAAACAACCCCTAAAAAAGTGTTCTCTGAGTTTATGAAAAGATCATTGTTTTATTAGGTAGAAGTTTGTGAGTGTACTGAATCCTGACCTGTGTTGTGTTGGACAATGGCAGGTATATGAATGATAAACAGCAATGTAATATTGCGATAGACAAGGATGTGGTTTTGTCAATTTCTATTTTTGTCTCCTGAGTCATATGTAGTGATTCTGCATTTGTGTACATAACTTTGTGCTCTGCCTGTCAGCTACTCAGCCTGTAAATGTTGAAGTGTTTTGAACCAAATATTTTCCCTATAGATTTTATATAGAAGACTGGCAATGATAATACTGACTGCTATTAAATATATTGTTTTTTTAAAAGTTTGGTTTGTGTGTGTGTGTGTGTGTGTGTGTGTGTGTGTGTGTGTGTGTGTGTGTGTGTGTATGACTGTGACCAGAAAAGAAGAATCTGTTGACAGAAATGTGAGGCTTGTATGTGTGAGCTTTTTGTTTTCATTCTTTTTGTTTTGTTGTTGTTGTTGCTGTTGTTGTGTTCTAGTATTTTGTTTGTTCTTATTGATCCAAACTGAAACAGATGCTTCATTGGGACATTGTTTTCTTTCTTTTCGCATTCCTCTTTTGGGCATCTTGTTAATGACTAATTATGAATAAAGCTTTGTGCATGTGATAAAAGAGACAGATCAAAACCATATCAACAGCATTTCCAAAGTCCAAATACAGCTACCTTACTTACTTACTTAGGCCCATCACTCCCCCTGGAGCATAGGCTGCCGACAACAGTCCGCCAGTGTCCTCTGTCCTGGGCCATTCTCTCCAGCTGTCTCCAGGTATATCCCATCTTTCTGGTTTCTGTGTCAAGGTCGCGTCGCCAGGTGTTTCTTGGCCTTCCTCTTTTTCGTTTTCCCTGGGGGTTCCATGATAGTGCCTGCCTTGTGATGTTGCTGGCTGGCTTTCTCAGGGTGTGCCCAATCCATCCCCATCTCCTGCGCCGGATTTCATTTTCGGCTGGCAGCTGTTGGTACGTTGCCACAGTCTGCATTGCTGATGGTGTCGGGCCAGTGGATCTGGAGGATTCGTCTCAGGCAGCTGTTGATGAAGGTCTGCACTTTCTTGATGGTGGTCTTTGTGTCCTCCATGTCTCGCTCATATAGTAGGACTGACTTGACGTTGGAGTTGAACAGCCTGATCTTTGTGCGGGTCGACACCACCTTGGAGCTCCAGATGTTCTTCAGCTGCTAGTACGCTGCCCTCGCCTTGCCAATTCTTGCTCTGACATCTGCGTCTGTGCAGCCCTGCATGTTAATGATGCTACCCAGGTACGTGAATGTCTCCACTTCTTCCAGCTCCTTCCCATTTAGTGTGACTGGGTCCTCACTCACTGCGTTGATTTTGAGAATCTTGGTTTTGCCTTCATGGATCTTGAGACCAACTTGTAATGAGGTGGCTGCTAGTTCTGTAGTCTTGTCCTGCATCTGTTGGCAGCTGTGGGAAAGCAGGGCCAGGTCGTCTGCAAAGTCGAGATCATACCAGCTGGTCCCACAGTGTCCACTGATTCCATTTCTTCTGCATGCCGTTGAAGTCTTCATGGTCCAATCGATCGCCAGGAGGAAGAGGAAAGGTGACAGGAGACAGCCTTGTCTGACTCCGGTCTTCACCTCAAAGCTGTTTGTGAGTTGTCCTCCATGGACCACCGAGAGGTCATTCTTTCATAGGAGTTCTTGATCAAGTTGACCAGTTTGGTTGGCACTCCATAGGTGGCGAAGCAATTTCCAGAGTGGTGTTTGCGGTCCACACTGTCAAAGGCTTTCTCGTAATCAACAAAGTTGATGTATAAAGATGAGTTCCACTCTAAAGATTGCTCAACGATGATGCGCAAGGTGGCAATCTGATCTATGCATGATCTGTTCTGGCGGAAGCCGGCCTGTTGGTCTCGGAGGAGAGGGTCAACTGCATTTTTCATTCTCTCGAGGAGGATCCTGTTAAAGACTTTTCCTGGCACCGACAGAAGCATTATCCCTCTATAGTTGGCACAGTTACTGAGGTCTCCTTTCTTGGGTAGCTTGATGAGTAGCCCTCCTTCCAGTCTGATGGTACTTCCTCCTCTTCCCAAATCTTCCCAAAGAGAGGGTACAGCATCTCTACCGTGGTCTCCAGGTCTGCCTTGAGTGCTTCTGCTGGGATGTTGTCCGGTCCTGCTGCCTTGCCATTTCTAAGCATTTTGATGGCTTTCCTGATCTCCTCCCTGGTTGGTTGCTCACAGTTGATGTCTAGGTCTCTATCAGCGGGGTCGATGTCCGGGGGGTTTGAAGGGACGGGTCTGTTCAGGAGTTCCTCAAAGTGCTCTGCCCATCTGTTCAGTTGCCCCTCTGTTCCCAGAATGGTGTTTCCTTTCTTGTCTTTGACTGGTCGCTCAGGCCTGCTGTACTTCCCTGAGAGTTTCTTAGTGGTGTCATACAGCAGCTTCATGTTGTTACTGGCTGCTGCTTCCTCGGCTTCCTCTGCCAGGCTGTCGATGTATTTGCGCTTGTCTGTTCTTGCGCTCCTCTTGACTTCTCTGTTGGCTTCTGTGAAGTCTGCTTGTGCCTTGGCCTTTGCTGCTCTTGTCCGGCTGTTGTTTACTGCTGCTTTCTTCTGCTTTCTCTTTTCAATCTTGCCCATTGTGACTGCCGATATCCATTCCTTCTGTTGGTGTCTCTTGGGGCCCACTACTTCCTGACAAGTTGATGTCAGTGTCTCTTTCACTTTCTTCCACTGGCTCTCGATGTCAGTCTTTTCTTCAAGCAGTTCTTGTAGTACTTGGTACTTGTTGGTGAGGGACAGCTTAAATTCTTCATTTATCTTTGAGTCTTTCAGCAGGCTGGTGTTGTACTTCTGCCTCTTTGTTGTTGCTTCCATCCAGTTCTTCTTCAGCTTTAGCTTCAGCCTGGCTACCAAAAGGTTGTGGTCAGATGCAACGTCTGCTCCTCTTTGCACCCTTACATCCTGTAGTGATCTCCTGAATTTCTTGGCCATGCAGATATGGTCGATCTGGTTCTCAGTCACATGATTTGGTGATACCCAGGTGGCCTTATGTACTCTTCTGTGGGGGAAAATGTTGCCACCGATTACCAGATTGTTGATAGCACAGAAGTCTGCAAATCTCTCGCCATTCTCATTCATCTCTCCTAATCCGTGTCTTCCCATCACTTCCTCGCATCCCGTGTTGTCTTGTCCGATCTTGGCATTGAAATCACCCATGAGGATGTTTATATCTTTTTCTGGGTACTTGGCAATGACGTTCTGCAGTCTGTCGTAGAATTGATCTTTGGCTTCTTCATCGCCGTCATTAGTTGGCGCATAACACTGGATGATGTTCATTCTGATCTTCTTCTTCTTAGTCCTGAAGGATGCCGCAATGATTCTTGATCCGTGTGCTTCCCCATCCTATCAGGGCTTGCTGCGCAGGTCTTGACATTATGAGCACTACGCCTTCTGTGTGTGGAGCGTTGTCTTCTTCATGGCCAGAATAAAGCAGCATCTCTCCAGTGAGCAGTCTCCTTTGTCCTGACTGTGTCCAATGGGTCTCACTGATGCCAAGCAATGTGAGGTTGTAGCTTTTCATCTCTGCTGCTACTTGTGTTGTTTTTCCCGTCTCATACATGGTCCTCACATTCCATGTTCCGATGTTGATGGTCCTGGTTGATAAAAGGGGGGTCGGCCTTGTGGCTTCCGTAGACTCACGGCTTTCACCACATGGCTCATACATCCTCTTGGCGAGGACCCTTCCTCTCCCAGGGCAGTAGTCTCTTTGTCTGTTGTTGGCGTTTCTGTAGCAAACTTTGTTTTTATGGGGTGGGGTTGCTAGCCCCACGCCCAACCCTCCTCCTTTCTCATCCGGGCTTGGGACCGGCAATGGCAGAGTTAAATACAGCTACCTAAATGGTGGATAAAAACAGTTGCTGCATACACTTAAAGTCTCTTCATTGGTGAGCTTCAGAGCTCTAGTCAAGGAACAAACAAACAACAACAAAAATCGAAAGCAAATTTCAGTAATGTTAATGTCAGGGAACATTTACTTGACTCATTTTTCACACCTCACATACTGAGTGTGGACAGAGAGATTGTATATATATATGCATGCGGTAGAAGGTCATTACACCCACTCTCTATCTGTGTGTTTCTGACAGGATTTTTTGTGGCACCCCATGGTGAATGCTTCCATGTATGATGTGTACCACAACTGGTTGAAAAGTGTGCAGCCAGGGGCCAGACCTAACCTTGTCATCACTGGCAGTGCTCCAGTGAGTGGTCTCTGCAGTTTATGTGGTGGTGTGTGTGTGTTTGTGTGTAAGAGTGTGTGTGTATGTGTGCGTGTGTGTGCGCGCGCCTATCAGAATGATGAGAATATGGAAGAGCTTGTCTATAGTCATAGATCCCAGTATCTGTCACCACTCACCACTCACTCACACACACACACACTTACACACCACACACACACTCTCTCTCTCTCCTCTTTCTTCTTCCCAAACCCTTTTTCCTTTCTCTCTCCCTACTCTCCCTTCTCTCTTCCTTACTACAAGCCTCTCACACACACCACAACACCACCACACACACACACAACACCACCACACCCCAACATGCAAGCACCCCATGTGCACCACATACACACACACATTATTTTGCTTGAGGCATAAAAAGTAATTTTGCCAATGGATTCACAGTTAACCACAAGATAAGTAGAACAGTACATCCAAGCTGTGTGTTTTCCTTTAAAGTCTGTTATCAGTAAAAGATGTAAATTTAAAATGACATGAAGGAATCAAAATGTCACCAGAAAGTAACTTGAGATAACAAATCAGATAAGAGCAACAATGCATCTCCTTCTCCCTTTCATCTCTCTCTCCCGTTTCATCTCTCTCTCCCGTCTTTATCTCTCTTTCACCTCTAGACATAAAACACAATGTATATTTTATTTTAATGTAAAGTCGTGAGGTGTGTAGTTGTCATGTTTGAAATTTCACATATCTTACATTGGAGTAGTTATCTGTTGAAACACTTACATGTATACATGCAATGCACTTGCATGCACACAAATCTAAACATGCTCATACATAGGCATGCAATATGCATGGGAATATGTGTATGACTCAAGTTTAAGCATGCATAAAGTTTACATACCTACGGTCTGTAAAGATTAAACTCTCACGTGCATGCATGTTACATGCTTCTGTATACATACACAAACAGCTATGCAAGTGACAGTGGCAACTTAAGAAGGAACTTAAGTGTATACAGTAAAATGGAGTTTGTAAATAAAGCTACTGCCAAATCTGTTTCACCTGATTGTTTATGCTCAAAGATTGTTAAGTGCACGAATGTGTGTTTGCAGTGGAGCATACGCATTTTCAATGGCAGCAAGCAGGCTTTAAACAATTTCAAAGGTAATAATCATCTTTTGTTGCTGGCTTTTGTTCAGTTGTTGCCTTTTTTGTTTTTGTTTTGTTTCTTGTTATGACAGTGAAAGATAAGAGACAGTTATCTACCACAAAGAAGGTCAAGGGGGAAAAAGAATGATTAGTTTAAGTATATATACTGTGTTGTGTGCGTGTGCGCGTGTACATGGGTGCATATTTATAGCTTTTGAGTTAATATCTGTCATTGCAGTATTAAATTCTACAAAGACCTAGAAAGCTTTCAGTCTGTATCGTTATGTGTGATTGTTTTGTTTGGTTGGTTGATTGTTTTTTTTAAGCTGATCTAAAAGGCAATGATAGTAGCTTGCTTCAATGTCTTCTTGAAGGGTTGGCTGAAATTAATGCTTAAAAACAACAACTCTGAAACATATTTTCTCATGATAATAAATATTCTCATGTTTTGATGGTTCAATGAAGAGGTAAAAGGTGTTTAAGAAGTAAACAAGCATGCTAGCATAAAAACAGACACACACATCACTTGCTTATGAAAATGTACACTTGATATTTAATGCTTGCTCAGGAATGCATACATGCATCCACCGAGACAGATCTATAGATCACTTAGGTATGAAAATGTGCACATAAGTGATTAGTTATGCATGTTCAAGAATGCATGAATTTATCTCTCACACACCACACACACACACACACACACACACACAACACACACACACACAACACACACAAATCACATCACACACCCCACACACACACGCCACAAACCACAACACACAAAACAATCTCACACACACACACACACACAATCTCATACATAAAACACCACACACAATCTCACACATACACACCCCCACTCACTCACTCACACACATGCTCACAAAGAATACCCATTGATATTATCAGGGGTTTATTATATATAACTACATTTTCATAATGCTTGGTTCTAATGAATATATTCCTTTTTTTTAAAAGTTTGTCTATTCAAGCATACCTTCAAAAGAAAAATATGCTATTATTCAGTATTGAATTCCTCATCTTCTGTTTTATCAGTTCACATGTATACTGAAATTTCTGCTAGGTTAATCATAAACAGTGATGTGACAGGTGTCCTTTTTGTGTCATGCTGAATGCATGTTGTAACCACTGAACCAGAGGGAGGATTACAGCATTATATTTACAACTAGCTCTTGTTATGGGTGCAGTTAGCACTGCCTGTCATCTTAACACTAAGGCTATTATCGAAATTACTTGAACTGTTTGTATCTAGAATTGCTGTTTAGGCTAGGTCATGTACTCTGTATTTTCATTGTTTTGTTTTGGTATTTTATGATTCTGTTCACAAAATGATACTTTTGTTTACTTTTTTCCCCAGTTAAAATGATATAGCTTTCACAATGTAAAGCTATGGCTTAAAAAAAATTATTGTTAATACTTTCTATGTAATGTTTCCTTATATCTTCTGTAGTTAAAGTTGTCCTGCTAATTACTTCAGAATAAGATTATTCCTTTGCTTTCATATTTTGATCTTGTTAGCTAAGTGTGTACATAACAAAAACATTTTGATAAGCACATTTGTCATGCCATATCCACAAGTCTGTCTTTTAGAATGAAACAAGAGTGCACCAAAGGACTGTCTGGTAATTAAAAACTTGGCTGTTGTTTTGGTACAGTTGTTAAATTTTAAGTGTTTTCTCTTTTAACCTGAAAACCATAACATTTCAGCTGTTGAAAACAAATGCTGTTGTGTTTATTTACAGCCAATTTGTCCACCATCAAGCCTCTGATAAACAAGCTGAGACCATCAACTCATGTGATATGGATGTTACAAGGTAATCAGTTCAATCTGTTTTTTATGTGTGGCTCACTGTTTTGTCTTAGAGCTGAGTCATTTTGAATCTGAAAACATAGACTTCAATCATCATAAAGTCTTCTGTCAAAGTTGCTTTATCATTCTGTTGTGGTGGGGTTTTTTTTTTATTTGTTATTGTGTGACAAACAGAAATTCCTGTGTACTGCTTAGAGTTCTGTAGTTCATGGCATATTATCAGGTCATAAGTTTGCAAAAAACAAACAAACTGTGCAACATAAAATTGTGTCGTTCTTTAAACAAAGTGATTTCATGCATGCTGAACATTTTCATGGTGAAGAAAGTAAGTTATTTTTTTTGGTGATCTCAAAGAAGGTGGATTATTCCTGTACATATTACAAGTTCTTTTGCAGATTTTATCTGGTGTGATTGTTGCTATTCATTATTCCTTTTTATGTCTTAAAAAAAACTAAAAGTGTGATGATATGTTTCTCAGTTGGCTGTTGTTGGTATGTCTGAACAGATCCCGTTGTAGAAGCCAAACTGGACCCACCACGTGCCATGATCACCAATCTACAGATTGACGATTACAACAAAGCCGCCATTGAGCTCATGTGAGTTACAGCACTTCACCTGTCCCAGCTACTTCTGTATTATTTACAGTAACTTGACTTGACTTCTCCCGTTACTCCTTGAGGAGTCATCTGGCTGCAGCACCGAGTTTTTCATGAAGAGTGAAGAGGGCAAGTTGAACAGGGTGTATTTTGTTCTTCTCCGGTTACTGCATTTTTTCAGTGCATTGCTGGCTATCTCTTTGAGGACAGCTTTGTTCTTTGTAACATACACATGCACACATACACATTCAGGCATGGGTGCGTGCATGTGTGCCTGCACACACACACAAAACCCATGCACTTTCACATATTCTGTCACACACACACACACAAACACAAATTTGTGTAAGCTTAAATCTTCTAAAGACTTCTAAGCACTCACACACACTCACAGCCACTCCCTCCCCCCTTCCTTTCCCATCCTACTCCTCCCTATTATGGCCCCTCATTGTAACACGGTTTGCGCATTGTAACATGTCATTGTACCAGTGGGGTATGACAATTATGAAAGAGAGGTGTGAAATTTAGCAGTGTGTGAAGATGGAAACATGTCTGTTTTTATCATGAATATAATTATGTCACGGCAATGTATGACAGCTGTTGGGGAGAGAGAGACATGAAGAAGGTGAGTGTTTTTTGTGTGTGTGTGTGTGGCAGGCAGGACAGTGAAGCCACCATCTGGAGCTCTGCCCGTCTGGTGGCCCAGGGGCTGAAGGGGGAGAGTCCAGATGGCCTGCATGCTGGCCAGTCGGCCCTCAATCTGGTAAAACCTGCAGTTTTTCTTCCCGTTTTCTGTTTTCTCTTTCGTGTCTGTATATCTGTGTGTCTTGTGTGTTTGTCAGTCTCTCTCTCTCTCTCTCTCTCTCTCTCTCTCTCTCTCTCTCTCTCTCTCTCTCTCTCTCTCTCTCTCTCTCTCTCTCTCTCTCTCTCTCATTCATGTGTCTGTAGACATTTATGTACCCCATGAAAATGGGCAGAGGCCTAAATTCATTAAACATTGTCATTGTCATTGTCTCTCTCTCTCTCTCTCTCTCTCTGCCTTCTCTCTCTCTCTCTCTCTCACCTCCACCTCCCACCCCCTCCCCACTCCCTCAGCCTGTAACACTTACATTAAGAAAGACTATGCTCTTTGTTTCTGCATTTGTGAACAGATTTAGTTGTATAAAGTAGGATGTCTGCGTAAATGCAAGTAATTGTTTAGTTTTGTTTACTTCTCAATTTGAAGTAAAGCTGAAGTCAAAGAGGAAAAGTGAAAAGGAAGCGAATTAGGGGGGAAAGTGTGAGAGTGTGTAGAGTTCTCATAGAAACAAGTCATGATATGTTTCATTTTTACAGTTATTTTTTTAGTTCTTTTAGTAGAGCAACATTTCTATTTTATTCCCTTTTTTGTTTGTTGCGTCCTGCGTATAATCACATTTATATTTGTTGCCTTCATGCAGCCATGCACACAGGTTTTGCGTGTGGGTTTTTGAAAAAAAAATTTGGGGGGTAGACATGGCTGTGTGTGTCTGTGTCAGTATGAACACCATCAGTATCTTGAGTGAAATTCTTCTTCTTTCGTTCTTTGGCCAGAGCTCTTTGGTTCACCAGGAGTGCGATTTTTGCATATGCGACCATTTTTTCCCCCACCATTTAGGTGGCAGCATTCCGACTTCGGGGATGTAAGTGATGATAAGAGGGACTCCTTGTGTCTGCACAGTCTCATCTGTCTACATGATTATTGTGTGTGGTAGTGTAAACTATGAACATGCCCTTAAGGATTTTATCTTTTTGGCTGGGGGTGGGGGGGGGGGTAGGGTTTTATGGTGGGAAGGAGGGGTGCTTATTTTTTGTGACTTGGTGAGTAGGAGAGTGTTGTGTCGTGTGGTGTTGACAGGACTCTCAGATCCTGTTCAACCTGTACTGTAACAATGACATGAACCACCATGACGGAACCTGCTGCAATACCCCAGAGCCTGCCACCACCCTGCAGATCATCACTGCCGCTGCCTTCCTGGTCTGGTAAGGTCTGGCTCTCCTCTGTGTGTGTGTGTGAGAGTGTGTGGTGTGTGTGTGTGTGTAAACATGTTCGCGTGTGTGTGTGTGCTTGCCTGTGCATCCATGCTTGTGTGTATGCGAGTGTATGTGTGTGTATGTGTGTGTGTGCAGTTATATGCAAATATATTTCCTCAGGAAAGATGAATCATGTACTGTGCTCGCTGTTGTTCTTCTGTTAATCAATTCACTGTGTTAACTGTTGTGGTTTGTTATTACAGCATGGTGTCAGCTGTAGCCTTGTATCTGTATCGACGGAGGCTGCGTCGACTTGCTGTGAAAGCCAGAGCAGGTGTGTCTACATTATGAGTTTAGTAATAATCATGTTTTATATGTAATTGAACTGTTAACAGAAGGAAATATTTGGGGGGGGGTGTATGCATGAGACAATAACAATGATGGTTTATTCAAAAACGAACAAGCTGACTCGTAAGAATAGATTTTCTGTACAAATGCACAAATTGTGCCTACAGTGCAAAAATCACCTACCTTGACAATAATTCAGGGGGGAAAAAAGATGGTTTATTGATTCTTTTGGCTGGCTGTATAGCCCATTTGAATAGAAAGGTAAACCAAAGTGTGAAGTGTGGGGTGAGCATCTACATGACTGAAGCAGACTTCCATCAGTAAAATAGTCATATCATTTCATAGAATTGTCAGATAAAAATTCTTAACAGTGCAGAAGGGTAATCTTGTTTGAAAACAGCTTTGTTACAGGTAGCCTGTGTTTTATCTTTAGTTGTATTTTAAGACAATCTTTTTATATTGTGTTATTAAGTGGGGGGTTTTGTGTGTTATAAAGTGTACATTTTCTCCAGTGTAAATACCTTTTAGATTTGACATGTGGGTTAGAGTGAGAAGTAGAATAAATGTAAAGTTTTGTATGTGTGTTTGCAGTTATGCACGCATGCTCTCTGTGTGTATGTGTAGATATTCACATGATAGTGTGCGTGCATGCAGGTGCAGAAAATGGTCTTCGCAGCAACAATGGCAGCACGACCAATGGCGGCAGTTCAAAGACTTCCTTTGTGGACTCTGTGTCAGAAGTGGTGGTACCCCTGGCCAAACTTGGAGTCATCATGTGCTACTTTTATCTCTGCGATAGGTCAGACAGCTTGAGGTGTCATTTTTCTTCTTGTTGTTGAAATCTCATATGAGGGCCATCTTTTTTTGTCTTTAATAATGTGAGGTAAGAGAGGAGTCCAGCCTTTCAGATATAAACAGCTACAGCCATAACACCTCCTCAAAGTTCCGTAAGGGGTAAAAATAAAAATAAAAACCCCAAAAAGAACCCCCTTTACGTGAAACAGTTGATCTTTTATTTAAAGCTGGTTTTTGTACAGTGCATTTTGAAAATAATTCTCAATGCAATTTGAAACAGAGTCATTTAAGCTAGACATGAAAAAGTTGTATGATTATCTTTGCAAGAAAGGAAGAGAAAAGGTTGTGTGTGTGTATGTGAGAGAGAGAGAGAGAGAGAATATGGGCGAGAGGAGAAGGAGAGAGAGTTTGAGAAGAGTGTGAATCCATTAGTATTTGGATACAATGCTCACATGTGTGAAAGATTAGAAAAGGAAATGTGTGTGTGTGTCTTTGATTTTGCGTCTGTTCACTTAAAGTGATATTAGACAAGAGGTGGAGTAGGAGTGATGAAATGAGGGCTTGAAAGCAAAGAGAGAAGTATTGGTTATTAAAGATTTTGTGTATGTCTAATTTCTGATTCCAAATAATACAAACAGTATGTTGCAAAAACTCAGCAAAGAAACGCAAATAGAACAAAAACAGAACAATTGAACACTATGCTAAAAGTGGAACCTGTGTGTGTGTGTGTGTGTGTGTGTTACAGTTTAAATTAACCTTCTTGGTTTTGTTTTCTGTTTCCAGAACAAATTTCTTCATGAAAGAAAACAAGTATTTTACCAAAGTGAACTTCTTTTGCCCTTTGCCTATGTGATGATCCTGGGATTTTTCTTCACTGAAAGCACCAACAAGGTACTGTCAGGAAATGCCTGTGGCTTCTGCTTTTGTTCTGTGGGGCCACGACAGTGTGTTCCTTTTGACTTAGATCAGCAAAATATTATGAGTGTTGGCCTTTGTTTGTGCTCATTATTCATGATGATGTAAAGGGTGGATATGGAATGTTGTGGGTTGATATTGGGGTCAGTTTTCTCACCTCTGTCCATCTTAATTTACAAATTGTTTAATAATGAATCAAAAGCTAAGGAATGTAAACAAGAGTGTAGCAATTAAGTAACAATGTTTAAAAACAGTTTAAGACCAGTATATTTAAAAGAAAATACTGTACTTCTTGTTTGTGTTGCTGCCTGCTATAACATGCCTATGCTTACCCCCTACTGCTATACCCAGACTTATTCTGTAATTCTCTCAGACCCATGTTTGAAGAAAAAGAAGGCCCCGGTGTAATGCAGAAGCCTGTGTTGTTCTCACAGAGTCAGACTAATTCTGCTCATTTTGATTGACTACTCCAGATAGGCTATTCTCATACCAGTGTGTAAGACTGAAGTTGGCAGAGACAGAGGAGAAAGTGTGTGTATTGGTTATGTGGAGATGAGTGTGATGCTGGGTGATGAGAGAGAAAACAGTTTGTGTGGGTTGTGTGCAGACAAATGTGATGCATCGTGATCAGACAGATGAGTGGAAAGGATGGATGCAGCTGGTCATCATGATCTATCATCTGACAGGGGCCAGCAAGGTAAACCATAATAGCTGTTTCTATTATAATGACATAGTGACATTATAATGACATAGTGGTAATTTGGAGTGAGTAGAATAATAGTAGTGGTTATCCTGAAGTGGTAGAATAACTGTTTGATTTGTGAAGTGTACCCTCTGACCTGCAGTGATTAAGGTATTGCATCTTTATGAAATCATCTCAAGTTTTTTTAGTGGTGGCTATATCCCTGAAGTTGGAATGCGGCTACCTTAATGGTGAGCAAAAACAGACTCATATGCAAAAATCTCACCTGTGGTGAACCTCAGGGCTGTAGATGAGGAATGAAAAAAGTGGTCGCTGCTTGATGATTTTGCACTGTTAATAGATTTGTTGGGCAATACTGAAATGGTAGTTATTGTGATCATGATGACATTTTTGTGCTGATAGGAGTCTTTTTGGGGGTCTTTTTGCTTTCTGTTTCTCAGCTAGAGATAAAGATTCACCAATGGTAAGAATTTTGCATACCTGGCTGTTTTTGACCACCATTAAGGTAGTTGCATTCCAACTTCAGGAATGGCTGTCTTGATATTGTGAAGTGTATGATTAACAATTTTGATATGTACTTTGCTATTACCACTGATGAAAGGATTGCTATTGTCTGTCATTCAAAATAGAGGAATGAAACGAAAGTAAACTATTTGGGAGAACCCAAAATCAAGGCTTTTTTTTTTCATGAGGAAATGTATTTGCAGACTGCCTAATCTTTGATATTATAGTCATTGTAGTATTAATGTAGCTTTAGATGATAAAGACTAAAAGATGGATGACTGGTTGGATGTTAGCCATGACCAGTATATCATTATCTTCCATTATTTTTATTTGTTTTTAGCAGTATCAGCTCGTAGTACGTTGTAATGAATATTGCTCAGAGGGGGTGTTGGAAGAAGTAGGTAGCATAGTTGTTTGCAAACTACAGCAAATAAAACTTTTGAAAGAGTAAGAAACTGGCCCTGCAGGTATTACCTATCTACATGCACATCCGTCTGCTGGTGTCATGTTACCTGTTCCTTACTGGCTTTGGTCACTTCGCCTACTTCTGGACCAAAGGGGACTACAGCCTCATCCGCTACAGCATGGTGAGTACCCCTCCCTGCTACCCTAATCCCCCCACCCGCAAACTTCTCCCTTGTTGCTGCCCTCTCTGACAGAGGCCCTGTCTGGTAAGGAGAAATGTGGGTAACCCTGATGTGGCCCTTTTGATGCAGTCCATCTGTGGTCTGACTGATCCTGTGTAACCTCTGCCTGTCCTGATACCTGCTTCTGTGAATCTTGGCACTGTGGGACAGTTTTTGTGGTCTTTGCTTCTTGTGATATGTGACATGCTTTTGTTGGGTATTGCAGTTGGTAGGGGAGTGTTGTGGATGATAATGTGGTTTGTGTGGTCTAGTTTTGATATTGTGTTGGAACTGATAGTAAAATTTTTACAAATTGTAAAAAAGGCTGAAGAGGTAGATGCCTTAGTTATTTGATACTTCCTAAATTGTAGAGGGCCATTAAAAAAAAGAACATCCCATACTTTGTTGTGAGTTACCCAGGTACTTAACTTTTTGTGTATTGTCAGAAAAAAGTATTATCTACTGACAAGTGTTTGATTAAACAGTATTGGCCTTTGCCATGAGCCAGCAATTCCATCTTTCATGAAATAGCATTGTATGAATGAGAAGGATGTGTTGTTGTTATTAGGTTCCTGCGTTAGAGCGCAGTTAAGACAAAGATTCCACCTCTACCAGTGTAAATGATAGTTCATCATACTGACAAATGGTTGACTCTGACATTGTCTTACATAGGACCTAACAGCAGTAGAGTAAAGCTTATATCCTCTCAAATGTTGATTTTTTTTTTAAAAGAAAGGAGGGGTGGGGGTGGGGGATTGTTAGAGAGTGGAAGTGATGGCTAAGATTAAAAAGATCTTAAATTTGTGCAATGGTAGAATTAACATTTTTGCTATGAGAAAGAAAAAAGGAAAAGTCTTATTACACTGAATGAACAGAAGAACAATCCACATCAAGTGAAATGAAATCAGCTGCTGAGTGTCAACCTATACTCCACTTAACATTTGATAGATGGAAAAAGTACAAGCGTGGTTGCCCCAAATGCACACAACATAGTGGCACACTTGATCATCAGTTTCTGCCAATGAAAGTAACTATTTTCCTTACAACCTTTATTCCACTGATGGGCAGTTCTGGAAAGACAGACCACTTGTGTATAATTAAGTAACTTTCCTAGAGAAATCTGTATTCTGTTTAGCTTCCAAGTTCATGTGATTTTACTGATCTTGATCAAAGATGATGTTTCCTTTCATAGCAAATTTGACAATACATTCCATGATTCAGACTACAATTTTGATCAGAAAGTAATGGTATTTGTAGAACACTGATTGCAGTCATGTGAGGTATTTATGAGACGATAATTTATACAAGTTGTGGGTGGAGTCTAAAGGAGGTGACAGATGAGGTTCCCGGACCCCACTGCCTGGGGTGGTGAGGTTGAAACAGATCCCAAATGGATCCTCCATTATCATACACGTACTTCTAAGTGGCTTGATGTGTCGCCTTCAACCCAGCCATTCGGAATAGGTCATGTTCTATTTTAAATGGATAGCTTGCATCCTCCAGCCAATCAGCTTTCATTATGAAGCCCATTCTTACAGTGGTATGTGAGCATGTGTGTCTTGTGTATTAGAGACTACTGAGCTCACAACAACCTTCACAATTGACTTCTTTTCAAATGTTTTATGTGTCTTTTCACTGTGACAGGTCAGAACAAACATGTTGAAACAGCCCTTCTGAATCAAAAGGTTGAAAATGACTGTGTGGCCCTAGCTTTAGAGCAGTAAGGATCAGTCTGGAATGACAGCAATAAGAAAAAGTCAGCTGGGAAGGAAGCTTCCTTTCCCAGTAGTCTTTGTAGGGCTGTAGGAGTTTGTCTGTTGTCCCATAGATGTTAGCAGAGAAATAGCTTAAGATTCCTAAAAAGAAAGAGGGTTATGTATAGGACTAAAAAGTAGTATGTGTGTATGTGATCTAAGAAGCATGTGCTCATGCATGCATGTGGGTGTATATTAATGTGATATACTGTGCATAAGGGCTTTCACTATGCTTGTAAATTTGCTGGGTTGTGCTTATAATACTTTTGGTTCTGTAATTATTTACAGGTACTCTTTTAATTTGTTATTTTTAGTCATTTGTTGCCCTTGAACCTCATGTGTTGTTCATGTTGTGTGACATTTGTAGAGAAAAAGTTTATTTGCTTCCAGTTCATAGATATTCTCTTTGACTTTGGTGTTTCCAATGACTGATTTGGTTCTTGAAAACATAGTTTTTATCTTTTTTCATTCTTGTGAATCAGAACTTTTCTATTTCTTTATTTGTGCCATAAAGAGTGTTGTTCAGTAATAATTTTCAGACATTTTTAGACATTTTAGATCCTAGGCCTGTTGCATCCCAGTGTTGGACTAATGGTTTTGTTATTCAGTTCAGCATCAGCCATTCTATAGGGTCTTTGATGTGCTGTCCTGTCAGCAAGATTGATGGGGTGCTCAACAGCATTGTCAGTGTTTGTTTTTGCTGAGCAAAGAATTGAGTGACACTTGGGTCAGAACATACATTTTCTTCTGCTTAAGGGGGACAAAAAGAGGTGTGTGAAGCCAATGCAGCTCTGTAGATCATTACATATCTCATTATGGTGGTGTATTGTCATATCATATGTGATTTTTTTCTCACTTAGGAAAAAAACAGTGGTTATATATATTAGGTATCTTAGATAACCAGTGTGCACTTGCACATCCACACACATCCACACACACACCACACCACACCACACACTTACACCCTTTTAAATCACAGAACACAGTCAAGATGTACATGAGTTATGCTTAGGCACAGGAGCAGTTTATGTGTATGTATACACATGCTCCTCACAAATCTTGCATCTGATTACTACTGATTTCTGGCATTTTTGTCTTGTGCTAGTATGTGGTGGTCTTTCAGATTAATTGAAGTGTGTGGGTGTGTGTGTGTGTGTGGTGTGTGTGTGTGTGTGTGTGCGTAGTGTGTGTGTGTGTGTGTGTGTGTGGTTGTGTGTGTGTGTGTGTGTGTGTGTGTTCATGCCATTGTGTGTGTTTGTGCCATTGTGTGTGTATACATGTGGCTTGTGTTAATATACACTGCATGCGAGTATGCATTGGTGCACGTGTGCATAGACAAATGTTTTTGTGCTTATGTTAAAGCACAGAGCCTCCAAGTAGTCTTGTACTGTACTGTTTTCTTTTGTCCATAGTCTTTCCATGCTAAACCTCTTGCTTCACCCTTTCTGTCTTAGTATTCTTCACCCAGTAGTTTACAACGTGTTGTTTTTGTTAGTGAGCCTGACAGAGAGACATATTGCTTGTGTCATTGTGGTTAGAATATTTAGAGATTTGTCCCTAGTGTGCATAAACAGAATAACAGCTTTAACTGATTCAGAGTGAGCTTAGGGTGCAGTCTGTCTGAGAAAGGTTACCACAGGAGAAAAAAAAACAGTTGTAGATTCCTTTTGCGATTATTGTGGTGTAACAGTGGGCTGTTGTTGTAATGAAATTGTGAGTGATACTGGTGTATTTCCTCACAATATTCATTTGGTTTCATATCTTATTTAGTCTTTCTTTTCTGTGTCTCAGTTTACCTGGAGGGTATCTGGGTATGCTTGCATCCACCATACAGTTCTCTGTATGTCTGATTCATTAACCTGACGGTATATGCCACTTAATTAATCAGTAAACCAGTCAGCTGTTCATTAATGAACCGATCTGATTTTCATGTCAGTATTTGTATGTGTAAGCACATGTAGTGTGTGTGTCTTGCGTGCGTGCGTGCGTGGATGTGTGGTGTGGTGTGGTGTGCGTGCATGTATGTATGCATGCATTATAATTGCATGCATACATGTATGTCATTTGTGCTCATGTATTGTTTACGTATCTCATACATTTACCTTTCCTACATAATGGTCAACATTGTCTGTTTTCATATATATATATTGGTTTATTTTCTCACAAAGTAGCATTCATGTCAGTCAGATTATAAACTGATACAGTCTGTCCATCCTTCAGTCCTTGCATTTTTTCCTACTTGTGTAATTGTTTGCTTATACACAGATGGCTTTCTTTTTTTTAACCTTTGAATTGTTATAAGGTCATCAATTTGTTGAATCCTAGAAACTATCACCATAAGTTTATATGTGGTTGGTTAGCAGCACAGGATCTTTCCATTTTCAGGAATAGAAGTAGGAACAAAACTAGATGTGTAGAGGAAAAGGACAAGGGTCAGATTGTGGGGTAAAGAAGAGTGACTATATAGCATTATCCTCTTCAGCCCAATGCTATTGATTCAGAGGCAGTTTGCTTTGCATGAGGTGTTGATTGCATGAGTGGATTGCTTTGAACAAGAAACATGAGGTCTGCTTTTGTTTGGAACTTTCCTCAAGGTCAATGAGACCTGTATGAAGGCAGCGTTATGTGAAAGTGCTTTATCATTGGTTTGTCATCATTATCATCAACATCACTACCAGTGTTATCATTATTATTTGTAAAATGTGTTTCTTCTGTTCATGTCCTGTAAATCCTCTGGGCACAGTTGTATGACTTGAAAACTTAGCGTCACCTCCCCACAGCCTTTTGTGTTAGTTTCTTTCTGGGGGTTTTTGGTTTGTTTTTCCTAAAAAAAATATTTATGGCACAACTCTAATATTGACAGAATGTCCTTAACCATGTTGTGGGAGAGAGAGAAAAAAAAAAGTTGGCTGTTTTTTGTAGAGTACTGATGAAAATGAAATTAAATCTGGGGTGGGTGTAGTACTACCCTTTTGTGGATGGGCCTTGTGGTTTGTGGGGTATGTATCTTTAAGCTAGCGGGTGCACTGCTGGGTTGTTTCGTTGCAGCATGGGTGTCGACACTGTCAGATTTTTTGGCACTCCAGAAAGAACAGCTTGCGACGCGTGTTAGAAGTAAGTTCTGTGCCTGTGTGCCTTGCTGCTGCTGCTGCCTGCCTGCCTGCCTGCCTAGCTGCCTTGTGTGGGTCTGATGTATGGGCCGACTGACTGCCTGTCTTCTGTGGTCTTCTCTGTCGCTTCCCTTCAGCTCTTCTTGTTTTGTCCTTTGTCCTTGCTAGCATAGTCACAGATTTTTTTGTCGTGTGGGTGGGGCGGGGGTGTACTTTTTCTTTTTATAAAAATGTAGAGGGCACTTATTCTCTATGTTTGTAATTGATTATGGATTTCTTTTTTTTTTTTTGGGGGGGTTGTACTTTTTATAAAAATGTAGAGGGCACTCATTCTCTATGTTTATAATTGAATGTGGATTTCTTTTTTCTTTTTCTTTCTTTTTTTTAATAAATTTTTTTAATTTTTTTATTGTGAAATGACAGTTTGATCATAATAATTCAGTTTAAGTCTGTCTCGTTTTGCTTCTTTTTAAGAACCTATTGCAAGAAATAGGTTTCTTTTGGACAAACTTGAAAAAAAGAAAGCACAGTCTCAGAAATAGATATGGCTTGTATAATTAAATCATTTTTCCAGCCCCTCTTTAAAAGATAAAATCTTACAATGCCTGCATTGATATGTGTAAGTAGAAATATATTTAGATACAGAATTATAGACAAATATGTAAATATATTTTAAGTAATAGTTTGTCTTAGGGGGAATGTCAGGGGGTGGGGGTGGGGGGGATGTTGTTTGGTTATATTGTTGTTGATTTGGGTTGGGGTTTTGTTTTTGTTGTTTTTAGCATCCTGTATTATTGTTCTTATTTTTGTAATCAGGAGTCAACTGTGTGACTGATCATCATGTACTCGATATATTTTTTCACATTTTATGTTGATGTTGTGTTCATTTCTTATTTACCAGCTTAAGTCAACCTTTCATCTTGTTTGTATTAACCTCTGGACAGAGTGAGATTTTAATTTTTTTTTCCTTTTTCTCTGTAAGGAAAACTAGGTAGCTGGTTTTTATGAAATGGATCAGTGTAGCAGAAAGTAGGCTTACTTACATGTACCAGTACACACACAGGCAGTGATTTGTCATAGGTCATTCAGGCCAGGCAGGGAATTCTAATTTCTTTTCAAGAGAGGATTGCAATATTTCTGCTGCCATCAAACCGTAGGTGAGGAGGATTCCAGTTCCCCTTTGATGAACAGATCATAAGACTGAAAGTTGAAATGCTGTTCCGACCAATAAATAAAAAAGATATTGATCCATTGCCCCTTCTCACCCAACACCCCCCCCCCCACCCCCACCCCCCTCCTTGCTTTACTTGAGCTCCAAGGTTCACCAATGGAGATGTTTTGTGTATGTGACTGTTTGCACACCATTAAGGTAGCAGCATTCCAACTTCAGGGATGATGGTTAAACATGACCGCCAGTGTACATCAATTTTTTATATTCTGTCATCCATTCCCACCAAACAGGTTTTTAGCATGTGTGCAAGATTTGCCCACTGGACCTCAGTTTATAATTTCATCTGAAGGATTGGTGGGGGGGGAGTGGAGTCGGTACTCCAGGAAAAAAACCCTCCCTTGAATGGGCAGGTTGGTGGTGGCTCAAACCCAGGTCATCACTTCACAAGCTCTGTGCTCTAACTGCTAGGCTATCCTGCCCCTCAACAGTAAGAGTACAAATGCCTCATGGATATAATAATAATAATAATAATAATGTATGGAATTTATATAGCGCTGAATCTTGTAAAGCAACAAATCAAAGCGCTCAGATTTTATTTCATACCACTTTAAGTCACGGCAGATTTCTCTCCGTGAAATTCGGGCTGCTCTCCCAGGGGAGAGCGGGAGAACGCGTCGCCACTTAGCGCTGCGCCACCCTTTCACCCTTTTTTTTTCTGCAGCTGTATTTGTTTCCCTATCAGAGTGGCTTTTTTCTAAGAATTTTGCCAGGGACAACTCTCTTGTTGCCGTGGGTTTTTTTACGTGCGCTAAATAATTACGTGTAACACACGGGACCTCGGTTTATCGTCTCATCCGAAAGGTTATGTTCCCTTTAATAAGCACAGTAAGGACACACTCTGATGCCCATTAGACCAATGGTAGATGATAAGGGTTGTGGTTCTGTTTAGACTTTCGGATAAAGAGTTCTCATTCTCATCTTGCCAAATGATAAAGAGAGGTCATATTCTCATGAGACTAACACACAAAAATAAAGGCTTGAATTTTCAAGTCATCACTAAGTGTTCATCATAACATCCATCATCTGCTGTCATTGTCATTTATCTGCTGTTACTGAAAATGTTGTACAGTACAAATCAATACAGTATAGCACAACACAATACTTTGATATACTTTGCATAAGGATGCCTAAGTGATACGAGGCAAATTGTACTCTATATATCTTTGTTTTATCTGTGTTGCAAACAAACTGCTGTGAAATTCTTGAATTACTTTATCTCTTATAAATCATTTAATCATTTCCTTTTTCATCTAACATCCTTTAAAAAAAAAAGTTTCATCTAACTTGACATCATTATTTTTTAAAGTTAAACTCATCTACTGTGAGAGACTGAAATGGACAAGGCTTAATGAGCAAATAGATGCGTGATTCAAAATTATTTTACCGAGTTTGGTAATTCAAAGATTAAGTTTAGTGACTAAGAGTTTGAATGGTTAGGGGTCTCCTGCCTGTGTGCCCCCAGCCCACCCATTAGGGTTTCTGTCCCTGAGCTTGGGATTCTGATGTCCTATAGAGTCGGATCAAACTGTTCACTTATCATATATTATTTGCTGCACAGAATTTTCAGTAGAGAAATAGATTCATTTTGAATTGCAGTTTTGCTCTCTTTGCAGAGTCTTGTGTATGCATGACAAGGAGGAAAGTACGTGTTGTTTGCATTTGTGTTCCTCTCATCCTCCGAGTGTTGACACTGTACCTGGTTGCTCTCTTTTTCTCTTTTCATAGATTCCTCCTCACATTACATAACCACACTCTCTGATGGAAAGCAGTGTTCATGTTGCATGTACAACATGTGTGTTTTTGTTTACATTGCTCTGATATCTTCTTCCAACACCTCCACCCCCCCCCCCAAAGAGAAGAAAAGACAAACAATTCTTTTATTTAAAATGTGTTTTTCATTTATTGGTTAACTTCAGTTTGAACATTTTTTTTCATTCCTCAGCTTGAGTTCCTAGGTTCACCAATGATGAGATTTTTGCAAATGTGACCATTTTTCCCCACCATTAAAAGTAGCTGCATTCTTACTTTGGGGATACTGCTGGGATTTGAACCTGCCAGTTTTGCCAGGACAGTCAGGAGGTACCTCCATGCTCTTTCTGATTTTCAACTGTTGTGGGTTCTTTTGATGTGCACAGCTCTGTAAGCACATGGGTCCAACTGGTTTAGAGTCTCCTCCAAAAGACTTGACATTCAGTTTTAATTTCCCATCAAACTGGGAAGAAATGGCAGGGCTGGGAATTGAACCCAGAACCTTACCGTTTACTTGTTAAGTAATTGAGCGTCTAAACCGTCCTTGCAGCCTTCCTTCCAGAAACATTTGATAAATCAAATGGCAAGTTGAAAATGCGTTACCTGCCAGAAGGTTTTGCCTATAATTATTAGTAGCTGTATTAGTGAAGATGACATCCTGGGCACAGGCTTGAAGAGTTAGGGTTTGTTTGTGACCTTTCTTTTCTTATTCCTCTTTTCTACCTGCACAGATTTGTCTTTGCTTTTGTGCGTGTCTTTTAATATTTTCACTTTCCACTGATGAACTGTTGGTAGTGGTTACAAAGTATTGATATGAAGGTATACACTCTTTTTTGACTATTGTAGGTCTTCGTCTGTGGCTGTCTTTTATTTGTAAACTTCTTCTATGGAAAAAGTATGAGACATTCACAAGTGTTTCTCGTGTTTGAAGTGTCCTGTCACATCTGTGGTCAGTTTCTGTTTTAGCTTGTCATTGACTATGGGGACTTGTTATTTGTTTCTTTCTCAAGTTTAAGCTTCCTTTCTCTTGGTATTAACATTTTTTCTGAAAATTTCTATGGTAATATATTGCAGTTTTCTTTGGGTGTTCGTTTTAGTAATTCTCTAGTTGTCTGTAAAAGTTTTCTAATCATTTATTTTCATCCTTCAGACCATAATATGTGTGTGTGTGTGTGTGCACTACATGTTTATATGTATGCACACATATTTGTGTGAATAAATACAATTATCCTATTTAACTTCCCTTTTTGTTTAGTATTTTCTTGGGGGGGGGGGGGGGGGGGGGCTATTATTGAAAAGGCATCAGTTTAATGGTTTAAAAAAAAAAATTTTTTAGAGCATCAATCATCTAGTTGACAATTGGGTGGGTAGGTCAAAACCAGGTAATGACTTTGCTTCATTTGTCACTGTGAAAAAATTACAATTGTTGGTTGTTTGGATTAATCTCTTATTCCTTTTTTTTTTCTTAATGGCTGTGTTCTCCAGAAAATTAGCTAAATTTAAAACAATATGAAGTGTGTTGATGTTTATCCAGGAAGATATTTTTGACAAGGTATCTAAGTTGATTGCCCAATATTCAGGTGTGTGTGGTGGGTGGGGTGGGGGTGGGGCTAACTCTGACTTTGTACTTAATAGTAATCTGTTGACACTTCAGTATGTGCTTTATTTGGGGGGCTGCTACTTTTTAGAGACTATGTGACTTTTCTTTTTAACCCGTTATGCCAGCTTCAGTTTCCAGAGTAGAAAATTTAGTGTTGCATTATTTTAGAGAGAAAGAGAGAGAGTGTGCTGTGTGTGTTATGTATGTGGGGTGTGTGTGGGTGAGTGAGAGAGAGAGAGGGAGGTGAGGAGATTATTTAGTTAACATACTGTGTAGACTAAGTAAGCATGTGATATACTGAAGTCTGTTTTTGCTTGTTCTAATCCTCTGCTTATGCTTGCTTTTGGTGATGTTGTTTGAGAGTGCAATATATAACCATCTATGTTGCATGTTGTGTGAATGTAACAGTAAATAAAGGACTGAAGGAAGGAGGGGTGGGGATGTTCTCTGCTATATCATCATTTTGTTTTCATGTGTTTGGTCATATTCATTTGTGTCCTTCTTTCATATTATATCATTGTTATTGAAGCCATTTGAATTGTATGGATGTGAGATTCTGTGAAATGATCAGGCTAAAGATAGTATTCATTGTGGATGATTGTGCTTACCGTCACTGCTACAAAGGTTGCTCAGAATTGTGTGCAGAGAATTTTGTCTTGACTGAATACATTTTTGTTTCTGATTTCCTCTTACAGAAATACACACGCACACACATAGTCACACTTAGACACACACATGCACACACACTCACACACACACTCACACACACACACACTCGCTGCAGCACACACACACATGCATACATGCTCACATGTGCACACACACTGGTGTGCATGCACATATATGTGTATATATATGTATATAATATATATTAGGTATGTACATTAAAAAAATATATTATCTAGTACATTAACAAATCTTAAAACTATTATATGAAAAGGACACCTAGAATAACAGTTTTCTTATATTAAGCATTGTTGGGGTTAAGACTGACTGTGTTGCCTGTTCTTGTGTTATGTGATGTGAAGTATTTACACATAGATTGACGGTGTGTGTGTGCATGCATATGTCAGGTTGTTGTTGCAGTATGTTGGCATGTAAGTGTGCCCTTGCTTTCTGCTGTCTGCCAAAGAGAAATTATAATGAAAATCTGTGGTTGCTGACATTCTCTTCATCTGATACATATGTCATTTTGAGATGATAAAGGGGTTTTGTTTAGTTTGAGTTTGATTCAGCGTTTCAAGTGTGAAAGTGGTGGTGGTCAGCGGTGCTCAATGAAGAGAAGGGAGAGTCGCTGTGGCTGTGTGCAGGTGCTGTTCCGGTTAAACCTGCTGGTGGTCGTGCTGTGTTTTGTGATGAACCGCCCCTACCAGTTCTACTACTTTGTGCCCCTAGTCTCCTTCTGGTTCCTGGTCATCTACCTCCTCATGGTCATCTGGCCCCACATCACCCAGGAGTCTGTGGAAGGTCAGCTGCCTTAGTTGATGGGAAGTGGTCAGAATGTCTACTGAGTTTATCTAAGTAGTTTGCAAGGTCCTTGAAGATCCAATATAGTATATCGCAGAAAAGTGTTTGCATTTTGACGTATTACACATACATACATGCACATGCATGTGTGTTCTTAGGCATGCACACATATAAATATACATATGTGGGTGCACACACTACACACAGGTACACACACACACACAAGCATGCTCACAAATGCATATGTGCTATGTCACTTGATTGGCATTGAGTTTCTCTCATTCTTGCTTTTTTCTGCTGTGTTTCATCTCTCTCTTCTACAAGGGTGTGATTGTCCTGATTGTGAGGAGACAGTACAGTTGATATTTACTCATGAATTAAACTCTCCCATCTCAAGTTATTTTAGTCATCTTTTAAGAGGCGTAGGGATGACTCTAAATGGACTATAATATAAAGTGAACACAATTGATATTTAGGCAAGCACATCTGACAACACAGATGTCTCATTAAAAAAAACCCAACCCAAAACTCTGATGTTTCATTAGGGAGATTTATTATGAACTGCAAATGCATAGTAGATGGCTTTGAATGCCGTGCTTGCAGATATCTTAATCAATTTATGTTTCTTACAGCATATGTTTCGTTTTGTTTCAGCGAACATTTTGCACTACTTCTACATGGTGATAAAGTTGATCATCCTCATTGTTGTCATTTCCCTCTTCTATCTCTCTGAGGTAGGTGAAAAGTAGACTACTATATTTGTGTTTAAAACTCAGTGACTCGGGAACAGTTGATGATAGAGATATTCTTCTTATTTCTGCCATCATAGCATTGTGTGTGAGCGTGTGTGTGTGTGTGTATTTTAGTGTGTGTTTTAGTGTATGGTTTTGTTTTTGTAATGTGGTATTTTGGGGGGTTTCTTATCTATATTGTAGAAAATCTGCCGAGAAATATATAGTACATTTTTAGTTATTGTGGAAACCATCTTATGAAAAGGGACATGAAAGTATTTTGCTTCCACTTGTATGATTGTAAATGTGTTCTGTTGATGTTTAAAGGGCACTGTTGATATCTAAAGGACAGAATGCCAGATGTATTGTAAAGTAAAATAACTGCGTCCACTGAACATTGGGATGACTAGAGTCGAGAGTTCTGTTTATTTAGTTTCTTCTCCAGTCATGACAACTGTAAAGTGTGAATGAAATACATCTTTTGAGGGAGAGGGAGGAAGGGGGTGGGGGTAGTTTGCTAACATGCTTTCACATTTTTTTCCATTTTGAACATTTCTTTAGAGCAGTGCCTACGGATGTTAAGGAAGCTACAGTGTTGCATGGGGTGTGCAGGTGTTTTTTGAAAAGGTGTTCCTGACCCGGCCATTTAAAGGCCTCTTTGTCACCTCTGATGACTCCATACATGAGTGGCGCTTCCGCTGGCAGCTGGACCGCATGGTAGGTAACCGAGCGTCTCTCACACAGTGCAGTAAATCCTGTTAAATCTATGTGCATAACGCCCACAGCTAGTTTTCCTTTTTATCACTGCGGATATTTAGTACTTGCTTGAATTAAGTACTGGGTTCTGCTATATGCATGTATTCATCAGCCAGCATGGATTTGATTGTGTGAGCAATGTTACAGCAGTTGCTGTAGATTTCGTATGTTCATCTGAACACTAGTAGGTGTGTGGGCGTGTGCATGTGCCTGTGCAAGTGTGTGTGTGTGCATCCTTGTATGTGTGTTCCTGCAAGTAGTTGTATGAATGAGCGTTTTTATCTCTGATTTTTAACTGAACATCATGATGTGATAAAGGATTGTGTCAGCTGAACAGTGAACAGATTTTTACGGGGGGGGGCAAAAAGTGTACAGCTTTGCAGATAAAGGGTTTGGGGGAATGTACGTAACACTTTTTTCCTTAAACCTGATGATGTTATATTTAATTTTGCTTTATGTTTACAGCTGTTTGTGACAGAAGTGTGATACAGGTTTATGAATGAACAGTGTGTTCACTGATGTGTTAATTTAAACTGCTTGCATGGATCAAGAAACAGTTATAGTAATGCCTGTACATATAATCTCTGTGACGTTGATTCGCATAAAGTGAAGTGTTTAAGCTTCTTATTCAGTATGCCATTGTAACAGGTTATTGATGACCAGATGGTAAGAGTTCAGGGCGCTGTTTCAGTGAGGCATCCTGTAGTTCAGGGTTTCTGTATGCTGTCTTTCATGCGGGGAGCTATGTATACATATGGGTGTGACTGTAGATTTTGTCCTTTGTTAAATTACATTACTTTAACAACAAAAAATCCAAAGAAATTGTGGAACAGACTTAAAGAGAAAAACAAAACTGACAAAAAATTAGATAAATAAAAGTAAAATATATGCCAAAAACTTGGAAATTAAAAAACTGATTTAGAAGGGGCTGACTAAAGGTATAGTAAGATTGTGAATTGAAATATTCTTTTATTTTCTTTGTTTATCAAAATTTTGTGTATTGAAGTGGTGACATTTTATATGAAAATTCCTAGAGATTATGCATTTTTGAAAATGTTGTGACCACTTTTATGATATAGATTTATGTAATTTTTTTTTATTAAATGTATATATTGTTTTTCTTCAAGTAAACAGATAGCATTTTATTCTCATTGACAAATATGTGAGAAAATATTTTTAGCCAAAAAAATAGGTATTTCAGATAAAGCTAGTACAGATTAAAGCATACAATGATGAGGAAAAGAAAAATTGTATGTACTTTATGTTAATATGTGTGTCAGGTGTTTCAAAGAGCTCAGACTTTAAGGTTTCTGATATTTCTCAATGTACTTTATTCATCATATCATGTTTAGAAACAAAGTGGGCACCCAACTAACCCAAATCAGCTAATTCCTGTAAAGAAGCAACAGTCAACAAAAATTTTGCATGCTTGCAGAAATGTTTAGTAAACAGAATGGAATGAACGAGTTTTGTGATTGTTCAAAGAAAAGTCATTATAAAAAGCAGATAAACAGAAGGAAATAATTTGTGTGTGTGTGGAGGGGGAGTTCATTTTGTGATAAAAAGCTATTATTACCTCCAGTGACTGTGAGGGCGTTTGTGGCCGTGTTCCCATTTCCCCTCTTCTTGAAGTCCTCTGAACCTTTTCATTATGATATCACTCTTGCCATAATGTTAAATCAGCCATGTATTTTTTACACAGCCTGATTTGCTGTATATTTTGGTGACTGTTGCTTGAAATTTGACTGTTTCAATAACTTGGCACATTCACAATATGCTGCACAGGTTACGGTCTGCTTAGTTGACTTGACTGTTACAGGGTGGAAATGTATCACGTCAGAAATAAGAAATTTGATATTATCTACCAATACAGTATTGGAGTGTATTTTTGTCCAGAGAACTGCAGTTCTGTTCACCTTTTCAGTGATAATCAAATTCTGCTAGCTGTTGACAAGGGTTATTCCATCCTTTCTTTACCTGGATATAAACCTAAGGGAATAACTACACATTTCTGGCTTGAAATAGCAGGCAGGCTGAGAATTATCTTACTCATACATTTGCAGTAATGTCACATGTTTTAAGCATTTTCCTCAATATTTTGCTGTGACAAACTCTGTTTTTGTTGGATACCACTCTATATGTAATACATTCTCAGTTCTTTCAATACTGTGTATTATAGTCTTGAATGGTTAGTATGAACCAGTACTATATAGAGGTCAGAGCATAAGGAAGAGTGTCAGCTTGGGCTGCAGTAAAGATGATAACCAAAAACTGCAGATAATAATAATAATATATGGAATTTGTATAGCGCTGAATCTTGTAAAAAACAAACAAATTGAAGCGCATGTGTGGGGACACAGACTGTTCTTCTCAAGGAGAACATGGGGGTGATGGTAAAACAGAAACTATAGAACACAGCAAAAAACAACATCATCAGAAGTTTCAAAGAGACATTTGAGACTTACATGTTGTGCACAGAGTGTTTGCCACATACTGGAGTGTGGAATACTTGAAAGCAGCAGGGAAAATTGTTGTACTGTTAAGAAATTAAAGGTTTGTGTGCGCTGACTGTGGACAGAGTGTGGTGTATGGGATCCTGTTTGCCTTTGGCTATCAAGTGATGCTTCGCTACAAATGGATCGAGGACAACCACAGCCAGCACCTCTTCTCTCGCCCCATCTCCTGGGCCCTCTGTCTCCTTGGCCTTGTGGGCATTGGGGTTAGTGCCTGTTCACCTTTTACTCACTTATGTCTTTTAATACATGTATATTTATATATTTATGAAGTGCAGTGTAATAGTTCAGATAGGTGAATTTTTGTTGTTGCACATTCCCCAGCGCAAGCATCCTGGGGGTCATCCAGAATGTGCGCTCTTTCTCACTCATCATACCTGGGAATCTCTGTGAGACCACATGTACACACGTAAAGTGAAAGTTTGCATGTGTGGCTGTGTTCACTCACCCTACCATATATCGTATAAGGCAGCAGTACTCTTATTTCAGAGGATGGATTCATTTTGAATGTACTGGAGGCATCAGCAGACATAGATGTGATGATCTTAGTAAGATGGCTGTTACAGAGAGCAAAGGTCCAGGATGGACAATAATATTATATAATACAATATATTATACACGTACCCGAATTGAAGCACCTCCTGAATAAGCTGATACTCTTGCAGAAAAACAAGCAAACTGTAAAGTATTCTGTGTATGCCCATGCACGCTCACTAGTTTATGTTAGGTCTTTTCTTTTCTTTTGTTCTTTTTTTTTTTTCTAGATTAAACTTTGAATCTTCATTTTGAAGATGAGAGAAAGGTGATCTAAAATCTGTTTATCTTTTGCCTGTATTCAGCCAGGTTGGTAGGTTTAAATGCATTCTTCTCTTTTTAGAGAAAAAAAACTCTTATGCTTTCTTGATTTCTAAGCTATACTCAAGGGATTATCACTACACGTCAGCAATATCATCAGATGTATTCTGCAGTTAGAGTCATACAGGAATGTCAAATCATGGGGGAAGAAACATGTAGTGGTGTCTTGAACAAAAAACAAAATGCAAGGAATATGGGGTTTGGTGATAATTTTTTTCAAAACTTTTTAATAAGTTTCTTTTATTAAAACATATGTTAAAACTTGAGTTGACTTCATCATGTGTATTTCAGAGTTACGTGGTCTTCTCCTTCCTGTGCAGCAGTAAGCCACAGTGTAATGATGTCCATTCCTACATTGTCTTCATTCCGGTGAGCATGTGCTATCACACTCTTGGTTTTCTCTCTGTGTGTCTATGCTTGCACTTGTATGAATGCTTGTGCAGGTATCAAATATTGTTTAATAAGTACATGTATGGATGTCTTGTGTGTGAGAGAGAGAGAGGGTTATTTACTTAATTTGCATACTGTACTTAAATTTGAGATGTTCTGTGAAATGCACTCCCCTCTCACCTGCCTATGAACACACAAATTGGTAATATGTGACCGACCTTCCACCATAAATTGAGTCGAATCGCACCTGACCCACATTTCCATTAGGAGTGACTTTAGGCAGGTGAGGGTCAGGTTGTTGATTTTGAGATTTAAGTTGTTTATAAAACTGCAAGCTTTCTTCTACCTTTTATGGAAGTACGAAGGTGTAATTTTGTTTCCATATACTTTAGAAACGTGTTTATTAAAGTCACCGATCCCCTCATACTGGCCACCTATCACGATGCAAAATTTGTCATTTTCCCATTTTGTCACTTCCTGAAGTCTAGCATTTTATTTTGTAATAATTTTTCATAAAATTGTTCAATTTTCAATCTGTTTTGTTGTATTGAATAGCCTTTTTTGTTTTGTTTCATACTTGGGTGCTTCTGCTATATAAGTCATCTTATTCCTCCTGTTCATCAACTAATTCATGATGGTGATAAAATAATCAGTTTGACGTGGTTGCTTTGTCATAGATCATATCCTACATATTGTTGAGAAATGTCCCTGGGTGGCTGCGGACCCGATACAGCACCTTCTTCGCCTGGTTTGGCAAGATCTCCCTGGAGGTAAAGATGTACCTTTCATCACTTTACTGATCCTTGCTGTATTAACTAATTATATACAGTGTGCATAGTACTTCACCCCCACCCCCATCCTACACCGCCCCCCCTCCCCCCGCCATTCAATGGTGAGATTTTGGCTATGTGGCCTTTTTTTTCTTCTTAACCCACCATTAAGGTAGTGCATTCCTAAAACATGACACCTGTGTACATATGTGGTTTTTTTAACCATTGCCATCCGTTCCTACCAGCACAGAATGGGGTACTCTTCTGAAAGTTGGAATGTATCTTTAACATGTGCAAGACGTTTTACCTGATTTTGCACATCATCCTAAGGATTTTGGGGGGAGTGGAGTCAGTAGTGATGTAAACTCAGGGTAAAATCCCCTAAAACTGCCTTGGTGGCTCAGTCCCGGGCCATCAGATCATGAGCACAATGCTTTATCCACTCAGCTGTCCCTCTCTTCGCCCAACATAGTAATATGAATGTGCTTGCATATTAATAGCTTTTGATGTCAGGAGAGGACAGTAGCCTTTGTTGGCAAAGTGAAGCAGTTTTCATGTTTTGAGGCATTCTTACTCTGTAGCCCAGGAGAGGGGAAGACTCCAGGAGTGGGGGGTGTTTGGGTGGTTTTTTTGTCCCTCAGCAAGAGTTCTGAGTTTCACGGATGGTGATATTTTGCATGTGACCATTTTTGCCCACCATGAAGGTATCCACATTCCAGCTCAGGGGATCATCAGGTTTGACTTGCCCAAAACTCTGCTCCAACAGCTCCTCAAGGAGTAAAGGTAGAAATCAGATTAGATCTTGTACTTCTCTGCTAGGATCAGCATGTGGAGTTATATCCATCCATTACCTCTCCCTCACACTCTCTTTTGTATGTATTTCTCCAAGAGGACAAATACTTAACAGCCAGGTGAACTGGAGCACTTGGAATAGGGTTATGCAGTCACTTATTCAATAGCAACCTGTACAATTGCAGGAGGATGGGGGTGGGGAGAAGGAATGATGGATTCAGTAGATGGTGTCAGCATTCAGAACTGTATGAGAAATTTACTTTGTAATTTGAATTTTTTGTGTGTATGGTTTCTGTCTTTAAAAAGGGGTTTTGTTTTTTTGAAGAGAATGTTAAAAAAAAAGATGTGTAGAAAATTAGATGAATTTGGGTTTTCAGTGATGCTGACTACTGTAGAAAGCAGAGGACCTTCCTTTTTTCCCCTACTTTTTAAAGGGGTTAATCAAGAAGCTGCTCATGTCATTTTCTTCATCTGAAAAAGTGTTAGTCTGGTGCTTGTAAAAAAAAAAAAGGCCTGGTGTTTGTTATGCCATTGAAGAAAAACAACATGACTTTTATGTAGTCATTGCCACTTTTATGGGGTGTATTTTTTCTTGTTCCTGTTTAAAATAATTGTTGGTAATTAAATTCTGAACACAAAAAAAGTCTGCTTTTTTTTAATTGTTTTTTTTCCCCATCTGCCTTGCTCAACGGGGTTCTTTTGAAATGAATACTTCATATCGCAACTTAAAGGTCTTGTAAAAGCATTTAATGTGTAACAGCAACACTTTGCATGCACCTTTGTGTCTGATGTGTAATAAGAACACTTTGCACACACCTTTAGCTGAACATTTACTTAATATACACGGGGACTGGATGTAAAAAAAGCACATAAGTGCTTATTCCATTATCCTCGATATAAAAGAATAAAATAAAAAATAAAATGAATAAAAAAAATGTAAGCTAAACAAACTGACAGTCTCCTGTGGAGTGTACACAGTATGTGACTAACAGACTTGAGGTACCGATGGTGTTGCAGCTGTTCATCTGCCAGTTCCACGTGTGGTTAGCGGCAGACACGCACGGCGTTTTGGTGCTGCTGCCCAGCTATCCCGTGCTGAACGTGGTGGTCAGCTCCTTCATCCTTATCTGCATCGCCCACGAGGTCTCCGTCATCACCCACGCCTTGGCCAAGTATGCCGTGCCTGACGACTGGAGGGCCGTGCTGCGCAACCTGATTGTGTTCGGTGCTGTTCTCCTCCCCATTTGTATCGCCAACGGGGTGCTGGTCTGGTGAGGTCATGTGCCGTCAAAAGACTTTTCTTTGTGCTGAATCAGAATAACTGCCAGGACTGAGAAATCTGTGTGCTGGAGCGAACCCAAACCAGAAGGAAGAGTTTGGGGTGGTCTTGTAGTTACGTTTGCGGGTGGGCTCTTTTTTTCTTTCTTTTTTTTATATGCTGGCCTGTTGCTGTTGAGGGAAACGTTGGGGGAAAAATCAACTACATTGGAGCTTGTGTTGTCAATAGTTATGGGGAAGGTTGCTGAGGGGAATGTAAGAGGGTGCCATGCGACAGGTGTTCCTTTCTTTGATAATCTCTCCAGCTGTCTTCCACACCACAGCCAGTATTTTGGGAATGCTGCAGGTATCATGTGGTGGTGAGAGAATGGCAGTGTGAAATGTACAAAAAGGAAGTGTCAGTGTTCAAAAGGAATGTCCATAATGGAAGTGTGAATGTAAAGAATGGAAAAGTGAAGGTATGATGAGGAGGCGTGAATGTATAGAATAAATTACAGAAAGGAGGTGCAAATGTACAGAATGAATTACAGGAAGGGGGTGTGAATGTGTAGAAAAGAGGTGGGAATGTGTTGATAGAAGGTGTGAACTCTTCAGATGGCAGTGTGAATGCACTGAATGGCATGCACAGAATGGCATTGTGTGAATGCGCTGAATGGCAGTGTAAATGCACAGAATGGTAGTGTGTGAATGCGCTGAATGGCAGTGTGAATGCACAGAATGGCAGTGTGTGAATGCACTGAATGGTGGTGTGAATGCATTGAATGGCAGTGTAAAGGCATAGAATGGCAGTGTGAATGCACAGAATGGCAACGTGAATGCGCTGAATGGCAGTGTGAATGCACTGGATGGCAGTGTGAAGGCATACAATGGCAGCGTGAATGTGCAGAATGGCAATGTGAATGCACTGAATGATGGTGTAGATGTTCTACAGAATATGGTGGTATGGATTACTACATAATAGTGGTGTGAATGTACTACAGAATGGCAGTGTTTATGCATAGAATGGTAGCATGAATACGCAGAATGGGGATGTGATTGTACTATGGAATGGTGGTGTTTATGCACCAAGTGGTGTTATGAATGCACAGAATGGCAGTGTGAATACATAGAATTGTGGTGTAAATGAGTGTGAATATACTGAATGGTGGTGTAAATGCACAGAATGGTGGTATGAATGCACAGAGTTAATGCGCAGAATGGTGGTATGAACGCACAGAATGAATGTACAGAATGGTGGTGTGAATGTGTTAGATTATAGTATGGGAATGGTGGTATGACTGCAGTGAATGGTGACGTGAATATGTTGACCTGTGGAGGAAGAATACTCTTTTATCGTTCCTCAGACATGCTGTGCTGTCAGTGGTCAGCATGCACAGGGGAACAGCAGACAGGAAGGAGACTGGCTCTCTCTACCAGTGCCTCCTTGGTGGGTTGGTTGGTTGTTCTGTTTGTGCTGTCGCTCAGTGGCTGCCATTAACAGCTGATTGTATGGGGCGTACTTTTCGTATCGTAATTACCCCCACATCATATCAAAAGTCGGGGAACTGTGTCTGGTCGTATGGGAGATGGGAAATGCACCTAACATCAAATCAGTGGGGTTTGAAGGGTTTGGATTTTTATTACTGTGGTTGTTGAGAAAGTGCAGACTTTTCAAAAAAGATCATAAATATATTTTGACTGAATGGAGCAATGTAAATTATCGTGAGAGACTGCACATGAATGGGGTCAAAGGTGGGAGATATACTAACACCACACGTGTGGATAGTTCAGCACTGCGGGTTTTCACTTCTCTGATAGCTGAGAGAATGTCAGACTAGTAGGTTTGGCTGGTTGTTAAAATTCTGTCTTGTTTCAAAATCTTGGAATTGAGTGGACAAAGAAGTGAAAGTTATCACAAGAACATTTTTTTTCTTCTGAATGTAGATTTTTTTTTCAGTGTCAATTTTGTCAACTGTGCTCTGTACATGACATGCATAAATTGTCGTCGGTGTTGTGAAAAGGGTAATGATTTATGAAAATACTCCACTTGTGAAGTGATGCGGAATCAAACGTCTTGTGCCTTGTTGATGTCCTGAGCTCAACGGATCACTGAAGGTATTGTGTTGATGGATGACATGAATCCCACCGATCAATGCTAGCCTTGAAAAATAATGTTGGTTTGCCAGCAAGGTCTGCGGCTGGCATAAAGATTTTCTGAAGGATGTTTTACTTCAAGGGCCAAAAACAGATACTCTTTGCCTAATTTCTATAGCTATTTTCACAAGAAAATAGAATGCAAAACAGTGAATGCCCCTACTTTTTCAAGGACCAGGAGACTATTAGCAGTTATTTGGAGGGGGGGGGGGAGTGATTTTGCTTTTATCATGTTCAGGAACTTGTTTTATTTGTTGTTAGTCTTGTTTTGTGTCAGATTTTTTAAATATGTGATGCTCCACCACATAATGTCGCATCTGAAATGAAAAGGCTATTCAATACAGAAAACAGATTGAAAATCAGACATTTCTATGAAAAGGTATTGCAAATTTAAATGACAGACTGCAGAAAGTGACAAAATGGGAAATTGACAAAGTTTTGCACCATTATAGATGGTCAGAGTGAAGGCTTGTGTGTTTTTGAATGTGGTTTTAAAGCAAAAGGAAGCAAAATTACGCCTTGATACTTCAGTACAAGGTAGAAGAATGTTTATATTGTTTATTAATCAATCAAAATCAACGACCTGACCCCCACCTGCCTAAAATGGCTCCTAGCGGAAAAGTGGGCCAGGTGTGAAGCAACTCATTTTGTGGCAGGGTGTCACATATAAGCCACATAAGAAGCTATTAACCAGTACAATATGTGAAGTACGTGAACAAATGAACAGATCCAATAGCTGTTGATTATGAGAAAGGCATCTCGGACATCCCCCTTTCCAAAGAGTTACAGCCAAATTAAGCAAAATTATGTCTCAGTCACTGTTTGTGGCATAAACACAACAAGGAAAGCAGTGTCTTGGAACAATCCAGTAATGCTCAAGTCCTAATTAACAGGTTGGTTGTTGCGTGTTCTGGTGTAATTTGATTAAAGAACATTGTGATGTATATGGGTGAAAGCATATTTATTCGTTTTGTGGTCTGTATTCCATTGACAGAGAGAGAGAGAGTGTGTGTGTTTGCATGCATGAGCAGTGCATGTGAATGTGTGCATGCATTTAAGAGGTGTGAGTGTGTGTACACATGTGTACAAGCATATTTGTTCTGAAGTACTCACTGTGATTTTCCATTGTATTCCTTCTGATGAAATCTGTTAACTGAGGTATTTTGTTTGTTTGTAAAACATTTTTTTGGTGGTGTTAATGTCAGGACTGTAATTGTGACTTTTTTTAAAAAGAAGAAAAAAGAAAAGGAAAGGGAAAAAAGACCCAAAAAGAACAAAAATATCTCCAGGTCTGAAATCCAGAGTTTCTTTGACCTGAGCTGCTAGTCAGTGGCTAATTATCATTTTGGAAAAGGGATGGAGGAGTATTCGACAGTAAGTTCATTGTATTGGCTTTATCCTGTACTACATTTTGTTTTTGCTTTTTTGGGGGGTTGGGATTTTTTTAATTTGTTTATGATATATGTTTAAAGAAAACTGTAAATCTAAGCATCGAGATTCCTAGTCTAGTGCATGATAGTATTGCTACATTTTCTCTGCCATGAGCTGCATGGGCTACTGGGTCAAGCTTTGTATTTTCTTTGTGATCTCCATGTGCACTTAGTGCGTGCTTGTGTCCGGCAAAGGAGGACGAAGGGTAAAACCACAGCCATTTTTTTTGTGTGTCTGCTTTTTTCCCCCCTGTTCTATACATGCAAATCTTTTATACACATATGGTTTTGTATTTTTTGTGTGTTTGAGTGTCCATGTTTGATTTTTCTATTCTGAAAACTTAAAGAGTAAAAACTTATGGTGGGGTGGGGGAAGGGAATTATTGCCTTTATAGATCATCATTCAAGAGCTATTGTATGTATTTCATAGTAGCAACTTTTCAGCTGGGAATTGGAGACCCATTTACATATTTGTTTATGAAATTACATTTGCAAGCATCAGCTGTATTGCTCACTTTTTAAAAGCTAGTGCAAGTCTGTTGTATTGCTGTGGTGTATGTATACATGAAGTGAATTGACAAAATATTTTCTATTTGAATCTAGCCTGCCCTTGGCACAGTTTTGAACTGTTGTGTATCAAACTGAAGTGAACTAATAAGAGGTTTAAATGAGGCATGCCCCTTTTGTTACATTATGCTGTAGTATGTTCAGTGTAAGTGAACAAACAAAGATACTAAAATAGTTTGGGGGTGGGGGGTTGTTGTTCCTCAGCTAGACCTCCAAGGCTCACCAGTGGTGAGATGTTGTATATGCGACCGTCTTTGCCCACCATTAAAGTAGCCGCATTCTGACTTCAGGAAATGTTTCTGTTTTAATGTTGCATGTCCCTTTGCTAAACTGTAGTTTATCCAGCTGAAATGGTCTACTAAGGTATGCAATGTAATGTGCCCTTTGGGTAGTGCTGAGCTGTTGTATATCTTAACTGAAATGAGCTACTAAGATATGTTCTGTTTCAAGGTAGACTGTCCTTTGGTAATGTTATGCTGCAGTATATTCAACTGAATGAGCGGCTAAGTTATTGTTTTGGGGTGGGGGGGTTTTCATTTAAATGTAGGCTACCCTGCCCTTTGGGTATATCAAACTCATGTGAATTACTAAGGTTTTTGTTTTTACTTAAATGTATGTCTGCCCTTTGGTCATGCTAAAACTAGTATATCTGATGGAAATGAACTCATCAGAGCTGATTACATAGATGTTTGGCTGTAGGTTCTTTTGTGTAAGAGCACTGAAATGGACCCCAGCCCTGTTCCTCACTTTATTATTGTTTTTCTGTGATAAGAGGCGATAGATCTTCCCTGGAGAGAAGAACCTAGCTTTGTGTGGAAATATTCTGTAATAATGTTTAAGTTTGTTTGAGAATCTTCCATGATTATGTTTAATATTAACAGTGGGTACTTTTTGTGTGCCTGCTTTATTCCGTTTAATGCTATTCCGGACAGCTTGCTAGAAAGCAAAAAGCATGAATTCCTTTCTTTTTCTAATAAATTAACTGCTTCTTTGAAGAACTGGTTCCCATTGCCAAAATAAAATGATTGTTGTGAATTCTACTCTTGTATTTGTACCTTTCCTTTTAAACCCATCAGGTAAAAAAAAAGATCTTTACATACATCTAGAGTTTGATTCACAAGCACAGGAGCTAGTTTAGTTCAGGATTTCCATATCTCTTACAGCATAAATCCATTTTGAAAACAGACCTACAAACACATGATCCTAGAGAGGAAAGTACAAAAGAGAAATCCTACTAGCTACAGAACCAAGTAATACTCTCAACCCATGTTGACTCCGTTGCTCAAACTTTACAACACACACAAAAATACCCAAAGGAACAGATTCAGCTTAATGACTTTTTTCCCAATTTGTTAGCAGTAATAATGCACTATCTATTGAAATGGAAGGAAGTGGAACAAAGGAGATGACATTGAAACAGTTCTGACTATTAAAGACCAGTATGAGGGATTGAAACGATGGCTGCTGATAACAAATCAGAGTTGTCTTGAAATTTGTCTGGTTTGTTAGGGATCATGTTCAGAATATTCTTGCAAGTCATTCAAAATGTGTTCAGCATGATAACAAACTCATGTTTATATGTACTGTGGCCTCTGACTTGGGTGCACACTCTGATGTTTTGTGCACTAGGTAACTACTCTGACATGTTACTGTGTTGTGTACAACAGGGTTCTCTCACATAATCATGTTCATTATGCTGTAGAGTTAGCCACTGGGCTTAGCTACCACAGGCTGTGCCTCATGTAACACAGCACAATTCAAACTTGTTCAGGCAGTATGGCCTTCGAGGTGCACAAAACTTGCATTAACATCCGGAGCCATAGGAATACACAACCCACTCTGCCACCACACAGTGGTGAAGCATGTGTTAACAGAACCCAGTGTTACCTTCATGTTAATCAGTGGGTCTGACATTGCCCGAAGTCATTCGTCAGATATGTGTAATCTAGAGGATGTATTTTCTAAAAAAAACAACCACCACCAAACAAACCCCAAAACCCCCAACCAAACATAAAGGTTGAACATACTTTAACTGCCAACCTCCAGTCAGAATTGATGTCCTGGTGTATGGTCCTTCCCTAATTTGTTGTTGTTGCATAGATTCAATTGACAAAAGGATATTTGATGTAATGACTGTTATCCTGACCGCTGTATTTCTTTAGTTATCTTCAAATATGCTAATTTCACAACCAGTACTTTGTAAGGGGCTCTCAGTGAATCTCTGAGTTCATGCGTCAGCAAACTACTGGATGTTCAGTAAATCTTATTCCCAAAAAATAACTCCTTTCAATACACATTGTGTGTACTAAAGGAATGGCAAGAATATCATCATTGTATTAAATGCACTACTTTTTTTCAGCTGTTATTTTCTTTTTTGTATGTAAAGAGTTCATTGTTAAAACTGCTTTTGTCAAAAGGAATTGATTGCTACTGTTTCTGATTCCTGTGGCTGCTGCTGAGTTTTGTTCTCATTTCTGTTACTGCTGGTGTTACCATGTCTTGGGAGGGGGGGGGGGGGGGGGGCGTATTAACACTGAAAAGTCAGGTGAACAACAGAACCACCAAGAAATATTTTATCCTAAATCTAAGAGGTGGAAAGCAGAACTATTAGCATACCAACTACTCAGTTACTTCAAGTATTACTACAAATAAAGTTTTGTTAGTATCCACCTCCTTCATCACACAGTTGATATGGGTAGTTAAGCATTACACAAGTTTGTTTCAGCTCAGCATATACCGCTTGAGATAAGAAGGTATCCAGCACACTCACTCACAGCTATTTTACTCATGAAATAGTAACATTCAGTTTAATCCATATTAGGTGCATACTACATTTTTAGACAAATTGACATATAATTGCAATAAATTCAAAGGTGCACTCTCTGCAAAATATGCAAGTGCACGAAAAACAATATACACTTTTCTAGATAACTTTTTTGGCGGGCATGGTGAGTGCAGACTTCATTTACTCTTGGTAGTGCATGTTCAGCACAGCTGTGCAGTTGTTCCCTACAGCATGTGCATTATCATTTTAGGTTGTAACCGGTAAGGGCAGTTATTTAATACTTGGATACATACTTTATTAGGAAGAAACAACTCTTTTTCAGTGATAATCTTTTTCTGTGTCTTTCCTTTGGTCAGTTTTGGATGATTGCTTTGGTTTTAGACAGTGTCAGTAGATGTGATGAAATAAGAAACAATACCAAAACTATTTTGTTAGTACGTTCAAAGGATATGTCCCAATTTTGTTATTTATGTCTTCATGCCACATGCTTGCGATTTAAAATTGAGTTGTTTAGAGGTGCAAACATCCCAGCATCCTGTATGGCACAATAGTGAACATCAAAGAAATTTGTGTACACATACCCTTCGAAAAAATATTATTATAAATGATGTTCTGGTGACATTTTATACTTTGATCTTTCCAAAGTTGAAAGATTCTGTAAATATCTGACAAAAGGTTATGATGAAATTGTATAGTTTAAAAATGTATACATCCTGTAATGACAGTTCTAGATCACATTTGTTGTTTCTTGTAAATTGACTTTTTTTTTATATATAAATTTAGTAGCCAATCAGTTTTCTTTCATACTTATTGTTTAGCAAGTCTGTAGACTGTTTGGTTGTCTTCTAATCTTTTCAGTAATTTACTCTGTGGGCATGTCCAGTTTCTTGTATAAAAATCTGACAGTGATATCAAACATCAAGATCAAATGATTTTTTAATATGTATACAGTGTTTGCATGTCATTTGTCGTTGCAGAGATGTGTTTGTGTATGAGATTGCAACAGGTTTGTCGAACCATGTGATAATCGCGGTGTTGTTTCATTTTTATTCTGACTCATGTTTTGCTTTATGAAATTCCAGAATTCCATCTAGAGGTGATGCTTATTTTGTTATATTGAAATATTGTTAAGACTTTAAACACTGATTTGTTTTTGTTTGCATTATGTGGTGTTAAGTGATTTTGCATTGATGCTTTATATGATTTGTGTGTGTGAGATATGAGATGTCAGTTGTGACTGCTTATCAGGATAGTAATTTGATCCTCACTGCATTTCCTTTTCTGAGAGTTAGAAATCTTAAATGCAATGGTTGTAACAACGTAGAATATATAGACTGAGTGCAGGATAAAAATACCAAGTTCAGAGACTAACCATTTAGAATGTTGTGCAAACAGTACAGTGTGCTAGATTTGCTTCACATTTAGTTTACTGATAACTTTTTGTTTATGAGGAATAAAAAGAAAAGGAATTAACTAATTTGAGATTTAGTTTAGCTTCCAACTTACTGTTAATGTCAAATTTTAATATACATCTGATAATACATGAAGAATTTTAGTCCTGGTTCAGCAAAAACTAACTAAAAAAAAAAAAAAATCTCAGGAGTTTGTAAATATGAAAGTGGCCATAATGGATTTGCAAGAACATGTATTTTATTTATTTGATATTGAAAAACTCAGGATGTGTACATGAGCTTTTATATATATATATATATATATATAAAATTATATATATATTATTTTGGCTTGCTTTCAAATGAAGTAGTATTTGGCTTCAGTCTGAAGCAGAGTCTACAATGTTTCTTAACATAGTGCTTGAGTGCATGCCTTTTGTTGCGAATACTTGACAAAGAAAGTAAATTCTAAAATTTTAATTCTTTTATCAGTTTAGTTAATTTTTTAAAAAAATTTCTTAAACAATCAGTCAAGCTGTTTCCTTGTTTGTGGGGGGATGCAGTGGTGGAAATGATGACTTTTTGCATTATGCTTGAGTAAGCAGTACTTTTACAACTTGTTGATAACGACTGGAGACTCATTCTCCGAAACTTTTCCCTAAATGTTGCGTCTTTATTTAATAAATCTTTGTTCACTTTGTTCACATTTTCTTAGTTTTTCAGACAGTACTCTGATCTATTGAGTACACGCAAAGGTTTGGATAAAGAATTATAAAGTGTTTCATTGCCATTTCTCCATTGTGTTGCAGAGTTCCAATGTAGTATTGATGGAGATGGATTCTTCAAGGTCAAGTTATATTGTCACTTAAGTGAACGCAAGAGTCGGCTTTCTTCTATTTACATTTAATTCTGCATGTTCAGTGTGCAGTTTTAGACTGCACAGTTAACTAAGTTATTCTTTCTACTGGTCTGGGTTTTGTTTTTTCAGCTTAATTCTACGCATACACTATATACAGGTAGAAGAACGTTTTGCATGATTGAGAGTTTGGGTGAACTTTTTAAAGTATTATTTTGTACAATGTGTGCTGTCCATAAGTGCATGGAATGTGGTTGTTTTAAGTACTATTAAAAAATGTTCAAAATAAATGTCTTGTTTTTGTGTCGTGATGTATGCATTTTGTAATGAATTGATAAGAAAAACTGTCATGTTAAAGAGACTGTTGTGACGGCGTTAACTGTAGTTTTATGTTTAACATAGCAGTATCAAGTTTCCAAGCCTTTGAGGAAACAGTTTCAGTATCACAATTAGTTTGGCTTTCCCACTCAATGACAACAGAAGGCTTTAACAACTTTTTTTTTTTTTTTTTAGTGGGACACTGCAGCCAGAAATAAAGAATTTCAGAAGTCCATCATCATGTTCATTTTTTTTTCTCAGGTATTGCTGCAATTAGGAACCACAGATCAATTCCTTATATCTTCAGCGATCAGATTCTAACACCACTCTTTATGGGAATACACTACCTACATGGTGGGGGATGGGGTGGTCACATAATTATGCACAATCTCACCATTGGTGAATCTCAAAGCTCTAGCCGAGGAATGAAAGAAAGGGGGAAAACCCCAGATGTTGGTATCACATGCTCATATTTAGTACCTACCTGTAAAAAGTATGTTCTTTCGAGCCAGAAGGCCCATAGAGCCGGAGCTTATCCCGGTTTCTGTAGCATTAAGCGAACTGATGGTTTTTCACCACCCCTGTGACAGGACGCTAGTCTGTCGCCAGATACTTCCCCAGCAGAGCTGGTACCCACTTGTACACCTGGGTGGAGTGAGGAAAATAGGAGTAAAGTGTCTTTCCCAAGGGCACAACACCGAGCCGAGCGGGGATCGAACCTGGGACTTCTGGATCACGAGTTGACCGCCTAAACCACTCGACCACGGTGCCTAGTACCTACCTGTGCTGTATGTTATATGCTTTGAAACTGGCATCAATGTGTCTGAATGCAAGAAAATAAGTCTCAGACCATATCACTGCAGCCACATCAGATCATGCATGGCCCACTGCACATGTTCAGTGAAAATGCTCCAGAATATTTACACATGACTGCTTTAAAATACCACACGACAGAGTATTTTTCATTTTAAGACTCTCTCTCTCTCTCTCTGCGTTTCTCCACCGAGTGGGGTGCATAGTGCCTGGTCTTCTGTGCTTGAAATTTTGCAGGAGGTCTGATAATCTATCAAAACACATGTATTTTCCGGTCCTGAACTGATCTACGTGGACTGTTACAGTACACTTAAAATTTCAGTAGTAAACTCACTGCAGTTCTTAAGTCATATGAGAGCTGAAGTTATACTGTTTAGAAAGAGGTGACCATAACTTTTGTTGTGATTAGATTCATGTCCCAGCGGAGATTTCCAATTTAGGGACTGGTGAACATAACCTTGCAAGCACAGCATACAACTGAACAGAAAGTAACTACACAAAACATGAACATATTTTTAATTTAGCATGCCCTGCACAAACTTCATCAATCTATTTTGAGACCTTTCATATGTTCATGAAAGCACCTTTTTTCTCATGGAAAAAAACATTTGATTACATTTTATTGTGCAATTGTTCTGTAAAAACATGTTATCCACTTACACATCTTTGTCTTGAATCATGTGACTTGCCCCCTTATTTCCTCCCACTTGTTTTTTTTGGGGGGGAGGGGGAGGAGGATGAAAAGCAGAAAGCGAATAGACCATCTTTTAAATTTTTAATTCACACAAATTCTCACAAACATCAACTTCAAAACATACAACGAAGGACACAAAATCATGAAAATGGTTCCCAGCAAATACTTTTATTTCATTTTTTAAGACCACTGCACATCTACTGTTCCATGCTATCTGGAATCACCGAGCACTTAAAAAAAATGAAATGAAGAAAAAAGTCAACATCTATGACCATACAAATCATCAAATACAGCATCTCACTACATGAACTATTCAAATCTTGCCAGCAAATGTTCCTGACTCAACCTGCTCATCCCATTTCTCCACCTGCAAACATACAAAACACCAGTTTTACAAGAAGACAAGATTATAGGTTTTACATTATAACTTCTATAATTCAAAACAGATTTGATCAGAAACACATACTTACAAAGGATAGCACTCTTGCTGAACAGAAATAGTAACAAATTCAGCACAGTAAACACAGCACACTGTTCAATGACCAAGTCTCCCACTTACACATTATGTATACATTTTAAGGATTTGAAGGGGAAAAGGTCACACAATACAGAAAGTCTATCACAGATAAAAACTTTCTGCAGGAAATGGTCCAAATACACAAACATCAAATCTCCATAATTCAAAGCATTTGTAAAACTTTATGTGTAAGCTGGTATTCTCTACAACTCACTTAACACTGACATGAACAATAGGATTTGTATGCGCGTGTAATGTTATCTTCCACACAAATTCACATGGATAGATGTACAGCACCAGGAGGTCTGCACATAGTCAACCTGGGAGAATCTAACTGTTCCCATCTTTACACTACCAGGCAGTATCAAGAATTTAAAACAAAAACCAAAAAACTGCAACCTCAAGCTCAGGAAGATCAAATTCAAAGATCAGCACTTAATCCACCCAGCCAGTATATATAGTCTGTTTTATGTCAGAGAGACATATAAAAGTTGAGTGTGTACCACATCAAGCCTCACTGACTAAAAACAAACTGAAATACCACTGGAGGTGAAAAGCTTTCACTTCCAATGGGACACAAAAATGTGATTTAAATTAACTGAAGTGGACAAGGCAGAAGTACAGGATGACCATGTGCAAAGATCACAACTGCAGTTAACTTGGTGCTCCAAAACAACGTCACATTTGAACAGGTTCCTGACATCTGCCTGTTCGCTTTTGTTTTGTTTATCTAGTCCCATTTCCTTTTGATGCTCTTCCCACCAACAGTATTAAACATCTATAAGTTCTTAAAAAAACAAGAGAAAGAGAAAAATGGTTAGGGAGGGGGGTGATGAGTATCTTTTCGCTGATAAATGTAAAGTCTTTAAATGATCAAGTAAAAAACCCACAATAATGCCAGTCTAGCAACTATGACACACGATTATGTTAATGTACACACATTTTTCGGTTGGGTAGAAATAGATGTTTTGCAGAGTGTAAAGTCTAGAGCCAGCACGTGAATGTGCATATACACGTATTTGTATGCATTTCAGTGGACAGCATGTACTTCATCATAAACAACAAAAGACAGTGATCTCACTATCTGACTTGCCATGCAATGGGTTTTACTTTTTTGATCCAACATGAAATCCCGGACTTACCCAAGCATTTGGGCACAAAGACCTGTAGACCCGCTGGAAGTAGTTGCAGGGCTCATAGTCCTGGCCTTTGATCTTCTGACAGCGGTTGAAATCAACATAATTCTGCCAGCAATTTCTGAAAGCAGACGAAAGAACCCGACAGTTTCAGAAAAAAAATCTCACTTTACTTGAAGCAAAGAAATATTTAATAACACCTAATCAACTCTTTTACAGTCTTGTGGGCCATACACTAACTACAGGATATTGCTAGAGCTTTTCTTTACATTTTACAGATTTATCCACACTGCATTCATGAGCATTTTCTTTAAAAAAAAGATAACCACATACACATGACACACACTGGCACGCAATACTACCAATAGCCTACTCTTCTGAAAGGCAGAACAGGTTTTAACATGTGTGCAAGATGTTAAATAATAATATTACATGGAATTTATATAGTGCTTTATCTTGCAGGAAAAAAACAAATCAAAGTGCTTTCATTCATCCTACTCTTTCACAAGATGTTCTGCATATATTCACACACAGGGCTTTGCTTTATAGTCTGATCTGAAGGATTAAAGGGAGTGGAGTAGATACTGATCTTAACCTCAGGTAAAAAATCTCCAAAAACAGGTGTCTTGGTGATACTGGTGGTTCAAACCTTGGCCATCACGACATCAGATCGCCAACTCAACACTCTAACCACCAGGCTATCCTGCCCCTTATAATTTATATCAAATATCTGATTCTAGACCTAAAATCTATATGTATTGTAATTATTGTACCAAGCATTAGTGATTGTGAACCTAAGAAACTTGCAACAACAACAAAAAGAAAAAGAAACCCTGCATTTCATTTCTTACCTGGTCTGGTTCTGGTTTGGGAACCGCGCATCAAAAGGAGCAGTTTTCATTTGATATTCCCCTTTGTCAGACATGGTGGCTGCTGATAAAATCCAAACAAATAAATGATAAACACTGCAAAAAATAAATCTGCAAACTACCCCTAATTTTTAATAGTAAATATCCTTAATTTATAGTATACATTTTAAAAATATTTTATTTGGCATTGAATTTACATTACAACCTGTTGTTCCTTCATCTAACTGCTGTTGCAAAGTCACTGGAAACCGTGATAGTGTGGCAGAATTGTTGCAGTTTCTGAGTAATAACTAACTCAAGTAACTGATATAGAACTTGCTCTGAATTTTAGTGGGGGTGGGGTAGGGCAAGGTACTTTTTTTTCATTCCTCAGCTAGACCCCCTAGGTTCACCAATGATGAGATTTTGCATTATATGCGACCGTTTTCGCCCACCATGAAGGTAGCCGCATACCGACTTCAGGCAAGCAAGGTACTTGGAAGAAAAATGTTGTCCTAGCAAACTTTTCACCCAGTGTGCTCTTCACTTCTTACAGTATACCAGTTAGGTTTCACACCGATTCCCAGGTCTAGTGAATGAGACAGAATGATTTCTCAGTGACCCCAGAGTGTTAAACTGGGGAACACACAACAACAATAACAACAAATTCCGGTTTCAGATCCAAAGTTATGTGTGGACTGAAGTTCATGAAGTAGGCCTACAGTGGCTACACAACCATACAACTAGAAAGCATCGATTTGACATTAAAATTTGCATTGGGGATTGTGAACTGATTCGGTGTGCCGTGTAATACGATGCAACCATGACATGGATTACATTGATACATGTACAGAATTACATTAACCTTTCTCAGTTTCTGTGACTCGATCACCAGTGGTGGACGTGACATGCCACCATGCCGACGGCGACTGCTACAGTCAGTGTATTGTAATTGATTAGGAGCATCCACCGATTTCCAATAGTTTTTCAGCTAGAAGAAATAAAAATTTGGTATTAACAGATATGCAACCACTCACACACATGCAAAACAAATCACATCAAGAATAATCTATGACACAAACAGACAAAACTGGTATTATACCTTTTCAATCTTGACCTTCACAAGAGACCACAGCAGACAGCAACAAGATATTCGACTGAATGAGACTTCAAACACAAGAATGTCACATCCGGTCTGCAGATCGAGTTCTACCACGGTAACTTTTAACCCGGGAAGTTTGGAGATCGCAAATACAGCAAGCTGCGCCCAGTGTGGAATAACTTTGTGCTTCTGGAAATTATTTTAAATCACGAAATATACAGCTATAACGTTGATAAATAATCAATATAAAGTTTATAGCATTATACATCTGCTTATCTAACTTGGGGGTCAGGTCAGAGACTCCCTCTGCTACTGGTAACCATGTAACCCAGTACCACCTGCCACATGTGGGGAGTAAACCCAATCAAAAAATCCGACCTGGAGAGGGATGGGCTCTGCCAGGTTTGATTTGCCCAAGATACACCCATGACAAAGACAGCCATCGCCCAGGTTACCAAGGACTTCGCCTTCTGTTGCTCATCAGGACAGAGGTCGAAAGTATGCTACTGATGTAAAACACAACAAAATCCGTGCCAGAAACAACACCATCATTGGCACATGGAATGTACGGACACTAAGAGCTGCAGGCAAAGTGGAAGAACTGACACATGAGATGTCCAGATATCAATGGCACATCCTTGGGCTCTGCAAAGTAAGGTGGAAAAACATGGGAGAAGCAACCACCCAGGAAGACCACAAATTATACTACAGTGGAAAACAGGATAAACATGAACATGGTGTGGGGTTTCTGTTCACAAAGACCGTGAGTGCCGTCATGAGCTGTCAGCCTGTGTCCAGCAGACTTATTACCATCGGCCTGAGAGCAACCCCCTTTAACATAACTGTAGTACAGGCATACGCCCCTACATCAGACTGCACAGATGAAGCCATAGAAGAGTTTTATGACCAGCTACAAGAGGTTTTGAATCAAACTCCCAAGAAAGACATCCTCTTTGTGCAAGGTGATTGGAAGGCCAAGGTAGGAGAAGATGCATGGAAAGATTGGGAGGGTGTTTGTGGGCCACATTGTAATAACCAATCAAATGAAAGAGGCTTGAGACTCCTGGAGTTTGCCAGTAACAACCACCTCCAGCTAGTGAATACACTTGGCCCACACAAGAAATCCAGAAAATGGACATGGCATAGCCCAAATGGAGAACACCACAACCAAATAGATTACATCATGGTTTGGTTAGTCTAGCACAGACACGAAGTTTTCCAGGAGCAGACATAGGGAGTGATCATGATCTTGTGATGATGACTGTCCATACGTCTAAAGAAAATCCACAAGCGGAACAACATCAGGATCAAATTTGACCTCGAGAAGCTGAAGGACCCAGAGGTATTAGAAATTTTTCAAGCAAGGATAGGTGGAAAGTTTGCAGCACTCACTGTGATAGACTCAGACATAGATACACTGACGAATAGTTTCAATACAGCAGTGACTGAAACAGCAAGCAAGCTTCTTGGCAAACACCGACCAGTCAAAAAACCATGGGTCACACCTAACATCCTACAACTATGTGACAAGTGTAGAGAGTTGAAGAAAAATAAAAATGAAACAAAAGAAAGAGCAGAACAATATAGGGCAGTCAACAAAAGAATCAGGAAGTCCATGACGGAGGCAAAAGAGAAATGGATCGGTGAACAGTGCCAAGACATTGAAGAGAACATCAAGAAAAACAATAGCAAGAAAGCATATCAGCCGGTGAAAGACCTGACTAGCACAAAACAGGGAAAAGGTTTAACAATCCAAGACAAAAATGAGAAGTGTCTCACTGACGACCAGGATATTCTGAACAGATGGACAGAATACTGCTCCGACCTGTATAACTATAGAACCGCAGGAGATCCAGAAGTCCTTAATGTACCTGAAAGCAAAGACACAGACAGTCACCCTATCCTCCGAGAAGAAGTGGAAACAGCAGTCAGATCGCTGAAAAAGGGGAAGTCAGCAGGGGCTGACAACATTCCAGCTGAGTTGGTTCAAGCTGGAGGGGAAGCCATGATCAGCACCCTACTAAGAATCTGCAACAAGATCTGGCAGACAGGAAAATGGCCAACACCATGGATACAGTCACTCATCATCACCCTCCCCAAGAAAGGAAATCTACAACAATGCCATAATTACCGCACAATCAGCCTCATATGCCACTCAAGCAAGGTCATGCTGCAGATAATATTGAATAGACTGAAGCCACAAGCAGAGATCATCATTGCTGAGGAACAAGCAGGTTTCAGAGCAGGGCACAGCACAACAAAACAGATATTCAACCTCAGAATACTATGTGAGCGGTACCTTCAACATCAACAAGACCTTTACCACGTATTTATCGATTTTAAGAAGGCATTTGACAGGGTGTGGCATGCAGTTTTGTGGGCAACCATGAATTTGTACAGCATCAATGCAAACCTGATCAGAGTCATCAAACAGCTGTACAGCGAGGCCACCAGTGCAGTGTACTACAACAACATTGGAGAATGGTTTTGAACAACAGTTGGAGTAAGGCAGGGCTGTCTACTCTCACCCACTCTTTTCAATATCTTTCTTGAGAGAATCATGGCTGATGCACTGGAACATCATGAAGGATCAGTCAGCATTGGTGGCAGAACGATCACAAACCTCCGCTTCACAGATGACATTGATGGAATAGCAGGATCAGAAAAAGAGCTTGCCAGCCTAACAGAACACTTGAATAAGGCCTCCAAAACATACGGCATGGAAATCAGTGCAGAGAAGACCAAACTGATGACTAATAACACCAACGGCATTAGCACTGATATCAGGGTTAATGACCAGAAGCTGGAAACAGTTCAAAGCTTCAAGTACCTGGGAGCCATTGTATCAGACCAGGGATCCAAGCCAGAAGTAGTATACAGGACTGCACAGACAATAACAGCTTTGTCAAAACTAAACACCATCTGGAGAGATAAAAATATCTCACTTATCTCCAAGATCAGACTAATGCGCTCCCTTGTCATATCCATATTTCTGTATGCCTGTGAATCATGGACCCTGACTGCAGATTTGGAGAGAAGAGTACAGGCGGTGGAGATGAGATGCTTTCGGAGACTCCTTGGCATCTCCTACAAAGACCACATAAGCAACGAAAGCGTGCATAACAGAATCCAGCAAACCATTGGACCCTATGAGAACCTTCTAACGATCGTGAAAAAGCGTAAACTTAAATGGTATGGGCATGTCACAAGATCCAAAGGACTTGCAAAGACAGTTTTACAAGGCACTGTCCAAGGAGGAAGAAGAAGAGGCAGACCAAGGAAGAGCTGGGAGGATAACATCAGCGAATGGACAGGCCTAGAACTCAACAAAACCCTGAGAAAGGCAGAACAGAGAGAGGAATGGAGGGAACTGGTTGCTGAGTCTTTGAGGGTGCCCCCATGGTCGTCAGACTACGGGACAGATAGATAGATAGATATCTAACTCCCCATGGATTATGTTGTTATGAATGATTCAATTCTTTCTCGTTTCTGCACCTTATCTACATAAAGTACATTATTTTTCTTTCTTTTCTTCTGCCTTACCATATATCATGCTTAAATCCTGAGTTCCCATGCTGCACATTCTGATCTTACCATACAGGCTACACCCATATACAATGTGGACTTACTTTACCAAAAAAACCCCAACAAAGCCAAAACTAAAAAAACAAAACACACACACACAAACCAAGCAAAAAACAGATGAGGATACCGACATTCTAAATCTTGTCATTTCAAGTAGCTGGAGAACACCCATTGACACAGCAAAAAAAAAAAAAAAAAAAATTTCAGGCAGCACTGCCAGTGACATCAGGTATTACTTCAGTAAAACTAAAAACACCTTCAATACTGATCAGTAATTTTTGTTTGGTCCTCAGCTGGACCCCCAAAGTTCACCAATGGTGAGATTTAGCATATGTGACAAAAATTAACCCACAATTAAGGTAGCCGCATTCTGACTTCAGGGCAGATGTCTTAACACCAGTGTGCATGCTGTTTTGCTAGTTTTGCCATGCAGTCCTACCAGCACACAATGTCCTACTCTTCTGAAAAGGTGGAACTGGTTTTAACATGTGTGTGTTCTTCACTTTAAGATCTGTCCACTCGAAATGTTATTAGACAACAGAGAAAGGGGTGATGAGGAGGAAAGAAGAAGGGATGAATATATATGAGTGAGCATGTGAATGTTATTCAGTATAATATGAAGATAGGTGAGAGTCTAACGGGGGGTGATGGAGGAAGGGGCATGAGAGGGATAGAAAAAGAGGCAATTCCTAGCACTGAATTTCCTGAAGGTGGGAATGCTATTTATGCTGACAGCTACACCCCCCCCCCCCCCCCCCCCCCTGCACACACACTCATCTCGGAAGGGGGTGGGGGGGGGGCGGGAATGTGGTGGATTGAAATGTGCAATCATTGTATTAATGTGATGTCTGATTTCTTTGGACTTTTAAAGTTTGCTTTGGAAAACACATTTTGAGAAATTTGCTCAAAATGTGGGCCTGGATCAATTTTAGAGATTCAGATTTCCTAGTGCCATATTTAGACCATCCCCTTCTGGATTAGTTTTTGTTGACCCTTTCCTGTTTATGCTGATAGAGGCAAATAAACCTGTTACTAGAGACAGTTTTGTTGTTGTTTTTATGTTCCCTGCATGCTGTCTGCACCAGTATCTTGAAGTGACACACAGGTTGCTTAACAATAAATCAGTATGTCTATGTGTGGGCATTCATACAGTGGTGATGGTCTGCAGGTATAAACAAGACAATAATAATTTAGATGAACAGCCAAACTGTTGTAGAATGTGTGTGATCAGGGACTAATGCTAAATGTGTGGAGACTAGTGCTGAGTAGGACATCACTTAAAGAGTTTAATTCACAGCCTGAAAAAGTTCAATGACAATAGTTTTTAAGAAAATGAACTGTCTTTGGCACACACTAAATAAAGTGTCAATGACTACCAACACTGTCGATAGAGATGTCTGTGTATTGGGTTCCTGGTCTCCCCTTGTGCTCTCCAGGAGGTCTGCCCACTGGCCTCAGTCCACACGGTCCGACCTCAGGGCAGCTCATTAGAAAGTTCATAAGATTTTTTTCCTTCAGATTTCCACGAACAATAAGGCAGGAGAATTAGCTAGGTAGGCAGAAAATAAGCATGAGAGAGAGAGATTTCATTCTTTTATTTCGAGGATAATGGAATAAGCATTCATGTGTTTTTTCCATCCAGTCCCCGTGTGCATGCACAAAGAGAGAGAGAGAGAGGGGGGGGGGATTAAAACAGAAAAAAGGAGCAATAGAAAAGGGGAAATTTCTAGCATATAATTTCCAGAAGGTGGGGATCATTTTTATGCTGAAAGGGCCTCCAGCATTCCCACTGGGGTGAGATATCCCATAATGTCTGTATAGTTTGCACAATGTCTTTCCACAATCAGTCATACACTGACAATGTTATTGTACATTCAGCTTAGTCTATGAACTGGTAACCATGTCATGATAATATTTCTGCTTATGCTTTTGAAACATTTGTTTTATGTACGGGCCCTTCCCAGCTGTCCCATGTGAAAAGCCTAAAATTAAAAGCCTTTCTCATTAAACCATTTAATAATTTTCTTTACAGTCTGTCTGTCTGTCTGTCTGCCTGCCTGCCTGTCTCTCTCTCTCTCCCTCTATCTTTCTATCTCTTGTTCACTCTTGTTGACTTAAACACACATGCATGTACACACATACTTATAAACTTGCTTATGAATGTATATCCACATGCATAAGAGTGTACTTGCACACATACATACCACCACAACAACAACAATAATAATACTTTGCAAACATGGAAAGAGAAAAAGAAAGTTGGACTATAAAAAAAGAGAAAGAAACAAACAGAAAAGTATAAAGACAAACAAAATATCCATATTTTAAAAGTTTATTTCCCTCTTGAAAGGTAGAATGCCTTTCTTTGAAACATCAACAATAAAAACAACATAAAAAAATGTCAGTTAAAAGACATTTAGAAATTAAGGCAAGGGAAAAAACACCAACAACCTTCTCCCCATCTGTAAATTGATATGAATATTTAATTTCTCAATACCCACTACAATGAAATTTCTTCCTGAAAAAGTAAATATATATAATTATATATATTTGCATAGATTCACAACTATACAAGGAGACCTTGTATTGGATGAACACACATTGAGCAAAAGACATGTAAAAAGTATAGAAGATTTAACTTTATGTAGAATTCACCATTGCCAATATATTTTCAAAAAGTAAAAATAATCTCAATTTTTTTTCTTCATAACCACAACCTAAAATTCCAGCACCCACTGACATTAAATATTGTCATGGGGCAGGACAGCCTAGAGGTTAAGAGTGCTGTGCTCACGATCTGACAGCCCAGAATGGAGCCACTACGGAGGCACCCTTTTAGGGGATTTTACCCTCAAGTTAATATTCGTATTGACGCCACTCCTACAAAACTCCTTTAGATGAGACTAAAAACCAAGGCCCCATGTGTAAATGCATGCAGAATATCTTGCACACATGTTAAAAACCCGTTCTGCCTTTCAGAAGAGTGGGCCAGTTCATACTGGTAGAAACACAAGATTTTTTTTTAAAACCCACATTGACACAAGTGTCGTGTTTAGACGCCATCCCCAAGTCAGAATGGGGCTACTTGAATGGTGTGTTAAAACAGTCGCATATGAAAAATCTCACCAATGGTGAACCTCGGAGCTCTAGCCGAGGAATGAAGAGAAAAATTGCTATGATCAAAAACATGTGCATAGGTGAAAAAAGCCTGGAATATGTCAAAATGTTAACTTGCTGCTGTAATACATGACTCCAAGTGAACAATACTTGTCGTCAAATTCTGTTCATCTATACTTCTATTGCATTTTTGTGTTCCTTTTTCACTCAGAAATAAATCTAATAACACATCGAGGATACAAGCTATGTTGTTAAAACACACACAAAAAACCCAATGACAACAGGACCCCAAAAGCACAGCCTTAAACAACCCACTCGTATTAAACTACATCTTTGATATCAATCAATTTTAAAAAACAAAATTTCAAAGCGTTGGAATTTAAAAGAAATATTGTTATTATGTAATATTTGATTTTGTATCAAAAGAATTTAAAACTGCCCTCTCTTGTTGTTATCTGCTTCGCACATGTCTTGTAGTAAGGGCATACAAAAAAAGGAGGTTCACACCAACAGTCTTATAAAACATGTTTCTGGAAAGAAAGAAGTTTCAAATAATTTTCAATTTTTAAGTTCATATCAAATGCACACGCACACACACCCACATCTATCAATTCTTAACGTGGAAAAAAATTAAGATTTTTTTTTAGAAAAGAAAGACAGCATGGAGTGTTGAAAACTACAGAGTAATAATTAAAAACACATTGACATATTATATAATTTGTTAAGTCAAATCTAAAGCAGTTTTCTGGTCATGCTTTTTTTTTTTTAATTTTTTAAAGAACTTGAATTTAAAATATTTCATTTTCAGAGCAAGTTAAACTTTCATTTCAGATGAAGAATGATGCTGCCAATAGAGTTATAAACATACGTAACAGAATCATATGTTTACAAAATTATCTCCCAACAGAGAGGTAGATATTTCATTATTTTAGTAAATAGGTAAACATGTAAAGATATGTAGTAATCATTAACTCTGTACTAAGGAAAACATCAGCCAAGTCAGCATTCTTCAGCTCATCATTAACACAATTTACCATACATCTTCCCCCCACCTCCCCATCAAACACATACACATGCATGCACATGCACACACAAACACTCACACACAGGCATGCACAACGGACATGCATTATTATCATCTGTTATCTACATCTTACAAAATCAATCAATTAAAGTGACCTGTTCGAAGGAGCTTGGCAAATATGCCTGTTGTGAAGAGGTGGGCAGGCCTTTTTTTTGTTTTGTTTAATGGAACAACAAAACAAAAAAGAAAGTATCCAGAAACCAATAAGTGTGTGTGTGCATGCATGTAAAAGAATAAATGCTATGTAAATTCCATCATCATCATTATTATTATTACAATTATTGCTCATATTATCATTATTCGTGCTGTAATTCTAATATGACAAAACAAAGAACATGCAGATAATATTTGTTTAGAAAATAGAATGCGTGTGTTATGTATTCTTCAATTTTGGATGTCTTTTCATGTGTGAGTGTAAACATTTATCCACTAAAAAGTTAAATATCAAATTAATGTGTGTATGTGTAGCCTGTTCAGAAAAGGTCTTACCTAAGAAGCATGTCTTATTTATCTACACCATGACCATCCCCACCCCCTGAAAATTGCTAAAATTGTTCTGATTCACAATGGCACTTGGATGAAGGTCCTACAAGTGGTTGTAGAAAGTCCACCTGCATAACAGAACTTCCTCTGAATCACAAAGGCACTGGAATGCTTTTTTTCAAGTTTTGAGATGGGTTTACAAACCAGTACATTGGAATGCTTTTCTTTCGAATTTGGCAAATTATCAGATACACCATACAAATACTTGTTTTATCAAAAAGCAGCATACACCTCAACACCTTTACACAGCAATAACTTAAATAAGGCCTAAAAATCAACCTAAACAAAAACACCAAAGATCATAACTATTAGCATTCTAAATCCCTCCTCATTAATCCAAATAAGATTAAGCAACCTACACACAGCTTTTTTTTTTTTTTAGATCAGATTTTCCTGTCAGCAACTAAGATGTGATCTACACACAGCTGAAAAATTCACTACCAGAGACAGCACTATCAGACATTTGAAATTAGCTAGCTAGCCATGCATCTAAAGTCATTTTGGCAAAATCAGATCACCTTTAAAATGTGGAACAATATATATATATGGATTTTTTTCCCAGTGCAGCACCAACACCAAAATCAGATTATACCACACCTGCTTTATGGCTTAACATGGCACAGACTAATAACAACAACAACAAAACAATAACCCCCAAAAATAAAACAAAATGTCGGAGAAATTGCTAAGTTGTCAGCTTCACATAAAATAATCTTTTTCTTGTTTGTTTTGGTTGTTGTTCCTCAACAAGAGCTCTGAGGTTCACCAAAGGTGAGAGTTTTGTATATGCAACCGTTTTTGCCCACCATCAAGGTAGCCACATTCTGACTTTGAGGATGAAAACAATCTGTAAAAAATACACAGAAAATCTTCTGCCTGAACATTCTGTTCAGCCCACAGCCATATTTTTGCACTGGCTTCTGTTTTTGTGGCCTAGAGCTTCCATGTCAGACACTTGTCAAAAGTCACCCATGGAAGGTGGGGTCTTCCTCAGTAAGCAAGGTCTGCCCATTTATACACAGGGTGGCCTTCTGCTCTTTTGTTGACAGGCTGAAGACAGTGCACTTCATCTTTTTGGCATTGATTTTCACCGGCCATTGTTTTGTCCAGGCTTCAAGAATGTTCAGTACTTGCTGCAGTTGGCAGTTGTAAGATATTCCTCTGAGCACCATAGGACAAGGTCATCCAGCATATATGGTTCCTTGGACTTTTCTTGGCAAATTTCTGATAATGTTGTTTATGTAAATCAGGAATATGGTAGGGCTCAAGACCTCTCCCTGAGGGATCCCTTCTCTCAGTGTCTTCTTTCGGCCGTTTGCTCCATATCTGTGGTCTTGAGCCTTCCTAATGGTCAGGTATTCTGAGAACAGTGAATTACAGTCATATTCTATATATTTCCATACTGTCTTCCTCTATGTCTCCAATAATAAAAATGTGTACCATATCATAAACATAACCATAACAACTGATTAAAAAAAACAACTACCATGAACACTTCAGTTTCAACAAAAGTGTGTGTGTGTATAGTATGCACACACATGTGTACCTGTACTTGTGTGAGTGCATGTTTGTGTGTACATGTGTTAATGTTGATTACAATGAAATAGCAAAGCAATGACAAGCCCCTGCAAGCTCAGCCACAAATCTATACACTTGTTATTGTTTTTAAGGTTGCTAGTTGAAGTTTTGTGTAAGCTGTTAACTTAAGTTCAAATTTAGCTTAAATTCAAAGGAAAAAGATAGTTTAAATCTAGCCCACACTGTCTTCAACCACAATGTTTCATTTTGTCCTCAAAGACAGTCGTTCTGTGGATGAATCAACAACTTGACGTCTCAGAGTTTTGTACAGGATCAGTTGCATCATCAGGAATAACGATTTCAGTGATTCGACGGCGGATGGTGAACTGTGACCATGAGATGAACTGAATCAGACCCAGCACTATCGAGAAGAAACAGATGAGTTGAAACATCACAGCCACCATTGCTTCCTTCTCAGCTATTGGTGCCGAAGCCTTCTGCAAACAATAGGTATAAATAGTCAATTTTAAGAGGTCACTTTAAACAAAATTTAAACAGCACAAAATATTTTGCTTTTGACTTTCTGAAAACAGTGTTTCTTCATCTTGTTTATAGTCAGAATTACTGGAACTTGATAATATTAAAAACAGATCAATTAAGTATTTTGGACTTTCACAGATGCGTCAATCTTTTAAAACATCCTAAATATCTCTCTCCCTCTCTCTCCCCCTCCCTGTCTCTCTCACACACATGCACACACAAATACACACATGCACACACAGAGGAACAAAATATTCCAATCTATGCCTGCCTGAGGTTTTCAGCGAGAGAGAAAAAAAAAGTCAAAAAAGGAACTGAAATTTGCTGGACAAGACCAACCTGATCCTTCAGATGCTCATAGCCATACTTGTTGAGGATGGCCACCACCAGCATGGGACACAGGGACTGCGCGGGTTTGATCACCAGTGCATTGCTGCCAAACACTGACGAGGAAATGGGCTTCCTGTAGAACACATAATGTTCACTCGTCAACACTTTCAGAGTTGACAGGACTTGTTGTCGTTGTTGTTGGTAAGTTCATTTGATGTTACTGTTGTTTATGTTTGGGTGTTTTTTCTTGGTTTTCTTTTCTTTTTTGGGGGGTGGGGGGGGGGGGGAGTGTTGGTCCTATCTTACCCTAGACATCCTATAAGAAGTTGATGCAAGGTTTTGCACTTTCCAAGAATGATTCATTTATTATCAATACCATGATCACTGTTATCGTCATCATCACTAACACCACTATCACCTTCACTTTCATCACCATTATTATGATTGTTGTTGTTTTTATCATCATCATCATTATCACCATTATCATCATTACTGTCATCATGCTGTTGTTGTTTTGATTATCATTAATAAGATATCTGTTCGTCTGGTTAACTCAAGCAATCAAATTTAAATATATGTTTACAAAGCTGTTCAGTATTTTCATGCATGCACTACATAATAACCACATACTGAAGTGTCCAATATCGTATCTATTGCATGATTTTCCAATCATTCTTATGCAATGAATTCCCAAAAAATTTTTGTTACTTTAAAACAGAAATTCTGAAGTTTTATAAAGCAGAAAAACTATGTGGTTTCTTGGGAAAAAAAAGGCACAGTAATGCAAATGCTGTGAGACCAGTAATTCTAACACACACACACACACACACACACACACACACACAACACACACACACACACACACACACACAGAGTTATACACTTACATATAATTATAAATGCATGGACATGCACACAGACACCGGCTTACACATACACCCACATACAAAGATTTATACACACACACATGAGGGTAGGATGAAAAAATGCTGGGTAAACTTAATCTTTTACCCTCAATAAAGATAATTTTGACTTGACTTGACTTCAAACATACACACACACATTCACAACTTTCAGACTTTTGTGCCACAAAAATCGGTTTTATGATAAAGCAACCATAGGGGTCTACAGCAATATTCGACAACAACTGTTGAGTTTGGGGCAATCCAACAGGTAGATGGCACACAGTACCAGATGCTCCACCCTCATACCATTCTGCTCTTCCACACGCTGAACAGTTTACCCTTCATTAAATGTGTTCATGGAAACACAATAAAATGTAATGAAGCTCAGATGTTGTTTCTATAATATATATATATGCAATAAGTAGTGCAACAAAACACTACCGTAATGGTGGGGGAAAACAGTTGCATATGCAAAAACATCACTATAGGTAAACCTTGAAGCACAAGTTAAGGAACATGACCCCCAAAATAATAATGATAATTTTTAAAAAAGCAAAGGTACATACACAAAAAAGGAGCAAAACACAAAACACAGTGTTTTTTCTCAATACACTGTCTCTTCGATTATCTGCCACTTGTTTTCTCAGTGTATTACCATTTTTTTGCCTGACAATCTATTTCTCATTATGTTAACATTTGATTTCTATACATTCACTTAGTATACTACCATTTTGGTTTTGTTGTCTGATATTTTATCCCGATACTCCAGCCACTATTACACCATCATGGTGGTTGTCTACCACATCATCTTCATACTCTAATCAGTAACGGTCTCAACACACTGTCACTTAGGTTGTGCGTCTTTCTATCCCAGTCCCTTATATCTTTTCAACACACTGTCATTTTTGTTGATTGCCATTTTTATTATAACATGCTGGTTGCTGTTATCTTCTTGATCACATTGTTATTGTGTTTGTCTTACATCTGATCACAAATACTGGTTGTTTGAGTCATCTCTCCAACCACTTTGGTTTAACCATGGGATATAATGTTGATTGTTTGATATTATGATTTTTTTTGGGGGGGGGGGATGATGGGGTGGGTGGGTCTGGGTCTATTTTTCATGCATCCCAACTTTCTTACAACTGAGTTTCTTATTATGTTGAACATTTTTATTTAGAGTTATTATAAACAATTCTAAATTCTCAGCAAAGGGATTGTAACTGTACCATGTATTAAAGACAAGTTAAACCAGCCAAAGATCTTTTATAGATTACTTAAGATTATAAATTTGTATTATATATATATGTATGAGAACTACTACTACTCAGTACTAGCACAAAGATGAACATACTTGCGATTGTACTTCACTTTGTCTGCATCAGCGATATCAGAAAGAGCCATCATTAACATGGAAAACGCTGCACCTCCAAATGCCCTGTGGACATAATCATCATTCATTCAAAAACATGGCAGGTGTCAACTAGCATAACTGTGAAAAGTGTACGGTGTGACAAAAAGCCTTTACCCTACCTCCCCAGAACCTCTAAATGTTAAAGAGTATACATGTATATGCAACAAAGCAAGTGAATGAGTGAAAGTGTGAGTGAGTGAGTGATTGAGTGAGTGACTTAGTGAATGTATATGTGTGTGTGTGTGTGTGTGTGTGTGTGTGTGTGTGTGTGTGTGTGTGTGTAAACATAGATCTCTATCTCTGCCTGCCTGGCTGTCTCTCTCTCTCTCTCTCTCTTCTCTAACATATTATATATATATAATATACAGTGTGTGTGTGTGCGTGCATGTGTGTGTATGCATACATATGCATGAATGTTTGAAAATCATATCAAAGCAAATGTGACATAACCATAATGCTTTTTTTTAACCAAAATAAAACTGACTCTTTAATCCCCTTCTTCTGTTAAATACATTACCTACCTGTCAATAAGAATGTATAGCATGATGAGCCAGGAATTGTCAGGTCCTATCAGGAAATACATGGTCAGACCACCCACAACTTTCCACACAAAGTTGTAGCGAATCACACGGAAGTGCCCCAAGTGACCAAATAGTGGTGTACCACAGATCACTAGAATCTGAAACAGACAAGTCGTTTAACTACAGTTTACATTAAAGGTAAAGCCCTAAAGGTATCCTATCCCATAACCTATGCGGTCATAGGGAAGCAAGGCATCAGAGACCTCAGCTTCTCTAGGGGCCAGCATATTGATGGTGGCACCCATCTCCCCTCCCTCACTGCTTTACCTCCCTGACCCTTAAGAGGCAGGTACCCATTTACAGCTGGGTGAACTGGGGGACTGTACTGAAGCCAAGGCACACAGTCACCCATCCACTTGGTAACCATGCTCAATGTTGCTTACCTCTGGCTTGGGGAAAGCGAGTGCTTTAATCACTGAGCTATCCCCCTGTTCCTAATATTAATTATAATGATGGAGAGGAAGACAAGGCACTAATTTGACTAAATGTTCTACATGGGCTACTACAAAGGAAAAGACAGGCTAGACGGATTGTTTTTAAATGAACTTAAGAAGAAAGGTAACTTTGTACTGTTCTTTTCAGATGTGAGTGACAAGAGGCATAGCCATTAAGGATTAAAATTATATTCATCAACAGGCAAGGTACAGCCATACAATGAATGTGTGTGTGTGTAGATGTCTGTGTGTGTGTGTGGCATGTGTGTGTGTGTATACATGTGTCTGTGTGTATGTGGGAAGGGAAGGGGGGGGAGGAGGGTTTTACTCTGTGTGTGTATATATGTGAAGGTGATTAAAATTTTGCATAAATTCTAGAGTCCTGTGCTTGAAATTTGAATGTTGTAAGCACAACACTTGGAAAACCAGCCTCAGATTTGGCCAACAGGAACATCATGATAAAAATTTGCATACTGAGCATCTTGGGCAAGTTAGGCCTCATAGAGCTCACCCCTCTCCAGGTCACAAATTGCATGAACTTATGAAGATAATGCTTGAGTCACCCATACCAATGGCCACAGCTGGTCGACTCTTCAATAGAAAAAATTGATAACTCACACTGTCACAGGTGTTTTATATATATATGAATATATATATATATATATATATATATATATGTGTGTGTGTGTGTGTGTGTGTGTGTGTGTGTGTGTGTGTGTGTGTGTGTGTGTGTGTGTGAGTGTGTGTGCACAAGATGCCATACTATAGTAAATACTGTATGTATACACTTGTGGGATAAATATCAGTTCACAGTGTCTTCCAAAGGACTTGCAAGGAAGTGGCATTAGACCCAAAGTTAACTCCACTGGGAAATATGCCTCTTCAAATGGCAGGTCAACTGTGACTTCCAATCCATTCTATCAGACAATGTCTGCTCATGAGTTTGATGCTCCATCACCCCACTTTTCTATGCACATGGCACTGGTAAAATGATGCATGTGTACAGATACAGATCTAAGTCTAAGATTTAAAATTAAATGCAAGATGATCACAATATTGAATATAATATTATAATCTTTTTTCATGATTAAATAAGGTTTTTATATATGAAAAAGAATGTACACTGTATCAGTGCATGTCCCGTTGCTTGTGTTACTGACAAGAGTCTTCTTGAATTATGAATGGTGAGAAACGGGCAGATATAACCTTTAATAAGAAAAGGAATACCAATAAACCACTAATAAAGCAATTTTTAGATATATATATATATATATATAATATATATATATATCTTTGGTTTGAATCAAATAAAACTGTTAACCTAAACTACAACTCACATAGGAACACTATACTTAAAACTGTTTAAGTACAAATTTTACAAACCGACAATGGATGTGAAATATCCTGCTGTTTAAAGTCAATAGTTTTCTTGTAAAATACAAAATAAAACAAAAACAAACATGTGAACATATCTTTATATTTTAAAAATTACTTACATTTGCACCTACTCCAGTGAATCCATAGAAGAGACTGCGAACCCAAAGTGGCACTTGATCTGTTGACAACAACCATTCACCTAAAATGGCCAGAAACCCACTCCAAAAAGCCAGGTGGAATTCTTGGAAAAAGTTGGTGACAACAAAGGCAATAAAATTCCTTTCCATAAAGATCTGGATGATCTTTCTATAAAATGAATCTGTGTCCGACTCTGTTTCTTCTCCTGACAATGCTGCACACTCTTGTGCTTTTTTCTTCTCAACTTCATATTTTGTATGAGCATGTTTCCCTGTGTACAACATGAGTAGACATGAACAAACAGCTATAACAACCGCTGCAAGCTGAAATGCATGAAAATTCTGAAGGCTGTTGGAAGCAAATTCAAGCAGAAGAATGCTCTGACTTCCAATGAGTCCAGCAACTGTGGAATACAAATTAAGTTTTAGCCTTGAGTAGGGATCAGCAGACAGCTCTGTGAACAAACAGCAACTCAGCAGACCAATGAATGTGAACATGGTGTCATACAGGAACAAGGCAACAACAAGGTGTAGACCCACAGCCCATGGACTGTTTCCCATGGGAATCCAGGCCACCAGAAATGATAAACCAAACAGGGGAGCAGTGTACAGAATTCCCTCTCTTCTTGTTCTTGTAAGCAAGCAATTTGTATTGTCTTGGCACACAGCAAATAATGGATCATTGACTGCATTCCACACCATATATAAACCCTGTGCAAAATGGAACCAGGACTCTTGGATATGGTACAGGTTCAGAAAGACTTTCACATAATAGAAACTGAAGGCACTGCTCAGCATGTTGAACCCCATGGTCAGAGCACAGTAGGCAATCATCGGTTTTGGAGAGCTCATTTTCCTTGAACTGCAATATTTTCCTCCCGGCTGTTAAGTTATTTGTTGTCGGACAGAAATTCTGTCATCGGGACTCGACTGCCGCTAAGTTCAGAGCCTTTGTGGATCTGGATCTAGAGACTTTCGTTGCACAACATTTAGGAGGGTAACACTAACAGAGGTACATTCCCCAATCTCTGTTGAACTTGAAGTGTGCACATTGCATTTATCGTTTGCATTCCATGCCTCGTGTTTTCTTTTGTTTTTCTGTTCAGTATACTTACAATGACATGTCAGACTCAACCAGAACACTCTTTCCAGTGTCTTTACTCATTGTCACACCAACAGTATGTTCCTGCATGCTAATCATATAGGAAGTATTACGCTCGAGCTATTATGACATCGTGTTCTGCATGAATGAAGTTAGAGTGTTCTTATCGTCTGCTGCAAGGAAACATCACTCCCATTGAAAATTCTCTCCCCTACCCTACCGGGGTCCCTACCCCAAAGTTGTCTTTCGTAGATTGCTGAGAGTGTCATAATAATAATAATAATAATGAAAATAATAATAATGTATGGAATTTATATAGCGCTGAATCTTGTAAAGCAACAAATCAAATAATGTATTCTTGAGTGATTGTATTGTTTTTAAATTTCTGCCTTTGTTTTTATTTTTTCGTATAGCCTGATCCATGTTGATGTCTTATTTAATTATTGGCCCATTTCTCCTATCATTTATGTAACTACTGTTGTTGTTCTCTCTCTTTTATTACTCCAGATACCTGTACACTTCATGAAAGTACATGACTAATTTGCCATCCATTCTGGGTGCCTCAACCCTAACAGTGTATCACTGTTCACTGGTCCCGTAACCCGCCAGGGTCGTAGGGGCGCTGCATGGTGGACGAACGGTGGACCAGCTGGCTCCACTTAGCGTATTTGTAACCATGTCTAATTCATTTTCATTATTATTATCTTTTGTGTACTTCTGTTTGCTCTTCCTCTTGACACTCCTCATTCATTTATTGATATGTATGCTTTTTTTTTATAGAGTTAATGGGAATAAACTATTGTGAATTGTCAATAAGTTGAAAGTCAAGCACAGTACTGAAAAAAAACCCTACTTCGAATTATTACATTTTGTAATCTTTTTAAGATGGAAAAGTATGTGCAGTGTGCTTGTTTAGGAAAATAGTCATATCAGACAGGTCACACACACACACAATATATATATATATATATATATATTAGATAGATAGATTGTTGATTTTCTGGTATTCAGTGTGTTGCGCGCAGACTTATGTAAAAGAGCTTTAAAAAGAAAATTCTTTGATTTTGAGGATAATGGAATAAGCACTCATGTGCTTTTTTACATCCAGTCCTCGTGTGTATGCATTTTTGTGAATTTTGTCATCCGTTCCCATGGAACACAATGGCCTACTATTCCGAAAAGCGGAATGAGTTTTAACATGTGCGCAAGATGTTCTGTGTGCGTTCACACACAGGGCCTCAGGTTTTAAGTCTCATCTGAAGGACTTTTAGGGGGAGTGGAGTCGGCACTGATGTTAACTCCAAATCCTCTTGAAAGGAAATGAACTCAGGTCAGCAGATAACGTGTGTATCACGCTAACCACCAGGCTATCCCGTCCCCCTTAGAACTTTTGGAATTATTTTGAGCTAGTTTTGTATGTATAGTACTTGTATACGCAAAATCTCGCCTTTGGTGGGCCTTGGAGCTCTCTACCCAAGGAGCAAAAAATGAAAGAAAAAAAAGTGTAGAGTTCTGATGTACAATATCTGCCACAACATAAGCTTTTTTTTTTTTTCTTTTGAAGATATTGAGGTTGACATATAAATAGTAAAATGTACTGATAATTTGATAGCCTTGGGTGTATACTGATCATGTTTGTGATACTGATATTTTTGACTGTTTTTGTGGCAATAGCCTGCAAACCTTGTCCTCTACTCTCTTCATCCTGTTGTCCTTTGTATTGGTGGCATTTTTTATTTATTGCAGCGGATTTTCAGTATGAAGGGTTCTTTATTGTTGTTTTGCTTGTTAATGTTTGTGGTGCCTATACTGATCCAACATATGCAATATATATTACTTGCAAATTGCCAACTGTTGACAAGAATAGCCTTGTTGCAAAACTAGATAGACTGAGGTACCAACACTGATGTGGTGGCCATCACCATATCCCTTCAATAAGTGCTCTGTCAACCTTTGGATTCCAAAGGACACACACATATATACCACAAAGCCATGGAAGTGGAGGAGGAGATATTGAAACTGAGGTCACCATGAGATCTGAGCTACAGGGGTCAAATAATCAGAGACAACTTTGCTTTATTAAATGATCAGTGGTGATGATGGTGATAATAATGATGCTGGTATTGGATGTTCAGCTAAGCTTGAGGCCATGTAACTAAGCTGTATTCTTCATTTCATGATATGGATCCAGAAGTCATCCACATAGACCTGAACGCTTTAAATACATGCAGTGATAAACCAGCATTTTGAGTGATTCTCACTCTTAGTGGGGGGTGTACAAAAATATCATCCGTTAACAGATGCAACTTTGAAAGTGTTGCTCAAATCACTCGACCCAAACAGCAGGTATTTGTACCTGTCAAGCCTGGTTGGCCTGGGCTGCATTATGATAGGCAGCATAGAGTACAGCTCTGTCAAGAAGTCTCAAACCAAGGTAGATTTTACACCGGTGCTTTCATTATTATCTTCATGACCCTTGCTCGCCATGGAGTAAAAAGAAAACTGTCCCAGGCACAGAGGCCTCTACGAAGGAAGGTGGCAGGATGGTTAAGACGTTTGCCTGCCAACAAGTAAACCGTGAGGTTCTGGGTTCGATTCCCAGCCTCGCCCTTTCTTCCTAGTTTGACCAAAAAATCGAACTGAATGTCAAAGTCCTTCGGATGAGACTATAAACCGAGGCCCCGTGTGCGAACGCATGCAGAACATCTTGTGCACATGTTAAATCGTGTTCCGCTTTTCGAAAGAGTAGGCCATTGTGTGCCGGTGGGAACAGATGACAAAATTTACAAAACCGCATACACACGGGGACTGGGTGTAAAAAAGCACATGACCACTTATTCCATTGTCCTCGATATTTTTTTTAATAAAGTCATCTGAGCGCTTTGATTTGTTGCTTTTCAAGATTCAGCGCTATATAAATTCCATACATTATTATTATTATTATTGCCTTGGTCTCATGGTGCCATCTGTTCCTGTCTTCTGTACTTCCATGCTTGTGGTGAGTTTATTTCAGATCCTTTGGTGACTGGAGGTTTCTGAGAGACGGTCTCTGAAGGGACTAAATGAAATCCTGCATGGGGCTTGGTAGATGGCATCTTTGCTGTATCTAATTAATGAAGCACCTCCAGCTCCATAAAATTGGAATGCAGCTACCTTAATGGTGGGCAAAAGCAATCCCATATGCAAAACCTCACCTTACAGCTCTAGCCAAGGAACAAAACAAAAAATTTAGTACAATTGCACAACACTGATGTAACCTAGCAGCAGTGAGGGCTTCACTGATTGAAAGTGTTATAACAGCTTAACACTAATACCTTTCAGTGGACTTCTGATAGCAAAGGTACATCAGAGCAATCATGGGAATGATTGCTGGTGAGGCTGGAAGACGTGGGCCTGAGTACCACGACTCTTCCCAAACACACACATGTGCATGCAAGCACACATACGCACGCATGCACACACACACACACACGCACAAACACACACAGAGTACATGTGCAAACATGCACACACACACACCCAAGCACGTGAGGTCATGCACACACACGAATTTAAGGAAGACAGACAAAGAGAGACAAACACATAAAACCACGATGAAGACAGAGGCAGTCAAACAGACAGACACTGAGAGATAGCGAAACAGATTGGAAAATTTTTAAAGCAAACTGTAGCTTTTATCAAATTAAACCTTTTCTTTTAATTGGCTGTAAAACTTTACACTTATATACAGCAACCTCCCCCTCCCCCTACAAAAAGCATAAGATAAAGTATTACAAAGTAGCAAATAATATTCTCACACACTGCATCATTCAAATATTACCTATACAATTCATCACCTTTGTAAATGTAGAAGTTGTTTGTTTGATAACATTTCTAAGTGCTCTCACCTCACCTTTTTAATTTATACATATAGCAAATTATGAGACAGTCTGATACTGAAGATATGGGTCTCAAGATAGGTGGCAGAAAGATTTGTTTAAAATTTTAAATCTGTGTTATGCTGATGATACAGCACTACTAGCCGACAAGATCACTAGTGTGACAAGTATTACACAGAGTAGATTATCTGGAAGAAGAACTGGTATCAAGCTTAGTGCCAAAAAGATGAAATCTGCTGCCTGTTGCCGGAACCAGTTGACAAACAGAGCATGAAATAAAAGATTGACAAAACTCTTTTTAAAAAAAAAAATAAAGACTTTGAATACCTCAGACTCTGGGTTTGATCCTCAGCGTTGCCCTTTCTTCCCAGTCTGATGAAAATTCTTTTGGATGAGACTATAAACCAAGGCCCTGTGTGCAGAACATCTTGCACACATGTTAAAAACCCAACTCATTTTTCAGAAAGGTAGGCCATTTTGTACAGGAAGAATGGATGGCGAATAAAAAAGAAATCCGCATGCACACAGGTGTCGTGTTTAGACATTATCCCCAAAGTCAGAATGTGGCTACCTAAATGGTGGGGAAAAAACCCCACAACTGCAAAAATCTCACTATTGGTGAACCATGGAGCTTTAGCCGAGGACCCCCCCCCCCCCCCCCCCCCCCCCCAAATCTCAGCTCAGTCCAAAATTTTTTTTTTTCAAATGACAGACCTCATGAAGACTGTCTTTCAAGACAAGACTGAAGCAAAGAGAAAAAGGCAGAGCACCAGCTTTTCTCATCAACAACATCCCAAAATCCTGTGGAATGAGAATCCATGAAGTCAGCTGGGCCAACAGAGATTAGAGCAAATGGAGAAAGAGGATTATGTCAGTGTCATTGGGTGCTGCAGCAAACACTGTACTCAGTGACACAGACAGGTGAAGTGCTATCAATAAGATGGCAAACAACTGTTTCCCATCAGCATGAACAAATCTGACAGATGTTACAAATGTAACCTGCTAAAAAGTGTTGATAAATAATAATAATAAGAAAAATAAGAAAACCACAGCAGAAACCCACATAAAATGTTGCCACTCTGCACACATCATCAAATAACAAACAGGATCCGCTGCACAGTCTACTGTGACCTATCATCATAGCAATTAATGATTGCAAGCTGAGTGAGTGAGTGAGTGAGTGTGTGTAAAACAAAACAGAAATTTTTTTTGGTGGTGTGTGTGTGTGTATGCGTGTGTGTATGTAAAACAAAACAACAAAACATTTCTGTGGTGTCTCATTTGGCCTAGAGACTTGGAAGAATTTAAGAATGATTATTTCATGAATAAAAGCCCTCAGGGGGTCTGTAAAATTAAGCAATTCTAGAATTAGCAGATAGGGGCGTGTCAAAGCACTCATTCCACAATGCAGTTAAACTTCAAATAGAACAATTGTTACAAAACAGTTTATGGGAAAATACATATCTAACAGATCAGAAGTAGGCCCTCTTTTTCATTCATGCATTTCCATTACATGAGAAAACTTTATTTTCACTCACTTCAGTCTTGTCTTTCTTTCTAATGTATACATTCCCTTTAACTTATTCTCCCCTAAAGTTAAAAGGGTATCACCGGTTTGTTCTTTGGTCTTGTGATTTTCTTTCCCAATATACCCACAATCTGAATGTTGTTATGCAACTGATTAAACACACCTGTTACCATGATTACATACAGAAACTTGTCACAAACATTTCCTGATTAATATAACATCTCCATATTGACAATTTACATACAATATCTTTTGGCATTATATTTCTAAGTCAGCCTCAGCCATTTCTTAAACCAAAAAATACAACCAAAATCAAGACTCTTGTGAAAACATGAGTACATGGCTAATAAATGCAGTTAACAAAACAAATTTTTAAAAAGCTACCTAAGAATGAGTACATTGTCAGTGCTGTAACCCCCAAACAAAACTGTGCTGAGAATCTTTTTCAAACATTTTTCATAAAAGACACAGCTTGGTATGTACAACATGTTCTAAGAAAAAACAACAACAACAACCAACAAACAAACAATAAAATGTTCTGTGGAAGACATGGAATAGATAATATTTTGTAATGGCACTAAATCGCAGACTGTTGAAAAATTTTATGTCCGTTTTTTTCCACCCTGAAAAATCTGTAAATTTCCATTTCCATTTTAAGTTGAAAAAAAAGGGAGGGACAGAGGGAGGGAGGGGGGGGGGAGGGGGAGAAAAGAGGAAGTTGGAATCATAGATTTTCTGAAATTTTTTTTTTTTCACAATCAAGTCTTTAAAAATAAATGTACATAAATAAGTTAATACCATAAATAAAGTGAAATTAAAACACATTTTTCATAGTGTTTTAATTGTGCAAATTCTTCACTCCATAAAAGATTGCATAAAATCTCAATCATTAGTCACTCATGAATGCAGCATCCCAACCCCATTTATAAATCATTAGGAATGCACAGCTCTTTGCATCTCTTGAATACTCTGAACACACACATGTGCACACACACATATACACGCACACCACACCATACCACAAATCATGAGTGCAATGCGCATCACTCTAACCACCAGGCTATCCTGTCCTCTGTGTGTGTGTGTGAGAGAGAGTGTGCACACGTGAGCTTGTGTGTGTGAGTGGGGGGGGGGGGGGGGGGGGGGGGGGTGGTGTCAAGTCAAGTCAAAATGATCTTTATTGAGGGTAAAAAATTAAGTTTTCACAACTTTCTTTCAACCTACCTTCACAAAAAATAATCAAGAAAATTTGACTTGTAAAAGCAATCAAAAGACAATTTCAATCTATGATTAAAAAGAACCAAAAATGAAATTGAGAAAAAAAATCCAGACCTCACAATTTTATATAAACAAACCTCAAGACATTATTCCACCATGTGCTCAGTTCAGACAGATAAGAACTAAAGTGGTGAAGAAAAAAACCAAACAAAGGTAATAATAACAATTTACAACAGACAGATAAGTACAAAAGTGGTGAAGCAAAAAAATAACAAAGGCAAGAATAACAATTTACAAAGCAAATCAAATTTCCACAATGTTCCTCCTGAATATGCAAGGCTTGACTTATATAGAGATTATGCGATGTGTGGGTGTGTGTGTGCATGCGTGCATGTGTAAGTGTTTCGAACTTGTTTTATCTAAATTTGTTCCAAAACATAAGAAGTGACACAAAAACAATGTAACAATTCATATTACTGTGATCATTTTTCTGTAAAACATCCCCCATCCCCCCAAAAAAACCCAACCAAACCTACATGAGAAAGAAAACAGAAAAGAAAGAATGAGCTTGTGTTAACATTTCTTATCAATTTTTATGGAAATTTCAACAATGAAAATCACCCTTATACTTAGCACTTTGATATCCTTTCTTTGGTTCCCCCTACCCCCTACCAAATTTCCTTATTAACTGGATATGATACTTCAGTCATTTTCAGCAGAATCACAATATTCATGGGTTGAGCCCCACAGCCCAAAATAACTCTTGATGATGTTTGAAAAAGCAAATTGCACAACAACAACAACAAAAATCAAACATAAGCACGCAAAACAAAGATAGATAAATAGTGTGAAAAGTATTAAAACATTACCTCTTACCTGTAAGTTGCAGAGGTGAGTATCCAACAAATAATACCGGAAAGTACAAAGCAGGTTTGAGGAAAAATAATATGTAATAAGAAAAACTTTGGTAACTGGATGGAAAAAATATGTCAAGTATGATAACAAAAATTTGGGTTTCTTTCCTATGGTTTAAGAACTCTTGATAGCGTTTTGCAGCTGTAAAAACAAAAGAATACAGCTTGTTCAAGAATTACTTGTTACATTTATAAAGTAAATCAGCATGCTGCCATCTTGCTAGAACATCTGACACTAAGTACTAATTTTTTTTTTCATTCCTTGAGGATCGCCTTTTTAAACATTACTGTAATATACACCTTCCCAGTCATTACATTGAAAAAGAAAGTTAAGGGAAGAAAAAAAAAAAGCAAGATAAAACTATCATGGACACATCTAATCTATATGCTTTACTTTCCATTAGTTGCAAGAATTCTGAAAAAAAAAAACCCACCTGTGATGTTTGTAGTGTTTGTGATCCGATTCATTCGCTACATCGATAGATGTAAACAAACTCAGTTATGATAGAGCGACCAAAGTTTAATGATCGTTCGTTAGCTTGATGATCGAATACCATAGTAACAGTAAAAAGGTATATAACTCATAAAGATGAATAATAATGACCACGTGACAGTTGTTTCCCTTGAATACAAAACTAATCTATGAAACACTACATCACCTCCTTCCTCGGATGAAAAATGGTTGAAAAATTGAACGGAAATAATCAGATAATTTTCCAATAACATTTGATGGATGATATACTAACATTTGAATCTGAGATGATGATATTCTAAATAAATTGTTCAACTTCTTAATTCATCAGCTATACTTGTAACTCTTTCCTCCTTCTCCAAGATGGTAGCAAAGTTAATGTAGACTTTTGAATTACTTGTTCAAATGAAGTTTGGTGCACAAAATTTATAAATTGATACATGGAAAACCAATGAAATATATTTTTTTTTTTTTTAAATACCGAGTGTTGATACGGAGATAAAATGCAAGTTTGAAAAGAATGAACAGTTCAACAGGAACTCTTGATTCTAACAGTAACTGAGTGAGTAACTAAACATAATGAAGTGTCATTGAAATTCTAATAAATTCATATTTCACTTCAGTTGATAACTAACATTGTCACATGACAAAATCATCAAATTTCTTGGGTAGTTGGATTTGGCGATTGGATCTTCTGGGTTCAGTCGCAGATGTATGAGTGTTGTGTGAGTGATTGCTGGGTGTGGTGTGTGCATGGGGTCTGTCTGGGGGTGCAGTGTTCTCAGCTTCATCTTCATCCAGCTCAGAAGTGGGATCAGTCTCGGTGTCAGTAGTAAAGGGCTGTTGTGGAGACTTCTTGTAGAAACTGCTGTTTCTGGTGACAGTCTGTTGTCCTCTCTGGGCTGTAACCATTGATCCTTTCTTGCTAATGACCACAAGAGGGCTGGCTGGTAAGGTGTGTCAGCGTTGGAGGGCTGGGAATTCTTCAGGAGTACAGCATCCCCCACGGTTATGGAGGAGGGTTTGATGTATGCCTTACTGTCAGCGTAGCGTTTCATGTTGGCTTTTTTTTGAGTGTCTCTGCTGCGCATGTTGTGGTCAGCATCATGACGCTGTGCTGGGAGCTGGGGCAGTTTCGTCCTCAGTGTACGACCAAACAAGGCAGTGGCAGGAGAAACACCAGTGGTGCTGTGAGGAGTAGCACGGTAGTCCAGGAGAAATTTGTACATTTCCTGCTTGAAGTTGGGAAAAGTGGAGGATCTGATGACTTTTTTGATGGTGCGCATGAAGCGTTCGGTTTCTGCGTTGGCACGGGGCCACAGAGGGGTGATGAAGGCTTCGGACTTCTGTTGCGTTCTTAGGAGTTGGAAGGTCAAGGATGTTCTTCAGTTTGTCTTGACTGGGCTTGATGCCATCTTCTCCGAAGATAATGCCAAGAAATTCAAGTGATGTTTTGTTGAAAACACACTTGTCACCATGGAGCGTCAGTTGTTTTGACCGGAGTCTCTCGAATAAGTTGTGTAGGTTGTTGTCATGTTCTGCCTGTGATGAGCCAAAGCACAGGATATCATCACTGATGTTGACGACTCCCTGGAGGCCTGAGAGTGCTTGGCGAATTGATTCTTGGAAGATCTCGCTGGCTGAGTTCACTCCGAAGAAGAGACGACGGTATCGGTAGAGACCAAGATGAGTAGCAAATGTCGTTATATAGCGAGATTCTTCGTCCAACTCTAGCTGATTGTATCCTTGGTTCAGATCTAATTTGCTGAATACTTGAGCCCCTGAAAGTATAGTCTTCAGTTCATCAAGTGTTGGAGTTGCATGGCGTTCACGACGAATAGCACGATTTGCAGCTCGCATATCCACACAAACACGTACTTTGCCAGGTTGCTTGGGTTTTGGAACAACGACCACTGGGGACACCCATGGTGTTGGTCCACTCGCTCTTTCAATAATGCCAAGGCCTTCATCTTTCTTCAATTGTTCTTCTATGTCCTTGCGCACATGGAATGGGACACGTCGATATGGTTGGGCAACTGGTTGAACCTCTGGATCAATGTGGAGATGGACTGGTTTATTATTCAGGCAACCCAGACCAGAGAATAGATCAGAGTATTCCTCTTTCAGCTGTTCATGCACTGACTTGACATGGTTAACAGTGCTTAATAGTTTAAGTGCTTGAGATGTTTTCCAAGACAGAATTGGTCGTTCAGTGCCTGGTACCACAAATATGGTAGTAGTCGTACTAGTGTTACTGTAGTTTAAAACCGCATCGAATGCACCAAGTACTGGAATGTGATTCTTACTGCCATATGCTGCCACTCGCTTGCTAGAAGGCTGTAGCATAGGTTTTGGTTTGAGTTTTTCAAAGTCTTGTTCAGATAGCAGGTTGATAGAAGCACCAGAATCTGCCAGGAATGAGAATGTGTGTTCATTGATGGAGACATTAAAATGTGGTAGTTCACAGGAGCTACGTGTTGTGAAAACATATTCTATGTCATCAGGATCGGTAGAATCAATCTCAATAGTGTTGGTTTCTTCTGCATCCTCATCACTATCGTTGACCAGGTGGATGTGTGATTTTTTAGATTTCTTTTTCCAGCTGGGTGCTTTTGGTGAAGATTTTGCTATTGCACCACCACTAGAACGGCACACTGATGCAAAGTGATGCAACTTTGAACATTTGTTGCAGCGTTTATTGTATGCTGGACAAGATCTCTGTCCACTCTGATGAGGCCATTCACCCACAGTTACGACAGGTAGAAGGTTGATGACGTTGGTCATGATGACGATGATGATGATGTGATTTGGGGAAAGAAACATGATGTACTTCTGCTGATGTAGCCATTGTTTTAGCTTGCTTTGATGTGAGCTCTAGTGTGCGGGCATATGTAAGCAAGTCTTTTAGAGTCATGGCAGGAGTTGCTAGTCCCTTTTCACGTACCTTGTTGCTTCGGCAGCCTGCAATAAACTGAGATTTAATTTCTGCATCTGGATCATTGAAGCCACAGGTTGCTGCCAGTTGTTTTAGTTCCCCATAATAGTCATCTACATCACCTTTCTGTTCACAACGACGGAAAATGTACTTCTGGAATTCTACATTAGTTTGAGGATTGAAATGTTCAGTGATAGCATCAGCAAGCTTTGAAAATGAGTTTCACCACCAGTAGGATGGACCTGTTCATCAGTGAAAGTGTCCACAATATCATTTAGGTCATCACCAGCATAGGTGAGAAGAAGAGCTTTTTGCCGATGATCATTTTGAATATTATAGGCTACAAAAATATTTTTCAGTCTTGATACCCATTTCTGCCATCGGATAGCTCTTGCTTCTGAAGAACAGTCGAAAGGAGGATACGTGGGAAGTGCAGTAGCCATGAAAAGTTCGTTTTAACTTAATCATAGACTAACTGAGTCAGTACATACGATAATTTCAATCTTGATTCAGCTTGAAGAAATGACGTTTGTAGCCAATTCCTTCATCCCATCCTCGTCGCCAATGTGATGTTTGTAGTGTTTGTGATCCGATTCATTCGCTACATCGATAGATGTAAACAAACTCAGTTATGATAGAGCGACCAAAGTTTAATGATCGTTCGTTAGCTTGATGATCGAATACCATAGTAACAGTAAAAAGGTATATAACTCATAAAGATGAATAATAATGACCACGTGACAGTTGTTTCCCTTGAATACAAAACTAATCTATGAAACACTACACCACCCATGAAAAAACTTTCCGTTTAGACATAGTGGCTTCAATGCCAAAGTCACGCTGCATAAAAATGTATAAAGAATGGCAAGAACGTTCCCTTTGTCCTTTCATTGTGGTGTTTACACCAACTCCCTGTATTTGGCATGCTAAATTATATACAACACATTTCTCCCTTGAAGAAATAGAAGGGGGGCACACTGACCAAAACACCCTGGTCATGATGAGATTAATGCATTCAGGCCGACATCAAAACTGTACCTAACACAGCTGTCTCCATTGCCACTGTCATTATGCAATGCTGATATCACAGAAATTAAATTGCATATGAAATGAGCCAAAAGAAGGAAAAAAAACCCAAGCAAATAAGAACAATGGCCCATTACCTTTGTAAGTTCAATCTCTTCTTCACCAGGAACGATATGCCACACAGTTTTACCCTCCATCTAAGCTGCCCTGGTAAACAGATACCCAATAAAAAATAATGAATACCACAAGAAAAGCACAATCACACAAGCGTGACTTGGTTAGTGAAAGCATTGTTTGGTCCAAATAAAAATTTTGTAAATTATCCACCACTGCACGTTCCATTTACAACGTTTGCTGTTCAGGAACATCAGTTTCAACGATTCTGCGACGGATGGTGAACTGTGACCATACAATGAACTGAAGCAGGCCCAATACCATGGGCAAGAAGCAGATGAGTTGAAACATCACAGCTTGCATAGTTTCCTTTTCAGCCGCTGATGCCAGATTTTTCTGAGGATAAAATGTGACCAAGGATCAGCCATAATGCCTTAGTGCTATGTATATTTAACTCTTTTTTTGTCTTTTCTGTTCCTCGGCAAGAGCTCAAAGGCTCACCAATGCTGAGATTTTTGCATATGCGCCCGTGTTTGCCTACCTTTAAAGTAGCTACATTTCAACTTCAAGGAATATTTAATTTGAGATTGTAGATGGATTCAATATGATAACACTTTATAATGCATTGTACGTAAATAAGAATATATTCCCAGAATTACTTATTCATGTATTTTACATTGTGGACAAACTATATCATAGACGAAAGATCCTATCACAATGATTTCTAATGTCAAAAAATGAATTACTTGTAACTTTTATACAAGTTACAGTTGTCATTTTGGGAATTCCCAAAATATGCACTCTGTCTTATTTACCAATAGGCACTTTGTCACACTTATCACTACTTCTATCTCTCTTTGTTTCTGCCTTGTTTCTTTTCTTCCTGTCACCTCCACCTTGTCTATTTTCTACCATCTTGGTCCATTCTCCTGCCTTTTTTCACCAGAGAGACTTAAAAGATAACAGTTCTCTCCCATGCTGAAGTCGGATGTGTTGGGCCTGACTTAGGTGCTTTTGCAGCATACAATGCATTTTCACTCATATAACAGACAACAGTAGTTCCTGTCTGACCATTTAACAAAGAAGAATTTATCACTACTGGGATAAATTGAGAAACCATGAATATAATTTTACAGCAGAAGATTTAAGTAGAGAGTTTTGTTCCCTTCTCTTTTTAATGGCACACTGCACTATAAGCAGCCATATTTTTTTGTTGAGAATTTTGACCCCTGAAGTTAACAATTCCAATAAAAAACTGGGGAAGTTTTTAAGATTATGTTGGGTCAAGGATATACGGGTGAATAAAACTGCCACATAACATGGCTCTGAAAAAAATTAACAAGGCCAAAAGCTTCCAACGGCAAGCAAGAAGTTGGCAACTGCAGGTGAGATCTGATCCCCATGTTTATGTTATCACTCCCCCGCCCCAACCCCTCCCAAAATCACAACAAAAAACAACCAAAACCCAACAAAAACAAACAGAAAAACTTGTCAAGTGAAATAGCATTCCATTAAGTGAGTACAAACATTAAAGGTAGTACACGTGTCCATTACATCTAGGATAATGATGACTTTTAATTCATGTAAAAGCCAAGATTTTTTTCCTTTTTTTTTTCAACACACAGAATCTGTAAAGAGAAGAGATTGATGGCACAGTACAACAGCAAAACATTGCTTTACATGTAAAGTACACAACAACTTTCTTGGCATTCACTACAACTGACTCAAAGTGATGACTGCTAATGCTGCAACCAACTGCCAACCACTTACTGGCTGGTCAAGCAAAATCATGGTGTGTCACCTTCTAGGAGTGACTTGCTGAGAATGTCCTGTGTGCTAAAATAGACACCACCAAACACACTCCCATGACCCAGCTGTAGTGCTAGTGATTCTATGTTTGCAGTCCTCTTGATTTAACACCGATAGCTCCCTGTGCACTGTCAACACTCAGATTACAACAAAAACAGCCACATTGTGACTTGTGTCTCATGGAGTCAACATGACACAAGCTACACTGACAGGAAGCAAAAAAAAAAAAAAAAAAAACCACCTTGAAATGTCTGAGAAATCCTTTATCTCTTAACAAGACCCGTGTCTATGTCCTCTTAAACTTTATTATCATCCAAAAAAAATGGATCCCAAATTATTGAATTCATTATTTCTTCTGTAAAATGGAACACATCAGAAAAAGAGCTTAACATTTACTGGTCAGTGCCTATGATTACAGAGTATCTGTTCTATCCTGATCAACCATAGGGGATGGGATAGCCTAGTGGTTAGAACATTGCGCTCCCAATCTGATGACCCGGGTTTGATTCCCGTTCAAGGGGATACTTTCCTCTGGAGTTAACATCAGTGCCAACTCCACTCTCCCCAAAAGTCCTTCGGATGAGACTATAAACCGAGGCCCTGTGTGCCAACGCACGCAAGAACATCTTGCGCACACGTTAAATCCTGTTCCGCTTTTCGGAAGAGTAGGCCATTGTGTGCCGTGGGAACAGATGACAAAATTCACAAAACTGCATACACATGGGGACTGGATGTAAAAAAGCACACGAGTGCTTATTCCATCATCCTCGATATAAAAGAATTTAAAAAAGAATTTTAAAAAAACAACCAAAAAAAACCCAATCCATACCTGGTCCTTCATATGCTCATAGCCATAACGGTTGAGGATGTTGACAACCAGCATAGGAGACAATGACAGCGCAGGCTTGACCACCAAGGCGTTGGTACCAAACACCGTGGATGAAATGGGATGCCTGGAGTGGAAATGAAGAGACCCTATGATTTTCAACTTGATCAAAAGAAAATAGCATGCTGTATTACATAAGTAATGCATCACCTAAGTGAGCAGACCATCAAGGGTGTAAGAGGGCTGTAAGAAAATTATGAGGAGAGAGTCGGACTCCACTAGGTTCATGTTGCCTGTGATTTACTGCCTGAAAAAGTCAGTGCAGTGCCCTAACAACTCCTCAAGAAGCTAAATGTGAAGCCCATATATATTCATAAATAACACATTTAGTAAGGCTGGGAATATAACAGAACATACCAAGCCACACAAACACGAGTAAGGCTGGGAATGTAACAGAATACACCATGCCACACTAACACACAAACACAGATGCATACAAGATTTGAGGGCTCGGGTTTGAGCCCAGGTTCAAGCTACCACCTTTCAAAGTGATATTTTCCCTGGAGTTAACTTCAATCAATGCCAACACCACTCATCAGACAGTCCTTTGGAGGAGACTAAAAACTGAGGCTCCATGTGCACATGGATACAGAACACCCTGTGCACATGATGTTATAATATGTTCCACCTTTCAGAAGACAATTTGTGCAGGTGGGAAACGGATGACAAAATTTGCTAAATTGCCTGCACATGCGATCTGGATTTTTAAAAAGCACATGAATACATTCATTACCCTCTACCTAAAAGAATTAAAATAAAAACATCTACATACTGAAAACTCACGAGTGCTTATTCATTACCCTCGAACTAAACATGTGCACAGACACACACACAGATTCTTTCAGTTTGCAAGGGCCTTCAGAACTAAATTCCAAAAACCAAGAAACTTATGTTCTTCAAAGTTCAAGTACATTAAATTTCAATTTGAATAGTCTGACATACTTGCGATTGTACTTTGCTTTGTCTTCATCCGCAATATCTGACAGTGGCATGTTGAAGAACGAAAATGTAGCATTCGCAAATGCCCTGAAAAAAGATCATTTTATAAACATACTTTAGTAAGGATCATGAGACCCATATAAAGTTATTATATTGTACACATTATTATAATCAAATGAGTCAGAACAAACACTGTCCACTGTAACTGTGTAAATGTTTATGAAAACAATCCTAGTGTATATAAAGACAAAATTGCATCAGATGAAGATTGTTTTTCTTTATATGAGACTTCAAATAATTACAAATAAATGTAAGTTATTAGTTTTATTTTTTGTGTGTTGTTCTGTATAAACTGGTGATATTTTTATCAATAAAATGGTTTATTTGATATGTGATGTCATTCGTGTACAGATCAGATTGGTAATCTGAAATGAACACAACTGAAAAGACTTTTTTTTAAACTATGAAAATGAGTAAAGATTTAGCCTATTTCCACTACTAGTACTAGAAAGACAAGCTCTCCTTCCAATGACTGTATGGGAACCTAACAATGACAACTCCACGCTGGCAGTTGACTTTGGGATTGTCTTCAAGAACTGTGGAACATTAACTGATGTAGTCACTCCTGTTTGTTTATTGAAAAAAGAACCCACCCTTAATTCACTAGGATGGAGTTTTAAGGTTTACAATTAAGAAGGAAGGTGGCAGAACTCTGAACTGCAGTGTTTCAAGTGTTTGGATGTTCATCTGCATAAAAAGTAAACGATGAGGTTTTGGGCTGGATTCCCAGGCTTGCCCTTTCTTCCCCGTTTGACGGGAAAATTGAACTGAATGTCAAGGAGACACAAGTTCACTAAACCAGTTGGACCCATGCGCTTATGGACTTGTCCATGTCAAAAGAACACACGTCAGTTGAAAATAAGAAAGAGCAGGGAAGTACCTCCCAAGTTTCCTGGCAAAACTGGTAGCCTGTACAATTCCCAACTGTACCCCTGAAGTCAGAATGCGCTACCTTAAGTTTTATGGTGGGCAAAAAAAGGTCCCATATAATGATATATGCAAAAATCTCTCCATTGATGAATCTTGGAACTTCAGCTGAGGTACCAAAAAGAAGAAAAAAAAAGATATTGCAATCAGCATATAATTTACTTTTAAAAACAAAACTTCAGCACCTTTCATGGCCTCAGTCTCATACTCTGCTGACTGAATTTTGTTCCAAATAATTATTACTATAACTATTTCTTTGAGTTGTGGTGTAGTTTACCCTTGCATTTTGTCACCATTTCCTTTTCACTGTATACAAGATATATAATAATAATATTGTTAATAATAATAATAATTTTATATATATATATATATTATATATATATATATATATATATATATATATATATATATATGTGTGTGTGTGTGTGTGTGTGTGTGTGTGTGTGTGTAATATACATGATAAATTTGATCCTCACCTGTCAATAAGAATGTAGAGCATGATGAGCCAGGAATTCCCAGGTCCAATCAGAAAATACATGGTCAGACCCCCAAAGAATTTCCACACAAAGTTGTAGCGTATCATTCGGAAGTATCCCAACTTACCAACAAGTGATGTACTGAAGATCACCAGAATCTGCAAAAAACAGTTTCTTGGAATAGAGTGGACTGGGGTTTTAATTCATATGAACAATTCTAACTCTTAAGTTCTGTTAAGTACAGATAATTGATAATGAACTGAAAAGGTAACTTGTGCAGTTGTGGTCTTGAAATAAGTTTGGAACTGCTCACAAAAGCATTGCACACACACACTCTCTCTCTCCCTCTTTCTCTCTGTATGCATTCATGAGCATGCATGTGCTCTTAGTCTTAGTCTTAGTCTATCTCTCTCTCTATCACACACACACACACACACACAATGTACACTCACATTATTTATACACAACATTTTTAAAGACCGCAACTCACCCCTCCAACTGTCCCAGTCACTCCGTAGAAGAAACTGCGAATGCCAAGTGATACTTCCTCTGCTGACAGCAGGTATTCACACACAATGGCAAGAAACCCACCCCAGAAAGCACGATGAAATTCCTGGAAAAAATTGGTGATCACAAAAGCAATGAAATTCTTCTCCTTAAAAAGTTGAAACATCTTTGAAAAGAAGGAATTAGAATGCAAATCCTGCTCTTCTTTTTCTGATCCAGGTGAGTCTGAACCCTTCCTTTTCTTTTCCAGATCATACTGAGTATGAGCATGAGTGCCTGTGTAAATCATCAAAGCACATGAGCAACATGCTATTATCACAGCTGAGACTTGAAAGGCATGAAAATTTTGAAGACTGCTGGACATGAATTCAAGAAAGAAAACGCTCTGACCTCCAATCAGTGAGGCGATTGTAGAGTACTTGGTAAGTTTCAGTCTGTTGTGAGGATCTGCAGACATCTCTGTGAACAAACAGCAACTCAGCAGACCAATGAATGTGAACATGGTGTCATACAGGAACAAGGCAACAATAAGATGTAGACCCACAGCCCATGGACTGTTTCCCATGGGAATCCAGGCCACCAGAAATGATAAGGCGAACAGGGGAGCAGTGTACAGAATTCCCTCTCTTCTTGTTCTGGTGAGCAGAAAACTTGTGTTGTCTTGAAGAACAGCAAACAGTGGATCATTGATTGCATTCCACACCATGTATAAAACCTGTGCAAAATGGAACCAAGACTCCTGAATGTGGTACAGGTTTAGAAAAACCTTTACATAGTAGAAACCAAATGAGCTACTCAGCATGCTGAATCCCATGCTGAGGGCACAATAGGCAATGACTGGCTTATTGGAAGTCATTTTCTTGATCTGCAGTTTCCTTATGTGTCGCTGCTGGGTAACTTCTGCTCCTAAAATTTCCGTTCAATCTGATAACTTCACAAACTGATAACTCTTCAAGTTGCTGTACTCCAAATTTGTCAACACAACGGTCAACAGGTGAACGCTGAGATACCCTGGACAAGTTATGCACAAGCTTCTGTGTCGTGTGCAGCAGTTGGACACTGGTAAAGGAAATAATCTCTTAAAATAATCAACTTTTATAAATGCATCCTGACAGTGTGAAGGTCAACTGTAAGCGGTACACACTCTGTTCTATCGTTCTGTCCTGTGCTCGTTGTTGTGATTAGTGAGTTCTTAGGCACACTCAAGACACTGGTCTCCATGTGATGAAAATAAAAGTAAAAGTAAAGCAAGCCTATGTTCCAAGAGTTCGAAGGCTTTCAAAGTCTTCACTGAAATACCATGAATGTCCTGGTCTGATAGTATTCCTTTTGCACACGCGTTCTTTATGGTTTAAAAATGCAATAGCAGGTTAGCTAACACAGTCTGCAGCTGTGTTGCAGTCCTGCTGCACATAACATCCGGCTTGTCTGCAACAAGGGAGATCAGCATCAATTCTTGCTGGGATAACTGGGTCAAACCACACTTTTTAGGTCAACCCACGCTTTTTGGGTCAAACCACGCTTTTGGGGTCAATCAGTCTCAGGAGGAAAGCTCAGTGGTTGCCTCTTAGCTCTTGGATGGATGACCGTTTGTGCACCATGCTCTGGCTTTAGTACAGCCTTCCAGTTCACCCAGAGCTATAAAATGGGTACAGGGAAGGTAAAGCACCAAGGCAGAGATCTATGAGCGCCTCCCTCAAAATGCTGGCCCCTAGAGAAGCTGAGGTCTCTGACATCTTGCTCCTCAACCATAGCATAGGTTACGAGACACCTTTACTTCTATAGTTTAGTGCCATCTTTTTGTCAAAAGCCATTAATAAATCTGTTCCGATAGAAATCAGAGCGTGGGTGTACTTTCACTATTTTTCATGGCACCAAATTGATATAACATTAGAATATTGGCCAAAGACTCAGTATGTCAACATCCCAAGGCTAATTCTTAATCTGTGTTAAGTTTAGTACACAGTGGATCATCTAAATACCACTGTCAACATCTTATAAATAAACAAAATTTAAAATGTTATCATCATTGCTACTTGGGATGCATACGTGTCACACATGTCACAATGACACTATTTTCGCTGACATGCAAAAATTCACGATGACGAGTTATAACCACTTTCAATTAATTCTGTCAATATGTATCATGTATATTAACACGTAAGTTTATCGGACATCACGAAAGGTTATTAACACCACTGTGGAGTGCTCAAGATCTAATCAACTGGCTGGACAAAACAGCTAATGAGACTGACCAAAAAGTTATCAAAATATCTTTATGCCAATATTAAATCAATACTTAATGTCCAGTGTGCTTAGATAATGCCATAGACTATTTGGAATTACTACCCACCCCCTCCCCCAGTCCTTCCACGTGTTCTCTCTCTCTCTCTCTCTCTCTCTCTCTCTCAGTTGCTCTGTTTTCAGGTGTTTTTTTGTTTTAGAATTGCATGCAACTAAATTTCCATTTTTGATTGTGCTATAGTCTGGGTGTTTGATGTTTTGTTTTTATATTATTCGCCAGGAACAAGGTCGTAAATTCTTTGTCTTTGTATTCTTTCTTGCTCAAATTTATCCAGTAATAAATTTTCCAGAAAAATTGTGTTTGTCTTGGGTCACTTATCTGGTTTCTTTGCCTTTATTTTTATTTCACGATATGTTTTGTATTTTTTTTGTTTTGTTTAATAATAAGGTTGTTTATTTCATCGTAACCTAGTACATCAAGTGTGCAGATTCGTCAGTATGTAAACGTGGCTGCTTAACACAAAAAGCGTGTGATGATCTCTGCTGTGATGCATGCATAATCACACAACTGCAAAAAACAAAACCCCCCAAAATGTTACAAGAACATTGATGTTGGTTGATACTGAGTAGGAAGGAATAGATGGAGACACTTAGTTACTTTTGGAAGTGTAGTTTGTGGATCACTCTTTAAAAAAAAAATCATCTTTGTGCCATTGAGTTAGAATCTAAATACGATATTTGTGGTTTGCACAGTCTAGTTTCAGCGCCTTTCTGGTTCCCTGCAACAACCCCCCTCCCCCTAATTCAGCCCTGCTTGAAGATTACGCCACTTGACTACGTTGATTGTTAGAGAAGGTGGGGAGAGAATTCTCTACCCTGGCTTTGACAATACGCGCCCACTATTTCGCTCCGGTTTTCCATTGGCTAAGATGTTTTTGGCGTCATATCCGTTCTATTTGGCAAGCCCGTCTTGGCTCTTCCAATGTGCTTTGTGTACGAATGTTCGCGCGGAATTAGAGTATTAGGGGTGTAAGCAGCGAAATGAGACCCAAAAAGCGACAGTTAGAAAGTATACCAACTCCGGAACCCACCCAGGACAACATAGAAGCCGATCATGAGCTCTTTTTACAAGCGTTTGAAAGTAGGTCCTTTTCTGGGAATCGGCAGTTGCCGTCTTTTTCCTCACCCACCTTGCTCAGACAGTAATCGAAAAAAGTCGACGTTAAATATATTGTGTAAATGAAATGCTGTCATCTTATCAAACGATGATTTGGATACCTATGATTTATGGTCTTTTTTGTTGTTTCAGAGCCCACACAGATATACAGATACCTCCGGTCCAGGCACGTTGTTTTGGTAAGAGAATAATTTATATCTTGTCTTATTTTAACAAATCTGGCACAACATAATTTAGTAAAACTGACTTGCTTGAAACGTGTTGATGTTCATGATTCATTTATTGTGATATTGTTTATTTTCTGTTTTCTCAAACATGAAATCGACTCTTGGCTGCCCTGATACTATAGTGATAAATTTTGGGGTTTAAATTTTGAAAAAACAACTAAAGTGGTCTGTTTAATAGGAACATAGGCCTACTTGTAAACCAAACACTTCAATAAAAGATATTGATATAATAATTAGACATGACAGTCAATCTAGTGAAGTGCTGTCAAGCAAAACTGCCATTTCTTACCCGTTTTTTTGATAATAGATCACAAGAGAATATAGGCCTACAGCATTTTATAAAAATCCTTCAAAAAAAACCACCCCAGAAAACCCATACCCATAACAACAAAAACATGCCTGTGTATTCAATCATGTAAATGATAAACTGAAAGCACAAGAATGTGTGCATAAGATGTGTGTGTACACATGTATACATTACATGTACGAAAACACACATACACACGTGCATGCACGCACGCACGCGCACACACACACACACACACACACACACAGAGCTTTGAAGAGGATGGGGTGACGAAAGCTTGAAGAAATGAATGATTTTTTTTTTTTAAAGCATGAGGAATGATAAGAGTATATATGATAGGAAAAGACTTCATACTCTGTTGTGAACATGTATGATGTTAAAACAAAACAAAAGCCAAACAAACCTTAAAAATATATATATTGAAAGAAGGTGGTAATTGTGGTATAGAATTCAAAAGTAAATTCATTAGATATTAGTTGGGGGGGGGGGGGGGGGGGGTTAGGATGGCCAAATGGTACTAGTTAGAGCATTGCGCTCACGATCAGACAGCATGGGATCGAGCCACCTCAGACTCAGAGACACCTGTTTTAGGGGATTTTACCTTGGAGTTAATTTTAGTGCTGACTCGACTTTCCAAAAACTACAAAAAGTCATTTGTATCAGACTGTAAACTGAGGCCCTGTAACCTACTCCACTTTTTAGAAGAGTTAACTGGTAGGAAAGGATGACAAATTTTTTTTTTTTTTAAACACAAAAACTTTTGCACACAGGTATAAACTTTCTATAAGTTTATACACCATCCCCAAAGTCGGAATTGTGGGTAAAAACAGTCCCATACCCAAAATTGTCACCATTGGACCAGACTGTATGCAAGTGACTGACATCACACTATACAAATTACAATGCATGTAAATATATATATACATACATACACACACGTGTGTATGTGTGTGCATGTCGATGGAAGAGCTCTCCTATAACCCTATCCCTTATATGCATGCACCAATGCACAATTTCCGAGACGCTCATGATTCTCTTGACACCCCTCTCCCTCCCTCTCCCTCCTTCCGTCTCCCTCCTTCAATCTGCTGTCTCGTCTCTCTCCTGTGTCTCTCATTTTCTCGTGTCTGTCACTGTGTGTGTCTCTTTACTTTCAAAAAAGTGAAAGCGCTGTGGACCAGACCTTGCTTTATAGTCAAGTGCAGGTGGTAAGCATTTTACTTTTTTTTTTTTTAGGAATCTATTCAATTTTTAAAGAAGCAGCATGAAATACTAGTAATAATCACTTTGTAACTGGGAACCAGTGTTTAGAGGACCCTTGTAAATAAAGTGTGCATAAGCATAAAAAAGAAACAACTAAGCACTTAGAAAATGCTGTGTACAGTTTCATTGCTTTTTCTAAAGTCACATAGCTGTACAGTTTCATTGCTTTTTCTAAAGTCACTTACTGACTTAGCAAAGAAGGATTAAACACAGCAAATCTTTTTTTTATAGACAAAATCCTGTTTTGTTACAAAATGTAGGTTTTCACTGTCATTTTAGATGTCAAAACAAAAAAATTAAGCTTTACACCTCCACTTGAGGTCTTACCCCTGGACAACATTGGTGGCCTAACAAAAAAAAACCCTTCAGCTTCAGGGGGCTTTGTCCCCTGACCTCCTCCAGGGGCCTGGACATTTGTGGGCTACATGGCCCCCACACGTCCATATCCATATTTTCCTTTTTGTTTGCTGACACAGGTGCTATGTTTAGACACCATCCCTGAAGTTGGAATGCAGCTATCCCTCTCCCTTAAGAAGAATACCCTCTGATAATCATAAAGTGAAACTTATGGATAACTGGTGATATAAACCAAGGTCCTGTTTGGGAACGCACACAGAACATCTTTCATACACGCTAAAACCTGTTCCCTTTTCTGAAGAACAAGCCATTTGTGGTGGTGGGAATGCTTGACAAAATTTACAAATCAGATGCACACAGAAACTGGATGTAAAAGATCACATGAGTGCTTGTTTTGAATTATCCTTGAAATAAAAGAATGAATAAATACAATAAATAAATGACTGGTTCCTATTACACTTACAGTGTTAGTCTTAACCCAGCCAAGAAGTGTCTAAATTATAAGCCCACTCCAAAGTAAGTGGTTATAGTATAATACATTCTGTGGTTAAACCAGTAAAGTGAAGCTGGTCCTAGGTGAATTAACTTTAAGAAGAAAGTACTCTTTCAATTTTACAAAATTAATGACTGGCAATGGGGGGGGGGGGGGGGGGGGGGGGTGTTAGGGGCACTTTCAAAACTGCAACAGGTTTTCAAAAAATCTGGTTAGGGGGTTTTCAGGAGTATTCAGTAGGAATCCACAAGAAATGTACACCTTGTAACACAAAAGCTGGTCTCAATCTCGGTGTGTCTAATGATGAATTTGGGGGTTTTATTTTGCAGCCAGTATTCCTGCCTAGAACTCTATGTTATCTGAAGGAAAGGTCATCAGTATCCAACAAGAAAAGGTGGGATTTTATTAGAAAGATTTTGTATTTTTAATATCAACTTTATTTCAGTTTTTAGCATAATCAGATGTGATTCTTTTTGCATTTTGAAAGATTTTGTGTCATTTTATATATGAATCTTTTGAGCAGAGAGAGGAGTGAAAGGACGTATAAACATGCTAGTGATTTGTTGCTTTCTTTTTCTGAAGAGAGATGGAACAATATAAGTACAATTTCTGTGATAAATGGTTGTGCTCTTGTTTGTTTCAAATTATGCATTCTAAGTTGTAAAACAGAAACACTAAGACTTTAAATTAAGTTTTTAAGAGTAACAGGATCTTTTTTTGTTCTGCTTTACTATGTTTCTTGCCATTTCCATGAAAAGCATTGATTGTACCAACAAATCAAGTGTGTTTATTTTATACTTTGGTTGTTTCTGTGTTCAGAAAGACATTCAAAGTTGATTCCATACTTGCGACTGTGGTAGCAAAACATCAAAAAGACCAACATAGGTGAGTAATGCCAGCAGCTCTGTCACATTCTCCGGGGAAGTATTATTGTAAATATAATTATTGATTGTGCTCTTGATTAAATAGTAATCTTCTAAGTAAAGTAGTAAATTGTGATATTTTATGAAAAAAATCTTTTAAATGTTAATCAGTATTGTAAAATGACAAAGACATTGATATATCTCATGAGTAAATTGTTTGCAGACCATGAAGAAGGCATTTTGATAAAAACTTTTCATGGAAAAAAATTTAGAACTGCTGTTGTTATTTGAAAGAAAGGTGCTTTTTTCTGGATAAGATTGGACCCCAGGATGTTTCTAGATAATGCACAATTTGCTGAGGAAAACTTGTTCCATATGAAGAGGGAGAAAGCAAGTAAAATGAAAAACTGGTACACAAGGGGTCTGGTATTTCAGAAAAATTATCATTTTGTAATTTTTCTTATCTTTTATGTGTGTGTAAGCATGTATCTGTTACATAAAACTTTCTTATTTAGAATATGCTTGTGCATTATTTTGATGGAATTATTAATGTATTATGTACTAGACTCTCAATTCTTTAGCTCAGGTATTAAACTGAAGTGCAGGTAATGTCATGATGGGTTTGGTTTTGTTGTTGTTTTTAAGTGCTTGTATGCATGTATGTTTGTTTTTATTTTAATCTACATTCTAATTCTGTATTCACTGTTGCTTGTTAAAAAAAAAAATCTGGAGGGATGAAGACTTGACCTTGACACTGCACTCTGGCTCATACACCCTTTTGTAATCCTATAGTTTCATGGGTTGTCATTCAAAAAAAGTTAAAAAGTAAAAGAGAAAGCCTTTGAAGCAGGAAAATTCAAGTAAAACCCATCATTTTTCATTTTGCAGTGATAATGTTGGAAAGGTTACTGTTTTGCTAAATATATTTCATATAGTTTTATTTCCATCCACAGGAATAAACCAGATACTCTAACAGTCAAGTTCCATGGATTCTTCAGCCCTGATGGTAAGTTATCATTGATTTCCAGCCTTCCACAGATAGTGCACTCTGTTAGGTAAAAGAGCTAGCATTAAAGTGAAATGCCTGTGAGAATGATCTTATTAAAACAAATGAAACTTACTGGTTTAGTTGAGGTTACTCTTCTAATATGCTTGCTTTTTCCATTTGGTTGAGGAAGACTGAGGTACTGTAGAAAGAGTGGTTCATGTTCTACATGGTTGAGGTGTTGGTATTTTGACTAATGACAGTGATGTAGAGTTGAGAGATGTGAAAGTGACCAAGATTCTTGGGATAAAAACTTTCTCTCTTGCTCTCTCTCTCTCTCTCTCTCTCTCTCTCTCTCTCTCTCTCTCTCTCTCTCTCTCTCTCTCTCTCTCTCTCTCTCTCTCTCTCTATATATTATATATATATATATATATACCCTGTTTGATGAAGGCAGACTTTCAGACAAGTTATATTTTGTTTGGAAGTTAAAAAAAAACCAAACCACCTGTAAAGAATTATGTACGACTTTTTCAGACTTATTGTTTAAGTGTGGTTTTTGGTTTTGATTGTGTTTCAGTCCAGACAGATGCTGAATACGCAGAGGTTGAGATACAGATGCTCAAAAATGGGCACAGAAAAAGAAAGGTAAATTATGTTGTGTCAGTGCGTGTACTGCTGGTATACATTTTTGTTGTGTAATTCCATTTAAGTGATCACTTATACTTACAAATAGAAACACTATGGTGCGCACACTCACATACACATACACTTTTGTGTGCATGTGTATGCACATACTAGCATGCACACATGTCTGTGGACATGCTATGTGAATGAGCTCTTGGTCTGACAATCACCTCCCCGAACACTCAGTCTGGCTGCAGTCAATAAACCATGAAAAACAGAAGTATGCTTGTTCATGCTAGTGGAAATGAATTTCCATTCATTTATTACACCTAGGCATAAGAAACAGTAACGTGGTGAACCTAAGTGTTTGTATGTCTGTGAGTGTGTGTGTGTGTGGTGCATTTGGAAAATGTGTGATGTTCTACTGACTTCTGCGGAACTTCAGAGAAAAATAAATTAAAATGGGTAGACTAGAATCTGAGTGAAAAGTGCCAAGAAGGGAAAAAATCATTTAAATTAGATAAAGCAGTTTTCTATTTGTTGTCTCTTCAAACTTTATAAAATTGCGCTTGGCAGTGATCTGTTGTTATTTTTGAACAGTCGGCCCATTCTGCATGTTCATCTCAAGTCACCCTAGGTAAAGCCAGGCTACCCATCAACCCAAACCTGTCCTCAACAGCAGAGAATGGCTCTACCATCACTCATAAATTCACAGCCACCAATGGCAACCTGGCTCGTTCTTCGGGCCTCTTCATCAAAGTCACATGTCCCATCAGACGAAGTCTGCCAAACGGGCTCTACAATGGAGACTTGCATGGATATGTATGTGTTCTGTTGTGATAAAGACACTAATTTGTGAAAGTCATGTTTTTTGTGTGCTTTTTAAAAAATCTTGAACAAAAAGTTTATCACGAGTATGAATGCTGCAATGTAGTCATAAACTTACATGTTTGCAAAACTCAAGTTTAAGTATGAAACCAGTATTGAACAAAAGTCTTTACTTGAGAGTCATAATGACAGTATTGCGATTAAGGAATAAAACTATTTAAAAAAAAGAAAGATAGTTTGTAAAAATTATATTTTGGGCAATATTACAATGGAGAAAATAAAACTGTTCTACCTTTTAAGAACTGTAGGTGGGATTTATTAACAGATTTTTTGACAGGCTAATGAGAAACGGGTTTGGTTTAAAAAAAAAAATTTTTTTAAAATTATGGTACACTTTTTTGCTTGTTGCTGTTTGTCATTTAGGTACTGTTTTGTTTTCTTTCACTGTATTAAATGAAACTTGTGATTGACGAAAAATTTGTTTTGTTTTAGATATCTAAGAAACACTGAAATGAGCTGCTTTAAGAAAAAAAGGGGTTGTAGCTTATGATCAGAGAATATGGATGAGTTGTTTGCACAAAAAGAGAAACAGACCTAATGGTCTGGTTACAATCATTTTTCAGTGGTTTATGCATGTATCAAGAGTCAATAAAATAAAACTCACTCTACATACTGTGACTTGCCTTATCAAATCGGGTGCAGATGAACCGCCCCAGAAGCGAAGGAAAAATGGACGTGTATCATACCATGAAGAAGAGCCGATGCTGTTTGGTGCTGCACTCAGGGTTTATGATCGTAACTGTCATTGTCTGCTGGGTAACGGCCAGTATCATGTTGTGTTGCCTGACCTTCAGCCCCGGGAAGTGCCCCCTGGAAGAAGCGGCATCCTGGCTGTCGGTTGAAGACACTCAGGTAACCAGTCTTTTGGTGTGTTGTTTTTATTCTTGGTATCTGTACATTTGACTGTCATACGTTGCACAGAATGCTTTTGTGATAACTGTTTGCTAAGTTATTTTGTGGATATGAAGTGCAGTGCTTTTATGACTGTCTGGTAAAATGTACAAGTCTTTTGGTGTGTTGTTTTTATTCTTTAGGTAGATTGGTATCTGTACATTTGACTGTCATACGTGGCACAGAATGCTTTTGTGATAACTGTTTGCTAAGTTATTTTGTGGATATGAAATGCAGTGCTTTTATGACTGTCTGGTAAAATGTGGATATGATTTGCGTTATTTTTGTTGTGTTTTACTAATAAGGAAAGGGTCTTTGACTTGTATAAGTTAAGCTCACAAAAAAATCTTCTGCCATTTGACACAATTTTCTCCGGGTACCAACACTTATCAAGGAACTTTTGGTAAGTTTGAAAGCGGTCAGGAAACTTGTAAGTCTAATTTTTTCACAATAAGTTGGGGTTAGATCATACTAAGTACAGGGCTGAGTTGCTATAAGATTGTTTGAGTCCAAAACTGATTGAAGTTATGGGGTTGAATTTCAGACATTCTAGTTTAGATTTTTCCAATCATTCTTGCATACTTGCATTGTGTGTGTGTGCGCGCGCGTGTGTGTGTACACATATTATATGAATATGCAAATGTCAGAGTTCTAACAGAAGAGCAAAAGGTTATTTTTCCTTTGTGCAGATAATGGTCCTGTTACATTGTGTCTAAAATTAGGTTTTATAATTTTGATTATATTGCTCATAGACAAGAAATAAAGAGGAATTTTGTAAATTGTAATTCCTTTCCCTATAAACCATTATCTCATTTGAAGTTAACAAGTTATGTCATAATCAACTACAGTTTTGTTGGTTGCAGGCTTTAGAACCATTTGAGGTGTTTGACAAACTTCCCACCATCAAATTTAGTCTCAATTGGGATGAAGGAGGCAGCAACTCGCACCATTCACATGACAGCTCTTCCCGCTCATCATCTCATTTATCAGGTTGGGTGTGTTTTATGCATCATTTGAAGTTGTTTGGTTTGTTGTTGTTTTTTATACAGAAATGCCTATCCTTTTAAAATGTTCATTTTGAAAAAACAACATTCAGATTGTGTGGTGGTATTGCGTATTGCTCATCAATCACAATCACTCATCATACCCCTGCCCAAGAAGGGGAATTTACGCCAATGCCAAAACTATAGAACAATCAGCCTCATCAGCCACGCCAGCAAGATCATGCTCAAAGTTATTTTGAATCGACTCAAGAAGGAGGCAGAAGAACACCTTGCAGAGGAACAAGCTGGGTTCAGGGCAGGCAGGAGCACAATCGAACAGATTTTTAACTGCCACATCATGATGGAAAAACATCTTCAACATCAGAGAGACCTGTTCCATAACTTCATCGACTTCAAGAAGGCTTTTGACAGAGTATGGCACGAAGGCCTGTGGCAGGTCCTCAGAATGTTTGGCATTGAAGAAGGACTAGTGCAAACCATTCAAGCACTATACAACATTGCAAGCAGTGCAGTCCTTCTGAACAATCAGGTCGGAGACTACTTCAAAACCACAGTTGGGGTCCGACAAGGATGCCTGTTATCTCCAGTCCTGTTCAATCTGTTCTTGGAAAACATCATGAGAGAGACCCTCCATGACTTCCACCCTACCATCTCCATTGGCGGCAGACCCCTCAACAACTTACGGTTTGCCGATGACATTGACCTCATGGGCGGAAGTAACACAGAGCTGCAAGATCTTACGACCAGACTTGAGAACAGAGCTGGAGCATATGGGATGGAGGTGAGCTCGGAGAAAAGTAAAGTACTTGTGAACAGCACGAGCAATGCCACCGCTAAAATTTACATGAACGGCCAACAACTGGAGGAGGTAGACGCTTTTAAATACCTCGGCGCTACACTCACAAAGGACGGGCGATCGACGACAGAAATCAAAGTCAGAATAGCCATGGCAACATCTTCCATGACAAAACTCACCACCATATGGAAAAGTAAAGAGATCAGTTTCCCAATCAAACTAAAGCTCTACAAAGCCCTAATTCAGTCGATCCTGCTGTACGGAAGTGAAACCTGGACATTGACTGCTGAAACAGCAAAGCGAATCCAGTCATTCAAAACAAAATGCCATAGAAAACTACTGGGCATATCCTGGAGAGAACGAAAGACCAACGAATTTGTCAAGAGTCAAATAACACGGCTGGCAGGTCCACAGGAACCCCTTCTCACCATCATCAAGAAGAAAAAGCTGACATGGTTCGGCCACGTCACCCGCCACAACACTCTGCCCAAAACAGTACTGCAGGGAACACTCGAAGGTGGCAGAAGGAGGGGAAGACAGAACAAGTCATGGATGGACAACATCAGAGAATGGACCAGGATGAATGACTTGGCACTACTGTGCAGAGCCGAGGACCGAGATGGATGGAGGAGGCTTACCACGGCATCGTCTTTCATGTCTCCCCCACGACCGCCAAGGTCACGGGTCTGATGATGATGATGATGATTGCGTATTGCACACATGCAAAAACGCACATACATATTCAGCACTTCTAAATATCGCATTTTGTTATTGTTTGAGTAACCCATTAGGTTAAAATTATGGTTGGGTATTTGTTACTGAAGGTATGTTTCTTATGACACAATGGCTAGGCTGATAATGGGACAGGAAGGGGTGTTTTTTTCATATCATGACACAGTCCTTTGGATGAGACTAAACTAAGGTCCCTTAGTGAACGCACGCAGAACATCTTGCTTACGTATCTAAACTCGTTTTGCCTTTCAGAAGAGTAAGCCATTGTGTTCTGGTAGGAGTGAATGATTCCCCCCTCCCCTCCTCTCCAAAAGGCATGCACCACTTGACAGGGCCATACTTTATTCTTTCTATCATATGTCCAGGTATCAGTTGGGCCCAAGAAAAAGAGATAGCTGCAGTGTTGGTCATGTAATTTCAGCAACACTCTCATTTATTTATTCTTTTATTTTGAGGATAATGGAAGACTCATGCTTTTTTACATCCAGTCCCCTTGTGTATGCAGTTTTGTCAAATTTGTCATCCGTTCACAGTAGCATTATAGAGTGAATGATACTTGACTGTGTGGTCCCAGTCTTCCTTCCCATATTCAAATGAGCCCATAGCAAATTCACTCTTATGAGATTCAAATCTACGACCTTCCTGTCTGGAAGCTAATGGTCTAACCACTGCACCATGATAGTTTGTGAAAGTACTCTTTTATAGAGTATTGACCACATGATGGGACATCTGTTGGTGAAGGTACCAAGGCAACCAAAGTACGGGAAAGCAATCAGTCCACCCCTCGGAAGAGGCTGAAGCTGCAGTACATCTTCCAGTACGGCAATGGAGAACTGATGCGACAGCAGACAGAAGTGCGGGAAGACCTCCGGTGTCCCTGGTGCTCACTGCTGTGTCCTACTCTCTTCGGTCTCCTCAAACATCTCAGGCTAACACATCCACGGTTTAACTTTATTTATGTGGTATGTGGACAGTCGGGGTTTTAATTGGTATTGGTCTGTGTTCATTGTTTTTATTTCAATGAAATTATTATTCTTTCATTCCACCTGCTGAAGTAAATGGTTCAGAGTGAGATTATCGTGTACAGTTGTTTTAGATTTAATACTATACTTTGAACAAGCTATCAACGTTCTGTTCAGATGTAATTGCCCTTCATGGGATGATTAAAGTGTTTTTACTTGATGACTTAAAAAAAAAAAAGTATGTTCTTTCGAGCCAGAAGGCCCATAGAGCCGGAGCTTATCCCGGTTTCTGTAGCGTTAAGCGAACTGATGGTTTTTCACCACCCCTGTGACAGGACGCTAGTCTGTCGCCAGATACTTCTCCAGCAGAGCTGGTACCCACTTGTACACCTGGGTGGAGTGAGGAAAATAGGAGTAAAGTGTCTTTCCCAAGGACACAACACCGAGCCGAGCGGGGATCGAACCCGCGACCTCTGGATCACGAGTTGATCGCCTAAACCACTCGACCACGGTGCCTCCTTGACTTGACTAAAGTTCTATAAATGTGTTTTCCTTTTAAGAGGGTTGGTTATTGGGGTTGTGTTACATTCGTGGAGTGATCATCACACAGGGAAGAGGTAGAATACTCACTTTATAAGTTATATGTGTAATGTAACTGATGATTAGTCCTCTCATCTTTGTCAAATTGTGTACATGACTTTGTTGTGATTGTGTGATTACAGCCTCAGAAAGGTGGTCAGATAGAAGTGACCCTGAATGACATGTATGATGGCTCGTATGTTGGGAACCCTCAGGATATTCACTCACATATTGGTTATGCTTTTAGTCGCCTTGGCCCTGTACGACGATCTCCAGTCACACATGTCATTGTGTACAGGTACTGTTGACTTTTTTTTTCTTCAACTCTGTTGCACATCAACTCTATTCTTGTCTCTCTTTTGTCTTGTTTTCACTGTCTCTGTGTGCTCCCCCCTCCCCTCACCTGTCTTTCTGAAAACAAAATGCTGAGACAAAAATCCCAATTGAAAATAGACTGGCACTTTAAAAAAAAAAAAAAAATTTAAGTATAGCATGGGAAAAGTTTGGGTTTGCATTCTCAAATAGGCGTGTTCTCATTATTTTCTGCTTACACACACACACAGAGCATGTTTTAGACAGTTATTCAAGAAGCAAAGGCTCTACCATTACAGAATTTATCAACTTTTTTCATGGATATAATTATGAGATGCAGGTTTTCATCCTGCCTGAGGAAAGAAATAAATATAAAATGAATCAGGTGTGATGGACATTGTGGTAGATCCAGTTAATGCAAAGTTGTTGAATAATATTAGCATTAGTAAGTGAATTGTTCTGTTAACCTCTAGACTGCCTTACCCCGGAAATTTTCCGGGGCTAAACGTGCACCCTATACGCCAACAACCCGTAAAATTTCTGGGGTGTCCAACCGAAGTAAACAAGCCTGCTTCCTTGACTACAGTTAAAGAACTCCAAACTTAATGGAGGTCACTCTCCTGTTGCTTGGCAACATTCAGCTGCAAAAACCGTAGCAAAAACGATCGTTTTTTAGCTCGTTTTTTGTGTTTTTATGCATGACTGTTTTGGAAGTTCGTGTTCAAAATGGCTGACCCTTTTTGTTGAAGGCATAAATAACTTTACACAGCTGTAAAATTGGCAAATAAAACTGTAGATTTACCTAACAGTGATGAAAACGATTGTGTATGATTCAGCTGATCGTGCGTTAAAAAAAAAAGTATGAGATTTGGCCTAGACTTATGTTTGACGTTATTGAGATCAGGAGTACTCAGAATGACTGGTGATAAAGAAATCGTATTTTTGGTCAATTTTTTTACATTTTAAATATTTTTTCGCAGTGAAATAGCATGCTAACTAATTTGAGCTTGCCTCGAAGTAATCTACGATATATATGCTGTCATTAGGCAGACTATCAGGAATATTCATGTAGTAGTTTCTGAGTAAGAGGGATATGAACATAGCAGTGGTACATAAGAATTTTATTCCCCGGCATATAGGGTGCACTTGCACTGGGCAGTTAAGAGGTTTAAAAAAAAAGCTTATGAAGGATTCAAGACACAGAATCTTATTGCAAAGCTTAGGTTGAAATATCAGAACGAGAGAAGTCCATATATTTTATAGAAATGTTCATGTAATTTTCAAATGGATTTAAAAAAAAAAATTTGAAGATATATTATGATGTTACCTCGACACTTTAAAAGTCTCATCCTCTGTCTTTTGAAAGTCTGTAGACAACACACATACACAAAATAGCCTACTCTTCTGAAAAGCAAAATGGGTTTTTAATATGTGCGCAAAATGTTCTGGAAGCATTTGCATATGGGACCTCAGTTTATAGTCTCATCCAAAGGACATAAAGGGGATTTGAGTCAGCACTGATGTTAATTCCAGAGAAAAATCCCCTTGGACAGGCACCTTGGTGGTGACTTGAATCTGGGCTGTCAGATCATTAGCTCAGCGCTTTAACCACTAGGCTATCCGGGCCGCCCTAGACAACATAATTTCTGATTTTAAAAATTTATGAATGAGAATACTCGCATGTATTTTGTAAAAATTTCCTGTTCTGAAATTTCAGCAGAGACAGATGCACTTATCTTATTTTCTGCTATTTGGCAACAGTGTAATTTGTACAGAACAGTGAAATGTTATGTCACTTGAATATTGTTCTGACTACAGAGCTTATATATGTACAAGACAGTACAGGCATTACAACTATAACTGCTAACTGCTTGTATTAATTTTTCAGACCAAAGCGGCCACCTCCCTCTCTGGCAGAATTCCTTGAACCAGAGACAGATGGAACAATCAACAGACAGATCATACAGGGTCACAACAGGTCAGTGACTTCAATTAGTGGAGGTTAATGAGCATATTGATTTTCTCAGGCCTTGTTTCCTGTTACATTCCATAACTTTCAGTAATCAAAAAGTCCCATTCATTTAGATGTAATCCGATGTGTAATGTTCACTCTTAGTTGGGGTGATAGGTTTGAATTTGATCATCGGCAAAAAGGAATAAAAATGGTATTATGCGGGTAATGGTAATTAGAGCATCACTCCAGCTTTAACAGGGCAACTGTGATTTGCTGAACTGTGCAACATAGTTTTTAAAGAAAACAAATAATAGAGGTTCAGAAACATCTTTGGTTCCAAGTGAAAGCCATTTTCTTGCTGGAAAAAAAAAAATATTAATGTTGCAGCTTAAACAAAAAAGGCGTTGGCCATCTTGGTAAACCTTTGACACATTGTATGGTATTAATAATAGTAATAATGTATGGAATTTATATAGCGCTGAATCTTGTAATGCAAACAAATTATCGACAAATGTGATGCTGCATGCGAAAATCACGGATAAGTCGCCAGCTGTAGTTTCGTGCTGCGTGCTGTTAAAGTGAACGCCGCTAAAGCCGCGGTCACTGATCACCTGGAGGTATTGAAATGTGTGTATCTCAAAAGAGTAATAAAGATAATTTAAATATTTTTTTGTGTCTTGTTCAGAATTATCTCTTCTTTTAGATGACACTTAATCTCATTTTCAGAATTTTGACCCTTATCCGTGATATTTGCGGGCAGCATCACAAATATGTCAAGAGGTTTGTTTTTGGTGTTTTTCATTTATTTTGATTAATTCTGATGCTCATTTTGCTGCCTTTACACACAGCACAATTTGAATCACAGAGGATCAAAATTTGACCATAGTAATTATCAATTTGTTGAACTGATGATGATGAGTTTGTCTGGCAGGCTTTATTTCCATTCTGTGACCTGCCAGCCCATGAGGCCTCAGGAAATAGACTTGGACAGTGAAGATGAAAACAGCCCTCCCTGGCTGTACCAGAAAACTGTGATGGTAAGGCATCAGAGGTAAACTATTCTAACATGTCTTATGAATCATCCATACCATAACAAAACATCTAGTAAAAACTGGAACGTGGAACGTGCGTGGAACAACTATTGCCAACAAACAAGTGGATGGTATTTTTCTTCATCCAGACACACGTTGGTACCATTTGTACAGTGTTTGACTTCTGCCTAGGCTCCTGTGTAGTTGGGAGCACAGCACTCAAATTTTCATGCACTCTTCCTGGTGGTGCTCATCCCTGTCCAAGAGCAAAGTGCATGCTGGATGTATACCCAGACAAAAGCTGGCCTACAACAGATGAATGTTTTTTTAATGTGTGCCCTGGGTGTATTTGCACACACAGTTAACAGACTCACCCAAATGGAGTTCAGACTAATGACAGCTCAATGGAAAATTCCCTCAAAGGAACACTTCAGCAGTGACTGAAACCAGTGCCCTTCATTGCAATCACATCACTTTTTCAACTTTCTGGCCACTAGGTTATAGTTGATACTGAAATACCTGTACAAAAACTGAATCTGATACTTGACTTGTGTTTATTGAACAACTCAGATTTTCATGAAGGTGGATGTTCAGACTTTTTTAAAAGGGGGGAGGGGAGAGTAGGGGTGTCGCGTAAAATTTGGTGCTCCTGAGTTTTTCATTAGTGTTCATCAAGAGAGTTGTTCATTGCCTTGCATGGCATTCAAAAAGGGATATGTAGTTAGCTTAAAAATCATATTTATTTATTTTTGAATGAGGACATCATTTGTGTATATTTTACAGATGATTGACGAGTTCACAGACGTCAACGAAGGGGAAAAGGAGCTGATGAAGATGTGGAATGTACATATCATGAAACATGAGTATGTGCATATTTCATTTTATCTTGTTTTGATTTGATTTGATTGATTAAAAAAAAAAAAAATTTTAATTTTTTTATTTGACTTTCTTTAGCAGTGGAGGAAGGATGTTAAAATAAAAATTGAATATTTTTGAAAGACTTACGTAGAATAATCATTTGTCAGTTGTGCCATTACTGAAATGTTACTGAATAGAGCAGTTGCCTCAGTGGTAAATGGTCATAAGGCATGAATATGTCTTGTATGAAATTAAAGTGGATTCACATAGGTCCTGCTAAAAACATCAGGAGTACAGTACAAAGGAAATGTGTATGTGTACACACAAGTGCTGTTGTGTGCTTGCATGTACACATCTAGGTGTGTATGTGACACCATGGAGTCTTGGGCTACATTCGTGTTTCGTTTTTTCATCAGTTGCTGTAATCAGATATTTGACAAAGTGAACTGTTTCATTGACACTCAGAAAGTTGTATAAATTTCAGACCTGAAAAGAAGACTGTAGGTTCATTAAAAAAAAAAAAATTTCTTTTCAAAGGGGGGGGCAGTTCCATATTTATTTTATGTATTCATTCATAATTGGAAAAAGTTGACATGAGCTTCATTGGTTTGCCTCTGGAAATGTCTTGAAGCATGTAGGTGACAGTGCAGTGTTTGAATAATAATTCCATACACATGCTGCCTGTAAGTCTTACATATGTGCATTTTTGCTCAGCTGTTAAGGGCTGCTACTTATAGAGTGCTGTAATGAGCAGTATCATATGCTACTTTTATAAGCTGAGTATAGCCAAGGAGACCTTTTTTCACTCTGCATGTGCACTAAAGTGTTCGTCTAATGGCTACTGGCAAAATTGTTTTTGCGTTGATTCCGGCAAGTTTTTCACTGTTCTTCACCAAATTTTTGTGACCCACCTTTTTTTCAACATGGCCAAACCTACATTCAGTACCTGTGTCAATTCTGTCAAGTTTGTTAGAATATTCCATCAAAATTTATGAAGGATAAGCAGATGGAACTGGGTCACCTGAATACACTAATGAACCTGGATTTTTGCAAGAGTTAGAGTCAGGTCACTTTTCGCGCTATGATGAGGTCATTCTAGACGATGTTGTCTGGAATGAAATGTCTTATGGGGGGAGGCTTTTGATTGGCTTATTTTAGTAGGGGATCATAAACTTCTTTTCAATAAGAAAACATAATTTGTGGCTTGGTCAGAGATGTTCTGGGCAAATGATATCTGGTGATGTTCGTTAATGTAGTACAATTGATGTGGCATCCAAATTTTTTTTAATATGCATACAACATGCTATATGTTTTTCATTATTTGTATGTTTGGTATTGCTGTGTTTTCATACACAATACATGCAAATACCACTCACAAGATTGTGTTTTATGTTGTTTACTGAAGATAATGTCATTATTTCGGGCATGATAAACAAGCAACTTTGATACCTGACTCAGACATGTGATGAAAATAATGCAGCATATGAAACGAATCATTTGCCAACGTTATCTGCAGATATCATGCAGATCTGTTCTACAGTATAAGAGATATTACTTACTTAGGCCCATCACTCCCACTGGAGCATAGGCCGCCAACAACGGTCCGCCAGAGTCCTCTGTCCTGAGCTATTCTCTCCAGCTGTCTCCAGGTATATCCCATCTTCTTGGTTTCTGCCTCAAGGTCACGTCGCCAGGTGTTTCTTGGCCTTCCTCTTTTTCGTCCTGGTCGATAAAAGGGGGGTCAGCCTTGTGGCTTCCGTAGACTCACGGCTTTCACCACACGGCGTCATACATCCTCTTGGCGAGGACCCTTCCTCTCCCAGGGCAGTAGTCTCTTGGTCTGTTGTTGGCGTTTTTGTAGCAGGCTTTGTTTTAACGGGGTGGGATTGCTAGCCCCATGCCCAACCCTCCTCCTTTCTCTTCCGGGCTTGGGACCGGTCATGGCGGAGTTATAAGAGACATTACATTCCAAAAATACCTACCCATTTCAGCTCAATTTGTCCAAATGCTTCTATGACCAGGAAGTTGATATTGTCAGTTCTCTGTATGAGACAGAGGTAATCAACATTAAATGATATGCCTTGAAAAATATTTAATTCTATGGTCTAGAGAATTTACTGCTTAGTCATGTCTTGAAAATTTTGAGAGCAAAGCTGTCGTTGATTCAAATGTTACAGGGGGAAGAAAAGGGGGGGATAAATTTTGATTTTTTTGTGTTTGTTTTTTCTGCAGTTACATTGCCGACTGTCAGATACCAAAGGCTTGTTTCTCATTCGTGGAGGAGCATGGCAGAGAGGTACTGGAGAGAAACCTGGCCCGCAACTTGCTTATCCATCTGGTCAACCTGTTCGACTTCAGCCTTATCCGTCCAGAAGTGGTTCAGCGAACATTTGCCATGCTGGAGAATCTCAGGGATTCCATGGGACTGGCATGATGATGTGCTGGAATAGCAGTGGTGGAGACAATTCAAGCCGTGTTGATTCCTGGTGAAACAATGGAAACATTGCACAACCAGTTGTGTGTCATTCGCAGTTTGCCATTGCAGGATTTCAAGACTGAACAGACATTCAGCAAAACTTTTTGTGGCAACTATTATGAATGCCAGGTGAGAGTGGTGGGGATTTATGAATCAGAATTGTATACTAGAACAAAATGGTGTTTGAATGCATAAACCCAGACTTGTTCAAAAGGTATCTCAGTAAATTTGGAAGGAAGCATAGTTATCAAGTAACCAAACCCTTCACTCATGGAGAAATTGAACAAATAGAGACAAACGCACAACAGTATCAGTTTTTGAAAGTAAAGAAACTAACTGGTTCTTTTTTTTTTTCCATGAGACTGCTTTCGCTGTGAATGCTGCCTGTACAAATAACTTAGGCGTTTTGGATATCATGGCAGAGAGAGGAATCAGTATCTATCAGCTTTCTCTGTGCAACTTTCTGGGTTCTGTTGTGTGTTGTTTTACGTTTTTGTTGTTTTCAGGTAGCTGTTATCCATTGTTTTCTCTTAACTCTTGGATTAACAGAAAATGTAAGTATTATATGAATCCCAAACACAGCCCATACTATCCCCCATATTCTGTCTTGGATCATTTCAAAGGTGAATATATTCCTGTGATTCCAACACATTGCCATTCCGAGATGTCTCAGACCCCTGAATGAGCACAAGTAGTTCATAGGAAGCAATCACAGAAGGGATTCAACACAATGACAGAATCATCCTTGAAAGTTATGCCTCAGACGATTTCTCTATATTGTGGGATATCAATACCCCCTCCCCTACAAATCCCATGGACAACATAATTGATTGTGAAACCAGACTTAGGACTCTGAAGAGAAAACAGTAACCTTTGTCTTGATAAATGATGCTGAAAACTTTGGACAGACTTTCAACCTGGGCCAAACAAATTGCCCAAGATAAAAACTGAAGGTCATGAGAGCAGGCCATATTCTTTATTATGGTTGTCAGAGAGAATAGTTCTTTGAATAGTTCTTTGAGAACTATTTCAGTTTGAGACATTATAACAAGGTAGCTCTGTTACCACATCTGCGTACCAAGAGTCAGCAGACTGTATTGGATTATAGCGTCTTAAAGTGTGCTCTACCTGAGAAAAAATATTATTTATGTATGTGTGTTGTCTTCATCCAGATCTATACCAAATGTACCCAAAAAAGCAAGAGATCTAGGCCTCCTATTTCTTCACAGCTTCTTATGGAAAGATCAAAACAGAAGTATAGTACAGAAACCTAGACTGCTGGCCAAGATATCTGGTATTGTTTGGCTGAAAAACAATAATGGTATCACATTTGTATAGAAATTGACTTAGTTTTTCCTGAGAGAAAATTTTAATATATTTTAAATCATTTTTAACCAACTCATAGCTATTTGCCTTTTGGAAGAGATCTTTTGAGAGGACTGTTTGATATTGTGCAATATGTTCGCTTCTCTCTTCATCACTTACAATATTTTAAGCATGTGAAAGAATGGTTTTCAAGACTGGAAAGAAGGCAGCCATCATAGTATCAGATGCATGTTTAGAAGTTCATTTTCATTATTTTAAAATTTGTTTTCCTTGGTGTTCCCATTTCTTTCTAAACATGTTTTTTTAAGGAAGCTAGTGCACATTGGTTTCGTTATGTAAAGAATGGCATGTTTCATATCTGAGCAGTTAATATTTGGATATATTTGAGAACTTTGGAGATTATTTAAGCATGAACAATAACCATGGTGGTTTTGTTTTTGTTTTTTTCATTATCTACAAGAATGAGAGTGCATATTTTTGACAAAAGACTTAAGATGTGTGCTTGTGTAGTGTGAAAGTTTTGAATGGAAAAGTAAATAATGAAATTGTGTATTCTAAGTCTTTGTGGTTTATCCCAACAAAGAAAAATATATAAGCGTTAGACATGTCTAACACTGTAGGATAAAACTCTTGTTAAAGTTAATAGATTTTCGTTGTTGCCTAACACATGCCTCATGTCTGAAATTCCTTGAGTTTTTGCTTTTTTTTGGTTAGATTTTTTTGGGGTTTATTTTTTTAAGGCTGAAATTAAGTTTCTTATATTTTAAAATGCTATTGAAATGCCGAAATTGTTCGTACAGAGTTAAGCTAGTGCATGCCTGCAAACCTTTAACATTTTGCAATACAGTGTTAAAAGTGTTTTCTTCAAAATTTGGTTCAGTCTCGTAATTTTGTTGATGATTAGAATTGATTTTGCCCACTGTATTTCCAAGAATGTTATGTATGTAGGCCTTATGAAAAAGCAGTAAGCAAGATAGTACTTTGGACTCTGTGGACACAGCACAGACAAGAAGAGATACCTGTGCATATTCAAAATGCCACTGGAAAGGCATATAAAAGGTAAAAGGTAAAGGAGTCCCATAACCTATAAGGTCGTAGGGGAGCGAGGCGTCAGAGACCTCACTTCTCTAGGGCCAGCATATTGAGGGCGGCGCCCATCTCCTCTCCCTCGCTGCTTTACCTTCCCTGACCCTAAAGAGGGCAGGTACCCATTTACAGCTGGGTGAACTGGGGAAACTGTACTGAAGTCAAGGCGCGCAAACGGTCACCCATCCAACTGGTAACCACGCTCAACGCTGCTTAACTTGGCTGGGGGAAAGCGAGTGCTCCGACCACTGAGCTATCCTGTCCCCGAAAGGCATATAGCAAATTGAAATATAGTACTGATAAGGGATGGACTGTGACTGTATCAGTGAAAACAAACATGAACATTTTGTCTTAACAAAATGATATGGATACCTGATATTGCTTCAGATTTCTTGTCATATTTATTTTGTTCTCCATTCCTTGGCCAGACCTCTGAGGTTCACCAGTTGTGAGTTTATTGCATTTGCGGCCATTTTTTTGTTTGTTTTTGTTCACTATGAAGGTAGCCACATTCTGACTTAGGGCATGATGTCTAAACATGACGCCAGTGTGCATGCATTTAAAAAAAAAAAATGTCATCTGTTCTTAGTGGCGCAAATGGCCTACTCTTCCGAAAGGCAGAATGAGTTTTAACAAGTGAAAAATATGTTGTTGTTTTTTTGCATTCACACATGGAACTTGGTTTACATTGGAAGGACTTTTGGGGGATTGGAGTCAGTAAGTACTGTTAACTCCAGGGGAAGAATACCCTTGAACAGGCATCTTGCAGGTGGCTCAAACCTGGACTTGATTCTGGGCCATTAGATCTTGAGTGCGATGCTCTAATGAGTATGACATAGCATTGCAAAGGTGTAGTGCTTGAAAGGAATGGGTAATAGTGTATGGCCAGGGTGTGACATTGCAAATGGGAAGATTTAGCAGAGCACAAGGAGTGGACCAGCTTTGCCATTTTTGTTTCTATTTATATCTCTTAATGACTTTGAAAATGAAAGTTTAAAATTTCTGGTAATGTTCTAGTACACAGTTTTCTGTATTGCTCTTTCTTTGTCTTATTTATTAATGCTTTTGAAAAGATCCCTTTTCTTTTTTTTTAATCTACCCCCCAACCTTCCCCGCCCTTATAAAATTTTAAAGACATTATGAAAATTTGTACAGTTTTACAGTCTAAAATATTTCAACTGTATGGACAAGCTGTAAATTAGCTGATCAGCCTCCAAACATTGTTGGTACATTTGAGAGTGTAAGAGTAAGTGTGTGCTAACGTTGCATGTTCATTGCAGACGAGATGTCATGATAAATGTAAAGTAAAATACAGTCAACACGGACCTTTGTGTACCCCTGAACTGCAGTGTTTGGGAACACACACACGCACACACATACACACACACGCACACACAAACACACAAATCATCTTAGACCCACACTTTTTCCCCATCACAGCCTCCATTACCACTGGTGCTGTTCATGTTGCTTTTATGATTAATCAAAATCTTAAAACCAACATGAACCCCACCTGCGTAAAATGGCTCCTAGCAGAAAAGTGGGTCAGGTACAAAGTGACTCATTTCGTGGTGGAGCGTCACATATATGAACGCAGCATTCATAATGAAGTCAGTTGGAAGAGAGGATTGTGATGAAAAATGGGGAGGGGGCAAGAGTATGAATGATGAGTCACAAATACATGCAGAGAAATGCTCTAAGTATAGCGTGACACACAGATTGCCCAATGCGTGTTCCATTTTGGGGCAGATTCTGTAATGCTTGATCATCGTTTTAGTAATTGTTCTTTTGACTTGGAGTAAATGATTCTGCTCTGCATCATGCTTACTTTTTATTTATTTTATTTTTATTTTATTTATATCACTTTAAGTCACGTCATATTTCTCTGCGTGAAATTCGAGCTGCTCCTCCCGGGGAGAGCGCAGCGCCACCCTTTTTTTTCTGTCTACAACTGCATTTGTTTCCCTATCAGAGTGGCTTTTTTCTACAGAATTTTGCCAGGGACAACTCTCTTGTTGCCGTGGGTTCTTTTATGTGCGCTAAATAATTTTTGTGTAACACACGGACCTCGGTTTATCGTCTCATCCGAAAGACTAGCGCCCAGACCACCACTCAAGGTCGTAGTGGATGGGGAAAATTTTTCGGGTCCAAACGGGATTTGAACCACCGCCCACTTCCGACCCGGACATTTCGCTTTCTAGACAGGCGCGTTACCTCTAGACCACCAATCCACCTGTACTGTTTACTGTACTGTTTGTCTGGTCCTAAGAGTTTTCAGATAGATTCAGGGCAATGGGGGCAGGCAATCTCTATATTAAGCAAGTAGTATAGAGTAGTTGGGGATGGGATAGCTCAGTGGTTGGAGCACTCGCTTCCTCCCCCCCCCAAGCCAAGTTCAGCAGCGTCAAGTGTGGTTACCAGTTGGATGGGTGACGTCCGTTTGCGTGCCTTGGCTTCAGTACAGTCCCCCAGCTCACCCAGCTGTAAACAGGTACCTGCCTCATTAGGGTCAGGGAAGGTAAAGAAGCAGTGAGGGAGAGGAGATGGCACCGCCATCAGTATGCTTGCCCCTAGGGAAGTGAGGTTTCTGATGCCTTGCTCCCCTACGACCTTATAGGTTATGGGATGCCTTTACCTTTACTTATGGAGTAGTTACTAGCTCTTTTCATTTGTCAGTCTCCAGAAGTTGTCTTCATCTCATAAGTCTTAGTCAGGACAGATACATCCAAGTTTCAGGTGAATCGGGACATGTTTGTGATTTAGGAATGCTGGTTCTTCAGATTTGTTTTTGATGAATCGTTTTCTCCAATTCTAAATTGATTGAAGAGCTGTGTAAAAGGAAACTAACTTTGTCTCTCTGAACCAATAGTGGTATTTTTTAGAATTAGGAAGAGCATTTCTTTTAGTGTCTAGTTTTGCTCAACTAGAAAAAAAAAGCTGTTTCCAAAGCATATGAGCTGCTTTCACAAGTTGGCTACTCTGTGTTTTTTCCTCCTTTGTCTTTAAGATTCTCACTTTCAAACAGCTTCCTTTCTGGGCCTGGTTGGGTTTTTTTGGTGAGAATTCTGCTTTCTTAAGAGTTTACTGAATTGCTATACAAATGAGGGGGTGGGGGGGGGGGGGGGTCAGGATATATTGGCTCTTGAAAATAACTGCTGTCCCCTTTTAAGCAACCTTTGTAAAGCAGCTTAGGGTTTTTAAATTTTTATTTAAAATTTTTTTTTTATTCATTTATTAAAAAAAAAATCATTTTAGAAATTTCAGCCACATGAATTTTTATGATGTGCAAAAATTCTTGCCTTTCAAAATGTAGTGAATATGATTATTGTGGATGGGAAAGAAAAAAAAAAGGAAATAAAATAAAGAACGAAAATGGGATTGTTAGGTGAGGCAGCAAGGTGCTAATCTGAATACATCAATTTGTTTGTCTGTGTGCATGCGTGTTTGAAATGTCTGTCTACATTGTAACTGTGTCCATACACACATAGCTGTACATTGACCGAAGAGCACCCTATCGGCTCTGAAAAATTGATGTTTGTGTCATCTAGTCTTTGACTTGTGCTTCGAACAATTACAAGCCAGATTTTTATAAGCAGGTCGCTGGGAAAACAAAATTTGCCTACTACACAGTAGTATACTGAAGCGACAGATGTTTCCACCATTTAAGTAGCTAAGAAATAAAAGTGAGGGGTGAAAGAAAAAAAGAATGTAGCGATAGAAGTGTGTGTTTTTGGTTGTATGTTTTATTTATTTATCTGCTTTCAGGGCGATCATTGTCCATATTTACGTTTATTTCACTTTTGCAGAAGGAGCAGGAAGTCATTTAGTCAGTTTCATTTATAACTGGCCAACAAACTGCATTGAAATCCCCACAGCAATGAAAGTACCAGTACTCTGAGGGCTTGACTTGAGATCCAAACTCCTGTTTACATCAGCATTCTTTGTGAACATGTTTTCAAAGCTTTGTAGAAACATAATTGCATGGCCTGCAACACGTATTGTAGAAATCATGATTGTATTATTTCTGGTTGGCTGTCCTCTGTTCTTGAAAGAAATTATATATCCTGAAAGATACTTTGAATCTGCTTCATTTTGAAGAAAAGTGTGCTCAAAGACTGGTATGTGTGTAAGAAAATTTAGTTTGTGATTCCTAGGAATAGAGTATAGAAAGTGGATGAAAAGATGGGAGAATAATAGGTATAATTTGCATTGATTCACAGTTCATTTCAAATCAGAATGGGCAGACAAAACTGATCAGGACATGTTGCAAATTGTAAAATGTAGCTACATTATGCTCTTTATTTACTCATGTCTTTTTATTTTCTTGTATTGAAATGGATGTATGTTGTTGCAATGAATAAAAGAAAGATAATCCAAATCCATCAGTAAGCTTGTTTGTGTGTGAGCTGTTACTCTGGGAGATGTTATGCCAGTTGAAAAGCTGTATCAGTCTGTATGTTTGTGTACATGATCTAAGAATGCCAGCATGATTGAATGATTGGTAGTGCCTTTGGATAAATGAACACATCATCATTTTCTGATTGTCCTTTCATAAAGTGGGTTTTCTTTTTAACATTAAAAAAAAAAAATGTCCCACTTCATCACAAGTATGTCTTGTTGAAATTCTCATACATGTATATATTTTTCTACTTCAGAATTGGATAGTGGCAGGAAGGGTTTGGTCTGCTTGAATTATTAACTAGAAGCCACAAAAAACCCAAAAATATTTCGCATATTATAATTGTGACAGTTTCTGAGCGGTGCTTCTTGGCAAAGCTGATTCGTTCTTGGAAAAGATTGGATAGTTTCAAGAATTGAAAAGAGAGCTCCCAAGGTTTTTTAGGACTGCAGTACAGAAATTTTGAGGTTATTATAATATCCTTGATATTTATAGTCACACTTTTTCCATTACGATTTTTGTTGTAACATTTGTAAAAGCATTATTATTATTTTTCCCTTGCAGTTGGATCAATGCATTATAAGTTTTAAATACATTTTAGATTTGGTCTTCAAACTTGTTAGTTATTTAAAAAAAATTAAAAAACGTTTTGAAAGAGGAGATAAAGTTTATGTTTGAGTTCTAAAACTATTTCAAGGATGACGGATATCCATATTGGAGTGTGATATGTTCTGGGCTCTTCTTTGCTCAGCCAATTCTTGTTGTTCATATTTTTACTTTTATGTTCAGCTGATGCATCAGCATATTTCATCATTTGCTTATGTTTGTTTTTGACATGCTGAGCTGTAATGTCACAGTCTTTAAAAGAGGTCACTATGCTGTAAACAGTGTAGGATCCATAATTTTGCATACATACAAAGAAATGACAGAAAACTGGCCCATCCAGTTTTGTTTCTGTGTTAATGTCTTTATTTTTTCTAAATTGAGCACATTTCTAATTCGCTGTTATGTTGCGTTACTCACCATGTGCTCTGAAGAGAGTTTTGCTGAATAGTTTGAGGCTCTGTTATAGAAACTTGATCAATGATTCCATAAAAATGCGCTACTAGTATGTTGATGCTGGGTGCTCCCCACCTTAACACTGGTTGTCATCCAGAACATGCACTTGTCTTGCTCAACATACTTGGGAATCACTGTGAGATCGTTAAGTACACACAGAATGAGAAGTTTCGATGTATAGCTGTTTTTTGAGGACCTTGCCATATTGGCAGCCATACTGTGACTCGGATGATTTTGTTCTCTTTTGTTAGCAAGTACAGGCTGTTATGCTAAGAGCTTGTCATGGATGAAGACAGTCTCATCATTGGCAGTAACATAGGCCTTGGGCACTTTGTTTACATCAAGAAGTTAACTGACAGAGCTTTTGTCCTAGGTCAAAGCATTCATCTGTCATTTTTCTAGTGCTGTCTTGTTTTCTGCCTGTCATCATTTGTTGTCATTCAGTGGTTTGTTATTATTTGCTGGTGATCAGAAGCTTTCAGAATGTTTACTTCTGCAGTGTTTGGGGCAAAAACTCATTTCGATGTGCCTGCTTTGCTTATGGAGAACCTTTTTCTGTATTCAGTTACAGCAATGACTTAAGTATAGTGTATGGTGCTTTTTTGTGTGGTATATATGATTTGAAACTTGTCAAATCTGAATGAGTAAAATGTCCTCTGAAATGACAGAATTTGATTCAGTTGTAGGCCCTGAAGTCTTATTGATGAATATTTTACACTTTCCCAGAACTGATGTGCTGTTTCTACCTCTTAATAATGTGTCGAATATGTGCATCACATATCTAAATTAATAAGCACCTGTATTACCTGTTTCCAAATGTGCAATTTCAGGTAATTTTTGTGAAATAGAAATGTACCTATGCCACATATAACTTTAACGCTTTCTGTTTAAATGGCTTTTGCGCATATTTCCTGCCACGGTGGAATTTACCCTGCTTTTTTATAATAGCTTTGTGAATGTGAAAATCATTATTACAGTTGTTATAATTATGTGTGCACATAGAGATATAAGAAATTGTTTTAGCTGTCTTCTGAATGCCCATGACTAACAAATGTTTTGTTTTGTGTGTGTGTGCTGTTATCAAGTTCCACATTGTTATAAGAACAGAATTGAACCCTTGCAAAGTGATGTAATAAAGTGTTGTTTTGTCTCTCCAGTGAAGTGTTTAAACCCAAAAGCAAAAATATGTACAAGTCCGCAAAACACATGGACCCATGCACAACACTTCTTACAGACACACATGTGTACACACTCGCACACACAGAATTGCAAACAGACGCAGTTTGTTTGTTTGTTTTGTTTGAATTTGAAAATCAAATGAACACTTACAGAAAACAAGACTTCGATTAGTGTGCACAAATTGAGATACAAGCTAGAGCCAAAGCGCTAAATATGCTCCATGGTTTTTAAAAAACAACAAACCATCAAGTGTGTGTATGTATGCAAGTGTATGTCTGTGTTTTTATTTTCGTTCCCCAGCTAGAGCTCCAAGGTTCACCAATGGTGAGATTTTTATGCGTGCAACCGTTTTCCTCACCTTTAAGGTAGTCGCATTCCAACTGCTAGGATACAGTTTGGGACTTTCAACCTACCAATTATGCCAGGACAGTTTTAATAATAATGATAAATGGAATTTATATAGTGCTATATCTTGCAAAAAGAAATCAAAGCGCTTGTTTTGAGGGATGTTACCTCCCTGCTCTTGCTGATTGATTATTAACCATCAGGGTTCCTTTGATGTGCAGACATCCGTAGCCACACTGGTCCAACTGGTTTATTTAAATCCTACTCCTAAAGGCGTGACATTCAGTTCAATTTTCCTGTCAAACTGGGAAGAAAAGGTGAGGCTGTGAATCAACCCAGAATTTTGTGGTTTACTTGTGAGGCAGGTGAATGTTTAAAACCATCCTACCACCTTCTTGCACCTCTTTATAATAGCTGAGGTCAGGGTGGTTGGACAGAATGAACGGTCGTGTTCTGACACATTTAAGGAAAGTGGTGGTGTATATGTGCAGGAAAGTAGAAGGCAGTGGGGAAAACCCCACATGATAAGTACTTGAATTTTAAACAAAAAGACTGACAAAACAGTGGTACAGTTTGACGACAGATGGAAATAAGCATATCACTGTGTAACGGTAATAGTGGACAGTTAAAAAGAAAAAAAATCCAATACTATGAGGACTGAAGTCAGGATTGACGGGTGGTGTTTCTGCTACTTGAGTATTCCATCATCACAAAAGTTCTGTTTTGTAGCATCTGTCTGTTTGTGTTGCATGAATCTTTATTTTCTTTTTTTCCAGGTTATTGATGAGGCGGGATACTTTTTTTCCTTTCCTGTCTGAAAGTGTATTTGTTTCCCTATTAAAGTAGCTTTTTTCTAAAGAATGTTGCCAGGGACAACTCTCTCGTCACCATGGGTTTCTTTTACATACGCTAAATGTTTGTTGAACACAGGGCCTAAGTTTATCGTCTCCTCCAAAAGACTAGTACCCAGACCACCACTCACGGTCTTGAGGATGGGAAAATTTTGGCACAAACTGGGATCAAACCACCACACATTTTGAACCCAGACTTTTCGCTTTCTAGGCAGGATTGTTACCTCTAGACCACTGATCCACCAGACCACCAATCCACTGTCTAATTTTTTTTCATATTTTCAGAATGAAAAGAAACCAATTGTTTTTAAAAAAAAAAATAATAATAATCGTTCAGTGATCTTGGAAAATAGTAAGATAATGCCAACCTTGAAAACACCCCCAAAAAACATAGATTACTTATCATTTTGTGTAATACCAAAGATATAGATCATGTGCTTTTGATACATTCCAGTAGTGATGTATGGAGCTGATGGGGGTGGGCACCTTGCTCACTCAGTTGCACATTTTTTGTTTTGTTTTGTTAAGAGCGATTTCAAAGAATTGTTTTATGTAGACATAAACACTATCTGAGGCAGCCTGCAAACATGGGCATTTCACAAAGATATTCCAGTAAATGTCATTAATATTTCTACCATTTAGTCAAATATATTGAAGTAAAAGAGCATGTTTTTATCACTTAGTCTCACCGCATCACTGTACACTTTGCTTTGACTCACATGTTTGACTGTTTCACTTTTGCATTCCCCCCTTCCCTTCTCTCTCTGTCTCTGTCTCTTTCTCTCTCTCGCTCTCGCTCTCTGTGTGTCCTTGAACCCTGCTAGGGTCTGAACACTTCTATTATTTCATTATCCTCAAAATGAAGAAGAATTTTAAAAAAGAAGGAACCTTCATTCAAAGGTGCAGCTGAGCACAATCACTGTTATAACTGAGGTCAAGTTAGCTGAAGTTGAGCATATCTGTTTGTTGAAATTCATCATGTCTGTTTTATTAGACATCTTTCAATCCTGTAAGAAGGGTTTCGTTACAAATAGTCATTAAAAAAAAAAAAATTACATTGCAGGTTCAGACCAGCATAACTTCAGGCACAATAGGATCAGGTAGTTCCTAAACACATCCTCCCCTTCTACCATTTTTCTGTAATTTGAAAATTTGCACCAGTATGATTTTAAAAAAAAAGGATAGGAAAACAACTACATAGCTTAGTAATAGTGTTACTGGTTAAGAAGAAAAACTACGAATGGTAAGAGTAGTATCTGACACAGCTCTGAGCTGTGGGATTCTGTTGTCAGGTTATATATATATATATATATATATATTGTTTCGTATGGTTATATTTTTTTGTTTCTTTTATTTATCATTGTTGTTGCTTGTAAACATGCTGACATACACATACACACCTGCATACTTAAATACCCCAATAATCCACTCCTAAGCAATTGATAGTAACACCACAGAAATATGGTTTACCTCTAAATTAGTCTCACCAGTTATGTTTGTGCTTGTGTCAGATAGCTGCCAAATCTATACTGAAAGACCTTACGCTTGTCTTTATGTGGATAATTTACGTTTCAGTGTTTTAAAAACTGTATTTATCTATTCTTTATGAATTGGCTTTTTTTCCCCCCCTTCAGACTCTGTTTTCTTTCAGTGACTGGTGAAAATAATATAGATGGAGTATGCTATACAGATTAACAGCTTGAAGTCTTTTTGAAGCATACTGTCAAGTGTTGAATACTGAATTGTGCAGATTTCCCGTGATGGAAAGTATCAGACTGTTTTGGTGTGGCTGTCAAATACTGAATTATGTTTTTGTTACCAGTCATGTTGTGATTGTTGCTGTCATCTGAACTATTACGAAGATGGTGTGGATTTTTGGGGTTCTGTTTTCCAAAAGGTTTCAATAGAGATTGCACTGTATCAGTGTGTCATAGATATTTATGTAGAAAAGCAAACAAACAATAGCAATAACGAATAGTTCAATGGATTGTCAGATATGATCGTGTTGGAGACCTCAGTTGTGTAATCAAGTTTCTGGAAAGGGACTTGGGGAGAAAAGCTCAGTGGTCAGAGCATTGGTCATGTAATCTGAAGGAATCATAAGGTGCAGGGTTGAGTTGCCTCTAAACTGTCTGCTCAAGGTGATTACCCTGCTAAGAATAACATTACCGATCAGGTCCTTCATACGATATTCTGACCAAGGTCCTCTGTGGGAATGTATGCTTTACACCTGTGTTAGAAACCCATCCATCTTTTGTTTAGAGGTTGGCCAATTATGGCCAGGTTGCTTGGATGACACAAATCTCCTTTGTATGCAATCTGTAGCCTGGAAAGGAATGGGCTTAAACAGTGATGCCAGTAAGTCTTCAGGGAAATATGGAAAGGAGAAGAACAAAGAAAATATATGTCATGGCACTGTGGTTAAAACAGTGGACTTATACTTATGAGGTTGTAGTTTCAGGGGCAGGGTTGTTGATAGGCTTTAGTTGGGCCAACTCACAATTGACTGTTTCAGCTCAGTTGAAGACTTGCGACCACACAAACATCAACTTTACAGGTGCAGTTTTGAGTGTGCTGCTCAATGATTTAACCAACACTGTAGGTGCCTGTATCTCTTAGACCTGGTTGATGGTGAAAGATATGAAAAGAGAGTGTGGAATTTAGCCTTCATGCAGCATAAAACCTAATGTGGCCTCCTCGTATAATTAGCAACCATATCTTCATAACTATCATTGATCACCATGAGTAAAAGAAACTTGCCTGATCTAGTAGCCCGTGTGATCATGGTTACCACTGTGGTAAGTGATTCCTTTTTTTTATATATTTTTTTAAAACCTAATGGCACTGGCATGAACTCATTAAGCCTGTGATGAGTTCATGCCAGTGCCATTAGAGCCTATAAATCCACAGGAACTATTGTTTGGGACATATGGTCATCACGAGAAATTGGGCAGGCTCAAAGGCTCAACAGTTAAACATCACCAAAGAGACCCAGCAGCAGTGCTGGGTCACTTGTGGTTGTGGGCCTCATAGCACTGCTAGCATTTTTAGGTTACAATATCACTGCTAGGCTGCTAAGCAGCCTAACAGTGATGTTGCAACTAAGAATGCTAGCTTTCTGATGACTTCTAGTTCTGATGATATAACTGATCAAACTGGGTGTGGCTTTATATGGTGATAATTATTTAAATGTGTGGCATGGAAGCAACAGCAGGAGTATATCAGATGAGTATAAATTTGGGGGGGGGGGGGGGGGGGGGGGGTTACTAAAAACACAAACTTTCTTCAGCACTGGCTTTTTGGTTTTTCCAGCCTGTAATGACTGGCCATGAAGCGGATTAAGTGAGTTTGAGAATACTTGCTGTTTCTGAGAGTATCATTGTTTTTTTGTTGTTGTGTTTGTAGTTGTGACTTTTAAAGTTTGGTTTTTAAAAGCATGAAACATGAACATATTAAGATGTATAACAGATGAAGAACTCAGTAAGAATGATTCCTCAACACATTAAGATGTATAACAGATGAAGAACACAGTAAGAATGATTCCTCAACACATTAAGATGTATAACAGGTGAAGAACGTAGTAAGAATGGGTCCTCATCTCAGTTTGATGACTTATTACAATCATCCATGGGATATGATCACTTAATGATCAAGGTCAGTCACTGCATGGTTTTCTGTAGTGCCTTAACAAAGTGGAGGTGATAAATTTTTATGTATTTGAAAATATTGTACATACACAGTTCAGATACTTTAAAACTAAATAATAGTTGTTTGAATGATAGAACACCAGTTACTGAGTTTTCTATTTGTCAGGTCTATCCAAGTTTGCATTATTGGATTAGTACATTTGTCTGTGAAAATAAATTCTATCCCTCCTCCCCGCATTGTCTGTTTACTTTTCATGGATGGTACAAGTGTAGATATTTGATGTTGCATGAGTGTACTGTAATACATGAATCTTTGATGTTCCATGATATAATCATGTTCATAGAATTATTACATTGAGGAGTTGTTTACACGGTTACATATAGACTACTCTGCAGCATTGCAGCAGATGTCAGTGACTTGCTTCGGATGTCTCACCTATTCCTACTGTATGTTTGCTTGTTTGAATGAAGAATAATAAATTTGTCAAGTAAAGAATTGCTGGGTTTGTGTCTAAAATAGAAATGGTGGCTGGTATTGAGTGTGAATGACTGTCCAGCAAATTGTCAGATAGTTCACATGGCCATATTTGATAATGAAAATATTCAGCCACAAAAACTTTTCTTGCACATACTGTATCTCTGTGACTAAGGTTTTCAAAATGACACTGCCAGCACATACTTGTAAGTTACCTTGCAGACAACAGGAAATGCCCGGTCTGGTGTACAATGTATTGGCCTCACTTTCAGAATGCTGCATTGTCAAAGAACAGTAAGGTCAAGGATCAGCACCTCATACATTTTTGTTCCAAACAAGTCTACACAATGCCAAGCTTGACAGGCATTTAATAGTACGGTTCAAATAGCCTCACCCCAAAATGGAATGGCTGCCTGCCTCACAGCATCATACAAAATACAGCATGGTCATCTGTTATTCAGTGTGAGGATCTCCTTCACTTGAGTTCTGATAAGAGCATGGTTGTCACCAGTATAGCAGCACAGCCCATGCCAGGAAAAAAAGCTTGTCCTACCTATCTCAGGTGAAAATTCCCTTGATTCTGTCTCCATTCAGACCCAATCTGCCAGCGCATTCTCAAGGACGTGGCAGAACTCTATGCCTTCAATATCTTCTCAGTATTCAAATAAGCCAATCATTTGAATTAGATCTGGTTCTTTCCAATTGACTATGACAAAACACACCCCTGGCAAGGGATGGGCTCCATCTTCCCTGAGAGACACACGGCCTGAAGAATTCAGTACAGTGCCCCAACAGGGTTTGAACCACCACCAAGATCAAGAGGATTTTTCCCACTCCACTCCCCAGAAAGTCTTGGATGAGACTATAAACCAAGATCCTGTATGTGAACGCACGCAGAACATCTTCTGCACGCATCAAAACCTGTTCTGCCTTTCAGAAGAGTAGGCCATTGGGAGCTGGTGGAACCAGGACACATAATTTACAAAACCGTATGAATATGGAGACTGGATGTAAATAAGCACATGAGTGCTTATTCCTTTACCCTACAAAAAAAAATGGGGAGGTAGGGAGAAAAAAAATTGATGTACTTTCACTTTCATTAATGGGAAGAGGAAGTAGAGATCAAAGACAGTAGATATCAAATAAAAACAGAATTACTTTCCTACAGTAGAGTTATTTCCCATGATTAAGGAAGTTTACACATAATTATATGTGTACAGTACCAACACTACTTAAAAATCAAATAAAAAATAATTATAATCAATTAAAAAAATAAATCAATGTATGTCATAGACAACAAATCAGTTTGCAGCAGGAGTAGTCAGATATTATAATGTTGAGAAAACGAAATCTTCGTTGAACGCTCAGACAGCAACTATTGTTGTCTGTCATACAGCAACTATTGTTGTCTGTCATATAAGCAAAAATGCTTTTCACTGCTGTCAGCACCGACTTCAGTGTGGGAGCGAATTGTTACTTTTTAAGTCATTCTGGAAAGAAGGCAGGAGAATGGACTAAGAAGGCAGAAAATAATACAGGAAGGAGGTGATAGGAAGAAAAGGAACCAGGCAGAAACAAAGAGAGGGATAGAGAAGAGGAGCTTTGTTGCATTGAATGTGGGGATGCTGTTTATACTGACAGGTCCCTGGCATCCAAAGAGCTCACTACTCTCTGATGCTATTTGCCACATAAAATGCACATTGAAAGGCAGGATTCATAACTTGGTTCTAGTTAAAAATAGCAATATTGAGGCTTAGCCTACCACACAACCAACAACTGTTAACTTAACATTAGAACACAGACTCACTGAGACATAAATGAATCACTATTTACCTAGCTTATGACAGCTGATTTACCCTACAATTAAATGATATATTATGTTGATAAACAGCTGTAACTGTGCATTCGTAGGTTTGCTTTTTGCACAAAAAGCCTGTGGTATTCTTGCCATAATGTCAGCCTATTATTGTGGTTTGGAATCTGTTTCACATGCAAGGTGGACTTCTGTTTTCCATTTTCTCCTTAAGAGCATTCTATCGAGCTTAAATAAAATATAGCTGTGGTAACACACAATTCCCACTTGTCACACTGATCCGTGACGATCTTTTGGTGCACTAGAAAATTTTCGTGCGTGTATGTGTGCTAAAACACTCTATGTTATGAAGATCGTCATATCACCCACTCCGACGTGGGAGAAAGAAAGAGATGATGCCTTTGACAGGCCCAGAAAATTTATTCTGCTTGAGAAATGGGTGCTCGCACTTACCGGAACACCCCCGCTGTGACGTCACATATTTTCGGGTCAGTCTTCGTTCAAGATGGCTGCTGTTATGCTACAAAGGGATGACAAAATAGTCCACATTTTTAGTGTTTTCTTCTTTCTTTTTCAACTCCTAACAGATGGTAAGCACAGTAGCAAGTAGAATATATGTCATATTAGTATATTTTGTTGCGATTTAAGGTTGTTTAACTTTTAAACGTTCGTAGTTGAAATCCATGGTGAAGCAATTCTGCCACTTGACTTGTCGGACTTGACCGAAGGATTTGCAAACATTTCGCTGATTTTAGGCCTTTTTTTGCTTTTAATAGTTACCCAAGGCTTTCAATCGAAATTGATACGTAGTAGATTTATTATTAGTTATCATCAGAAAATATCGAGGCAGAAATTTAGAAAAGACGTGGACCTTTGTTATTTGTAACGATAGTGATATTCTGCTACAGTACAGTGCTAGATTGTCAGTTACTGCAAAAATATCAGTACTGAGTAAAGGTTTAGTGCAGAAGACATAAAGATCGAAAAGAATAAAACCAGTGAGCTTATCTTTCACAGCCAGTGTAAATATTGGTGGTGAAAACTAGCATAATCTTGTTTGTTTTAAACTGTTTAGGTTTCCTTAATTTTTAGATAACCAACACAACAGTTTATAGCAAGTGCACACACATCTATGCACACAATGAATGAATCACACACGTGTACACACACACACACACACACACACACAGAGAAGATTTATGCAACCAATGGATGTTTTCATAAACCTTGTACAAGTTGTAGCTTAGTTTACTTAGTCGTAACTCATATGCTTAGACTATGATGATCTAGTTTCTACATTGTTTTGCATGATGTTTGTAACTTGAGTTTGACTTTAATTTGTTTAAAAAGTTAATGATATTTCGATTGGCTACCAATTTCAATTTTACATTACCTGTGCTGCTGTGAGGCAGCTAGGAGTAGAAATGTATTTTAAATCTGGCAAAAAAACTTGATCAAATGCTGAAATGGTTTTGGTATAGCTTTTGTTCCATATCACTTGAAGTTAAAATCAGTATAGCTGTGGCCGTAGTGTGGGTGTTATAATAATAAAAGGCATTCTCAGATTCTCTAAGATAAATGGCGTTGCTTATTCAGTTATTGCCATTGGCTACAAGAAGGTTTTGATGTTAGTGATCCTGAAGTTTAAGATTCTCATCTCGGCAGTACCAGGTTGATAATGGGGAAGGATTTTTTAAAACAAATTTGTGTAGTGCAGCACACAATAGGTACAAAATATTGTGTAGTGCTGCACATAATACTAATAGGTACAAAATAATTACTTCATTGGCTCACCGGTCATACTGGGCAGTTTGTTGTTGTGATCTTTTGTTTTTTTTAATTTGAATTTTTGGTATGTGTGTACTGTGTTTGTGTGTGTGTGTGTGTGTGTGTGCAGTGTGTGTGTGCTGTGTGCGTGGTGTGTTGTGTGTGTGTGTGTGTGTGTTATGGTTGATTCGTTTGACAGTTAGCTGAGAATGAGGTACAATGAAGGTATTAACATACTCATGTGAAAAAACCTTTAATATTGAACTTATAACTTTAGTGTTCCAGAAAGTCTGTCTAGATTACAACTTTGGATTTGGCTGAGTCTGACTTTAGAAAGTTCTGTCAATTGCCATTCCATGAGTTGCAAGTCAGGCTAGAGCTTTAGATAAACAGGATTGTGTAACCTCTTTTTTTGTTTTTATACTGATGCTGTGAGTAATGATTTCTTGTTTTTGATATTTGTAGCGAGTGGACTGCTCTGCTACTGTAACCCTTGTCCTGAACATGCTGAGAACTTCACCTGTACCTTGCTGCCAGAGAGCAAATGCTATGCCGCTGTCACTGTGCGCTACTTTGAAGGGGAGACAGTAGAGACACGCACATGGGGCTGCCTACCTCCAGAAGAAAGCTCATTGATGCAGGTACATTTTCTTCTTTCTCTTTTGTTCCTTTCTTGGCCAGAGCTCTGAAGTTCACCAAGGGTGAGATCTTTGCGTATGTACATTGTAACCGTTTTGTGTTTTCACTCATTTCAATATTGATTTAAAAAGAAATTGATATCTTATGTTTTATGGGGTTTTTATGGTTGAATTATTAAATAATAGTTTGTATGCTGTGACTTTTTTCAGAAGAAGCAGATTTGTTTGTTATTTTAGGGACAGCAATATTTGTTTTCACAAGAAAAATTATTACTAGTATTGCACAGTTTGTGTTATTAATGGTAAGAATAATCATTTGGACTGGTTTCTGTGTCTTGTTTTCTTCTTGTTGCAGGAACAGCATTTTTGTTTGGGTTTTTTAAGCTGAGACTCACAAGTTACAAGTATTATGTTTATGAATAGTTATGGTTCGTGGGTTACACTAGTTTTTTCCCTGAGAAATTTGTTTTAGTTTGGCTCATGATTTTCAAGGTTCTATTAAAAATTTAGAGAGTGACTTATAATCATATTGATCACAACAGTGGTTTTATGACCTGTCTGTTTTATTTCATCATTGATTTCTAGATCAACAGCTCATTTTCCTCCCATTAGCTAAATTTTTACAGTGCTGTGCAATGTTAGTATTAATTTATTTGATAAGGTGCTGTCATTGAAATGCCTATCGTAGACTTCCCGTGAACAGCAGAGGCAAACGTAGTAGGTAAATAAACCATCTAAATATAATCTTTGTCCGTTTATTTTTAAAGGTGTTGAACAAGTTAACTGCACTTGATTTTTTTATTTGCAGTGTCAAGGCAATTATGTACCGCATCGATTACCCAAAGCCATCGAGTGTTGCAGCAGTGGTGACAGGTGTAATGAGTTTCTTGAGCCAGTATATGTTGAACGATCCACCACACTTGCACCTGGTGAGTGTACACAGATGACAGTGGAAATAAGATTGGAAGAATGTATGGCTTATTTCCTATTTTGCATTGTGCTCATTCTTTGACTGGTTTGCATATTTCGCGTCAATAGTGTGCTTGGTAGTTTAAATTTTTTTTTTTTGAAGTCATAAAAATACTTTTATCAGACAGAGATGTTTTTCTTTACATTTTACTGCTCTTTTAATGTGAGTATCCTTTATCAGATGCATTTCAGATTGACAAGATAACATCCCATATTTGAATTCTTTGAATGTCTTTGAAGATATGTATACTAAAAAGGTTTGGCTATCATGCAAGATGTTTCAGTAGCATAGAGTGGAGCAGAGAAGGGCAGAGTAAACTACATTATTCAGCACAGTATTAAGTGGTATGATGTTCTTTTTGCAGCAGATTTCTTCTGCTTGAGATCTATTGGAAAGAGGGATATAATGTCACCCCCCCCCCCTTTTTTTTTTTATTCCCCCTTTAGCTGTCAAGAAATCTGTTTGTTTACCTGTGGGAATTGATTTTTATAATATGTAAATTGTTTCAATAAATTTTGCCTTTTTTTTTTAATTGATGCATCGTAATTATGTTAATTGCAGAGCAAGAAATACCAACAAAATACGAGAATATGACACAGATTGCCTTGCTGATTTCCGTGACGGTGTTCCTCATTATCCTGATAATTGCCAGTACCTTTGTGTATCTCAGGTGATTGACATTTTATGAAATTTTATGAAGTTTGTGTAATGGAAATCACTTTGTTGTGTTTAGTCAAAAGTAAACATTGAAATCATGAATAGTTGTTTATTTTGTTTTCATAGAAATAAACCTCCAACTTTAAAGAAATCTTACCATGAAATCAGCCATACCCCGAGTAGTGTCTGTTAATAAAATTATTAGTCTTTTTGACATGAAATCTTGGTTAAAGACCAATTAATCTGCTGGATGGAGAGACAGAGAGAGTTGGAAAATAAGACTGGCAGAAAACACTGAAGCTATAGGACTTGCCTCTGATCTCGCAACCAAAAATATGTCATAATAATATGTCATATGTGGATCGGTGGTCTAGAAAGCGAAAAGTCCGGGTCTGAAGTGTGCGGCGGTTCGTACCCCGTTTGGACCGGAAATTTTTCCCCCATCCATTAGACCATGAGTGGTGGTCTGGGCGCTAGTCTTTCGGATGAGACGATAAACCGAGGTCCCGTGTGTTACACGTAATTATTTAGCGCACGTAAAAAAAACCCACGGCAACAAGAGAGTTGTCCCTGGCAAAATTCTTAGAAAAAAGCCACTCTGATAGGGAAACAAATACAGCTGCAGCAAAAAAAAAAAAAAAAAAAAAAAAAAGGTGAAAGGGTGGTGCAGCGCTAAGTGGCGACGCGTTCTCCCGCTCTCCCCGGGGAGAGCAGCCCGAATTTCACGGAGAGAAATCTGCCGTGACTTAAAGTGGTATGAAATAAAATCTGAGCGCTTTGATTTGTTGCTTTACAAGATTCAGCGCTATATAAATTCCATACATTATTATTATTATTATTATAAATGTGACACAGCTAGTATCAGCTTGGCTCAGTTCTGTGCTTATGAATAAATCATGTTGATGGATGATGATAATGATGATGATGAAGATAATGATGAAATTTTTCTTTTCTTTAAAAAAAAAAAAAATCAACCTCTTTCATTGTGGAAGAATCACTACCAGTGAAGTATGAACTAGTCTAAAAAATTTTTTGGAAGGGGTGTGTGTGTATGTGTGATAGAGAGAGTGAGAGTATGTGTGAGTGAGTGTGTGTGTTAATGTTCACCCTAACTGTGGTCTTTGAGCTGAGCTGAACTGTACTGTAAACTACGTAAATGACATTGAAGTAGCAATGAAGTTATCAATGACAGGTACAGGAGGCGGGAGTTACATCGCAAGCACTTGCTGGCGGAAGCTGAAAACGAAACTTTCATCCATGTGGGAGACACACTGCAAGACCTCATCGACCAGTCACAGAGCTCCGGTTCTGGGTCTGGTCTGCCTCTGCTGGTACGAAATATGCCTTTAGCATCTTTTATTTCATGAGGAATTGGAAACAGTATTTTTAAAGAAAAATACCTTACAGTGTCATTTGATAAATGAAACATAGATGAGAAGAGAGGGCAAATAAACCCCAAGAACAGGGTTAGCCAAGTTAGGAAAATGTTATATAGATTGAATATGTTTTGGGGTGTTGTTTGTAATTTTTTAGAAATGCTTATTGAAAATAGCCAGTGAACACAGAAGAAGCAGAAGAATATTTGACCCAGTGTTATATTGTTAATGTACAAATTGAAGCATTTAGTGCAAGGTTGAGATGAAGGGAATAGGAGAGGGGAAAGGTGTAATGTTAGATCAGTTGAATAAAAGATGGATTAAATAAAAAAAAACAAAAATAGGTTTCATGTCACCACAACTGAACTTGTAACTCAATCTATATCACTCTGCAAAATGGGGATAAGTGGTCCTTTTGTAACTTTTTTTTTCCATCAAGAAACAGAAAGTGAAAATAGTAAACTGAATGGCTTGTTACAGGTGCAGCGAACTATTGCCAAACAGATTCATCTGGTTCGCAGCATCGGCAAAGGGAGGTATGGAGAGGTGTGGAAAGGAAAGTGGCGAGGAGAGAACGTGGCCGTGAAGATTTTCTTCACAACTGAAGAAGCCAGTTGGTTCAGGGAGACCGAACTCTATCAGACAGTTCTGTTGCGCCATGAAAACATTTTAGGCAAGTAATGGTCTTATTTTCAATTGGTACTGAAGTGAAATGCATGATTTTTGAAGATTTTTTTAAATGTGTGGTTGTATTAAATATGCTTAAAGGACACTGGTTGTGTGTGTGTGTGTGTGTGCTCACGCGTGCATGTGTGCATGTGTGTGCACTCATGAATGCAATGTTGTGCGTGTGTGTACACTTGAGCATGTGTGACTATGTGTGGACATATGTGTGTGTGTGTTTGTACCTTTGTATGCATGAGTAAATGGGTGTGTGTATAAAACTATAGGAAAAAACCTGGCATCTTCCTTTTCATAACCTAAGGTGATAGTATAAACATTAAGTTGATGTATACACACAGTTCCAAAACATCTGTCCTCCTCTCCCTGTACAGGCTTCATCGCAGCAGACATCAAAGGCACAGGGTCATGGACTCAGCTGTTTCTGATCACGGACTACTGTGAGAACGGCTCCCTGCATGACTATCTGCAGTCAAGAGTTTTGGACAGCTCTGAAATGCTGACGCTGGCACACACTGCTATCTGTGGCTTGGCTCACCTCCACATTGAAATTTTTGGAACAAGAGGTAACTGATTTTTTTTTTTCCAGAAATTGTTCTGCCCTTTTTTTTGGCAAGGGGATGGTGGGAGGGGGTGGGGGCTGGTAATGTTGAAGGAATTGGAAATGATGTTGGGGAAGAGGAGTTATATGTATGTGTTAATATATACATAAATGTGTATATATATATATATATATATATATATATATATATATAAGAGTGTGTATATATTGTCAGTTGTACTGTGATTGTGCTTGTTTATTGTAGAAGTTTATGTGTGATGGTGATGTCCTTCAGGTAAACCGGCCATAGCTCACAGGGACATCAAATCCAAGAACATCCTGGTGAAAAAGAATGGCACTTGTTGCGTTGCTGACTTGGGCTTGGCTGTCAAATATGTTAGGTGAGTAGTTTTAGTGTGAGAGAAATTTGATAATGGTGTTTGCATGTATATAAATAGCAGTGTATTGGATAATGGTGGTGTCCGTGTTGTGAAACAAAGAACCCTAATAAGAGGGGAAAATTGATAGAGGCATGTGAAAAATGATCAGAATTCTTTGTGATCTTTCCTGTGTAATGTTTTCACGAAACAGAAATGATTATGTTTGAAATGTGGATTTGTATATTTTCTGATTTTACATAAAAATAATTTACTCTGAGAGAACCAAGTAAAATAATGAAAGTGAAAAGTATATCTGCTCACACATTATTTCATTTTATAAGGGTATCCCTGAAGTCAGAATGTGGCTGCCTTAGTGGTCAGGTGAGCAAAAACTGTTGTATATGCAAAATGTCACCTTTGGTGAACCCAGGAGCTCTAGCCAAGGAACAACAATCAAAAAAGAAATAGATAACGGAAACAGGAGAGTGACATATTTGAAAACCTTACTGGAATCCATTCACATGAAGAGCAGGAAATTCTGGAAAGAAAGCTTTAAAAAGTCACATCAGTTTGTATGTGTGGGCTTGTTTCTGCAAACAAGCCCAAACATACAAAACTTGGTTTTATTTCTTCACCCATATTGACTGAAAAGACTTGAGAAGGAGTTTGTAGCCAGTGGAAGTGACTTCAAGATCCTGAGGGACTCTTTTGATACTTAATTACATCAGCAGGGTCCAAAAATTATTTACTGGATTATCTATGTATTCTGTTGATTATACTGTGAGGAGGAATATATTGCCAGTGAAAGGGATTTCAACATCCATAGAGACGCTGGTTTTATTTAATTACATTTGCAGAGTCCAAAAGTTATTTACTGGATTATGTGTGTGTGTGGTCTGTTAATTATCCTATTGTAATGGACTAAGAAGATCGTTGTTGTGTGTATATTGGTTGACAGTGAGTCCAACGAAGTGGATGTGGCCCCCAATCCTCGCCAAGGAACAAAACGCTACATGGCCCCAGAAGTGCTGGAGATGGTTCTCAATGTGAAGAACTTTGATGCTTTCAAACAAGCTGACATGTATGCCTTTGGCTTGGTCATGTGGGAAATTGCCCGTCGCTGTGTTGTCTCAGGTGAACTTTTCATTTTAGAGTACCTGGCTTTTTAGTGAGAAATACCATGTTTTGTTTGTTTCTTTCGGGTTTTTAGATTTTTATATGTTTTTGACCAGTTTCTTTGTTTTTATATGTTTTTCTTTTGATTACTTACCTGCCAGTTGCAATGATTACAGTCTGTTCCAGAATGTTGCAAAACATGATGAAGCTCAAATGAATGAAAAAGATAGTCTTGTCAGCAGCACGTTTGTTCTGAGATGGTCAGACCATATAGAAGATGTGAATTGACAGTCTTCCACAAAATTATTTTTTGAAGTTTTTAAGATTTTAGATATGACTGATGATTTAGTGGTGGGTTTGGGTTTTGAATGTTGCCATTTTACCAAGTTCTGTGAATTTGCACTTTGTTTTTTAACAACATTATGACCTTCACACATTTAATTTATTTGCCAATTTTTTCTTGGCTGATATTCGTGTAAAACAAAGAGAATGTTATAAACTATTGGGGAGAAAATAATGGAGAACCTTTGAAAAATTAAAACTGAGGGAAAGAGGAAAGTAACAGTGAAAAGTGAAAGTGTTGAATATTGTTGATATTGTGACTATTACTGCCATATATGTATCGGAATTCCTTTATGCCATGATTTTGGTCATTGATGTGTGTTGGTGGGCTGTGCACAGGAATCGCTGAAGACTACCAGGTGCCATTCTACAACTATCTGCCTCATGATCCCAGTTTTGAGGATGTGAGGAAAGTCGTGTCAGTGGACAAAATTCGGCCTGACATTCCTCTCCGATGGCAGGAAGATGAGGTGAGTGTTTCTTCAACTAGTTTTCGGTTTTTAGAGAACATTTCTCTTTTTTGTTTTGTGTTTTGTTTTCCCCTTCATTTTTTCTCCGCTGATATATGTGTAGGATCATTTCATTGCTGCTATCTATTGTAGCTCATTACATATGCACACATGCACAGGTATGCATGCACTCAATCATGTATGCATTTACACACGCACATGCGCATATACTTACACATATGCAGACATATACACATGCATATGCAGTTATGTGCACGCACGCACGCACACACACACACACACACACAACACACACACACAGTTATGTGCACACACGCACACACACACACACACACACAGAATTCCTTCCTGTCACTGCCAAGACAGATTTTGAATCTGAATACTTTGCTTTGTTTTTAATTCATATACTGTTAGAGAAGCAGCCATGCTGGGAGGTGTACTCATCTCTCTTGTTTTTTTTCTTAACCACATTACGATTTCAAAAGATGCAGTATGGGAATCAGTCCATTCTGTAGCCAGTAGTTTTCAGTAAAGCGCTTAGTATGTTGTCTGTGAGTCTATTCAAGAGTAAGCATGAAGAAATATACATGCTTATGAGAGAAAGAGAAAAGGATGTCTTTTCATTGATGGTGTTGGTTGTGTGTGCTCATAGAATAGTAACGCTCATAAGAGCAGACAAATAAAAACGCAACACCCAAGTGTTTGGCAGAGCAAATTTTCGGTTTATTTAAAACCTTCAGGCTGTAAGATTGGCCAGCTCATAGTAACGTAAACTCGTAATGCTCAACAAGTAAAATATTAATGCTCAATAATGATTTATCATGTATGTCGCTTGCTGCAGATCCTGAAGGTGATGGTGAAGGTGATGTGTGAGTGCTGGAGTGGCAATCCAGCAGCGCGCCTCACTGCTCTTCGTGTGAAGAAAACTCTGGGTAGGCTGGCGGAACTGGAGGCAACAAAGTCTGGTATCAAATCCTGAAGTCCCTTTCCCCTGTGTAAACAGTGACACTGTGAAGAGTGAACAAATTGTATCATACATCTGAGACTGCTGTCCAAGCCTCAGTGGGACTTGTATTACTTTGACGGGTCAGTTTCAGAGGTCAATCTGTGCGAGTAGTCCATATGGAAACATGTGTGGACAGAGGAGGAGAAAGGGGTTGGGGAAAAAAGTCTTCCTTTTCACCTTCAGTGTTTTATGTCTGCTGCTGTATTGTAGAAAATTATAATAAGGAGGAAAGAGGTGTGGGCATGAAATTGATTTGGTTCTTGCCAAAAAAACAAACCCAACCCCAAATCCTAAAGCTATGACAATGTCTATGATGAACAGTCGCAGAATGTTGGCCAGTATGTATTCAGTGGCAATCGTACCACAAATGTGTCACTTGCTGTGCGTAACTGTTCTTATTTTGAACTCTTGTATCACAAGCATTGCACAGAGTATTTTGCGCAGAATGCATGTTGAGAAGTGTACTGTGGCAGCCATCTGGATTTGGCAAAGGGTGCTGTCAATTGTAAAGCAGCATCAACATTACAGGAACCACTGGAAACTGTAATGCCATTTCCTTGACCTATTATTGACGGAATGAGATGATGATGACGACAGTCAGCACTTTGATCAGAGTTGATGGAAAAGTTGTACGTGATATTTAATTGTGTGTGTGTGTGTGTGTGTGTGTGGAGAGAGAGAGAGACAGTGAGTGAGTGTGAGTGAGTGAGTGGATGCAAGTGAGAATACATACATGCAGGCATGTGATATGGATTGAGAAAATGTGTATATGTTTGGTATGATCATGTGTAAAAGAGGGGAAAACAGCTTGCAGTTGTTACAAAAATGGTTTCAGATTCTTCCCTAAGAAAAGAATACTGCTGATTTTATTTTTTCAGAAAGAAAGCTGCTGGCTTACACAGTGGATGAGTATGCAATTAAGTTCCTTGTTACATTCAACAGGTCATTCTTTGAATGCCTTTTATTCTATTGATAAAGCACTACTGTTCAGGACAGCAATAACCACATGAACTGCTTGACAAACCATGGATTATATGCACAAAGGCTGACTTTTTTGTTTTTACTTATTTACATTCTGTATTAAAATCTTTTATATAAATATAGCACATTGTTTGAATTGCACAGATGTCCACATGTATGAAAGATTCAGTTACATTGCTGACTTGAGAAGATGGGAGTCGGATGAAATGCATGAGGTGGGTTCAGTGAGTACAGGAACTTTGAGACGGATTCAAGGAAAACAGCAGGCAGCCATCATAACATTCAGGATAGTGGCAGCCACAGTGAGTAGAGCTTTGGATACAAGTATGCATCCAGAGAAGTGGCAATGCTAAGTCCCATGCAGGAAAACTGAAGCACAACTAACTGCATTCAGGGATGTGGAAGCACAACTGACTGCTTTTAGGGAAGGTAAAGTACCGGTCTGTATTCAAGAATGTTTAAAGCACAAAGCAATTGCTTTCTCATGTCTTAGGCACTGCTGAATCCATGCAGGAAAGTTCTGATATGCCAGACTTCTTTCAGGGAAATTGAAGCACAAGTGACCACATTCACAGAAGTTCAGCCACATCTGATTTTATTAAGGGAAGTCACAAGCACAAGGGACAAGTTTCTGGGTGTCTTTGCTGACTGGATTTAGATAATTAAAGCATTTGTGTTCAACAAAATGATAAATACAGTAAGTATATCTCAGGGACATCCCATTTACAACAGACTATATCCAGGGAAAGTGTAAGCACAAGATAGTCAGAAAAATCTCCAGCACAATAGGTTTGATTAAGTAGATTATGTTCAGGAGAACCTTAAAGTAGTTCTTGTATTCCAGGAGTCACAAGTCTAAAAAAGTAAGATTCAGGAAAATCCTGTGTACAAATCATTGGATTTTGGGGTCTTAAAGCACAAAAGATAAATTTAGAAGAAGTTAGGCATAGCCGACTGGATTAGGAAAAGGAACATGCACAAAAGTTTGGATTTGGGAAAGTAGCAAGCACAAATAGTTGGATTTTGTTAGTCAAAAGTACACGGGATTGGATTTAGAAATGGCAAGTATAGCAAGTTGGACTTTGGAAAAGAGTACAAACAGTTAGATTCAGGCAAGTTTCAAACATATTAGATTGCCTTTGGAGAAGTTAAGAGCTCAGTTAAAAAGATTCAGGCAAGTTACAAGCACAACCACATATGATTTCAAAGAGTTGCAAGCAAAAGGGGGAGTATTCTGGAAAGTCATTTATGGCAAGATTCTGGATTTTTATTAGTTTATTTTAAGGGTGAAGATGTGATAACAGCCATATAAAAAATTCAAGGTGATCACGAGCATAATACAATGTATATGGTAGAATTTTCAGACCTAGCATTATTTTGGTTGGCTAGTGTTACCAATCAGATATTGCTTTGTTTTGAAAAAATGTATTTTAAAGATTCTAACACATCTAATAATTCGGGATCTTGGTTACCATATGAGTGATAGACACATTCTGAATTGTATTTCTAGAGTTACAATGTAGATAAATCGACTGGCAGCCACATCACTATTCTTTAATGGAAGATTAGTTGTTGTCTTTTTGCTGAGTAGATTCACTATCAGAAAGTGTGTTAACGTTCTGAAAAGGTTTGACATTGGCCTGTTATCAGTAATTCAGATAGCTTCAAATCGGACAGTACATTATCCAAGGACCCCACTTTTTTTTTATACAGAAAGAAAGGGATTGGTGGTGGTCAAAGCCCTCCACCCAGTAAACACTGATAATATGTCATAATTTGCAGTGGTGAAGTATGACATGAAAACCACAGTTCTGCCACATTAGCATCCCCATTCTTTGTACATGCCCTTGTTCCATGGAGAGATTGCCACAGGTTTATATCACTTCAAACTATCAACATGGCTGCTAATACCTCATCATATACCTGTGCATATACTGACTCATCCTCATCTTGTAAATAGTCATTCAGAGATATTGTACATAGGCGTATACTTAAATGCTATGATCTGAATGTATGTCATGTAGATTTTGTTTTCAAAGGTGTGTCCATTATCAGTTGATCTTGGCATTGGTGTGTGTGTGTCTTACCCTTGGCTGGTTTGGTTTTGAAAACACAAGAGCTAAATCTTCATTGAGTGATTTCAGTTGTTTTGAGTTCAGTTGTTTTTTGTGTATATATACTTTTATCTTTGAAATATTTCTATTGTTTACAAATTTGTGATGATCTTTTGTTGCCCTTTTTGTTTTTTTCCAAAACCACTTCTGATATGCTGTCTTTTGATACCACCACTACTAGCACCTCATTTCTATTTCAGCCACTGTATTGAAAAAACCAACAATTGTTATTACAAAGTAGAACATCTGATTCAGTGGTCTCAGTATTTTAGAGAGCCTGATCTTACAGCGTTTCAAAAAACTTTTACTGCTACCTGTCTTTATCAGGTGCTCTTTTTTTTTGGTTTGGACTGTGTACTTATGGCTGAAGAGTTGGCTTTTTTGGTTGTTGTTATTGTTGTGAATTAGGAAATACTGTTATACCATGCAGAGTGCTGTTGTACCAATAATACCCACCTTGTATTCATACTTGCTAATATTTATTTGATTTTGTTTTATTTGTAAAATCGATGATAGACTTGCTTCTTTGTGTGCGAGGATTGATGGTTTCAGGGTGTCATTATTGCGTGCAAGTGCTTTCACATTTGCAAAAGGCAAGTTCTACTTTTTGTTTTCCTTTGCCATAAAACACATGCACGCTGATGGATGCTTACTGTAACACATCTCATGTGTGCATATATTTGTACACTTGCACACAGGCACACACATGTGCATGCACGCACATGCGCACGTGCACACACACACCACACACACACACACACATTTAACACCAAAACAGCCATGCACAAGCATCAGGGAGTTTGTTTGCTGTTTGCTTTACAACTAGAAGAGCTTTTTGTGATAATACATTGGATCAAAATTTGCTGAGTTATTATTTTTTATTTATTTTCTCAGCTGATATTTTTAATTGTAATATATTTTTTCATACACTGTTTTTTTTCTATTTGTTTATAAGCTGCATGTTTTTTTCATTTGATGTGGATTTTTTTTTTTAAATAGATAAGAAAAATTACTTGTATGCAGACACATTAGTTGAGGTGTGTACATGCATGTGTTCACATACACAAACATTGGAAAAGATAGACTTGAGAAAAGTCACCCACCCCCTACCCCTCAACCAAACAAAAAGAAGAAGAAAAAAAAGGAAAGAAAGCCACAAACCAACCAATCGGTCCTCTACTGTACATGTTAAAGCCATCCATAAATGTCTTGCTTGCATTTCAGAACAGTTGTAAAAAGCGGAGCCAGAAGTTGATATTGTTATAATTATTTTGTTTGGGAGACATTCTGGCTGTCGTACAAATTTTACCCAAATGATATTGCTGATGTACACCTGTTTGTTGATTGTTTGAAATGTGGTTAAAAAAAGTGAGTGTGTACAGACAATGAAGATATTTTTGTGTGAAAGGGAATGATGATGTGTGTGGAGGGAGTGAAATATATCACCATTGATGATTTGTTTTTCATGATCTTTTTTTTGGAGGGGGAGGGGGGGGTGTTGAATAGACAGTGATGAAAACATTAAGCTATTTGATGTAGTCATTGTCATGTTTTTTTATGTCATATTGTCCTTGTTCTCATGAGCTTGCTATATATGGGATAAACAATCAGATGAGACAATTGATCTGCTGTATGTATGTTTGTGTGTGTTTCCAATGAGACTGCATCCCACCTAAGAAATCATGGATTTAGTACATGCGTTTCTGTTAACTTTATGGTCTTTCTATTTGAGCTTCCAGTGTGTGTGTGTGTGAGTGTGTGTGTGTTTAGTTCTGTGTTTGGTATAGGGCATGTCTGTCAAATATATCTGTGTAACGTCCAGTCTCTACCATCCTAAAGGTTTTTAGTTAAGTCTGGTCAGCTGTCTAGTAGTAGTACTGTGTGTAAGTAACAAGCATGTGCAACTTACGAAGTATTCTTCCAGACAAAAACAATTAGTCAATTTCATAGACTTTCAGTGAGCTGAAAATTCTCAAGAAGTATATATGGAAGACAACATGAGGCTTTGTGAGATGTCTCTCACATTCTCATAGTGTATGATGTTTTAGATCAAATCAAGGGGAATTGAATTTAGTCTTTGTTTGCATATATTTATTTTGAGTGGATGCTATGCCTTATTTGAACATGTTCAGGGTTGATAATTTTTTTCAATGTTTCTTTGTGGAAACTATATGTGCAGCTGAGCAGATCCTTGTGTTTTAGAAATGCATAAGGGGCTGATGTAGGGTTAGTTTGAATATTAGTTCATGCTCATTTATTCTGTATTGCTATATATATATTCACTTTTCAGCTGTAACAGGGATGTAAAAAAAGAATTTATGCTTGTAACTTTTTGCCAGTAGGATATAAACTGTGAATATTGAAATAGCATTTAGTCAGGTCTTCACAACGTACTTACTGGACTTAGAATTGGACAAGGTGACAGCCCTGATATGGCCTCTGTGGTCAGCAGGGCTATAAACAACAGGATTTAAATTTTTAAAAATTTTTTAATTTTTTTATTCTTTCATATCGAGGATAATGGAATAAGCACTTATGTGCTTTTTTACATCCAGTCCTTGTGTGTATGCGGATTTGTAAATTGTCATCTGTTCCCACCGGCACACAATGGCCTACTCTTACGAAAAGCGGAACAGGATTTTAACGTGTGCGCAAGATGTTCTGCGTGCGTTCGAACACGGAGCCTCGGTTTATAGTCTCATCCGAAGGATTGGATTGGATTGGTACTTATTGGACAGTACTGGTCATGATGGAAAAATTAGCACTGAAGAGAAGAGACAAACAGGTGCAACTGATACGCACTTTATCAAAAATACAAGTGTATGTTGCATTTATTAAGTGTGAATCATGAGGTAAGGAGGATCATAAATATATAAAAATACATAATAAACTAGATAACGTAGAACAGTGAGTAGATGAGATATCCTGTGAGTTTGTTTTTTCTCTCCACATTACATGTTTAGAGAGGTCATGTTTTGGCTGTCCCTATTCAAAGTGTACTTGACACAGAGAGTGATTTGTCTGGTATGTGATGACGTTCAGAAACTTTATATGAACAGTTCTGTTCTTGCCCTGTTCATTTTTAATACAAGCCAAGTGCAGTTTTAAATTGACTGTGGAGCTGTTGGGATGCTACTTAAACAGTTTTGAAATACTTAAAGATTCGGATGTGCCATGCCTTGCGAATATTCTGCTGAATTCTTATTTTAATATGATTATTATATTGTGTTTTAGTTTTCTTTTTATCATGAGAAAGTTCACCTTGCTCTGTTTATTTGAAAAATAGAAAAATAGCATTGATAGTATATAGGGAATAATGCAGTCATTTTCTTTTAGAGCACATTTCATTATTCAAGGGGCAAAATGATATGAATAAACATTGCCATGCACTCTGATACATGATTTTCACAAATGCATTTTTTGCGTGCGCGCACCACACACACACACACACACATTCAAATGTCACAATTGAGGCATCAAAAATGTGAAACTATCAAGAAGTTGAAACATTTATTCATTGTGTTCTGTGACAGAATCTTTTGTATACCAGCAAGTATTTGTAAATCAAAATAAACATTTCGTAAATAAACTATGGCTGCTTGAATGTAAACCTGTATAGGGAGAAAAAAGTGCACTATTATGCTCTCAGTTAAACATTTCTCAGGAGTTACTCGTCCTTCATGTTTGCTTTAAACAAAATTTACTTGGTCAAAAGAAACATGAATTGAAATGTAACACAAGAACAAATGTGAGAAGAAGAAGAAATGTATGCATATATAATGTAATCTAGGAAATGAATTTGAATTGTTGGGTTGCACCTGAGCAACAGCGTTTTTACATACGAACAAGATTGTTTTGGGGGACTCAGGTATTGGTGTGTTTTATGAGGTTCTCCCACAACACAGTGACCGTCCTTGTTTGATCCTTATGGTTGACTGGGGCATTGATACAAGGCACAGCACAAAAATTGGTTTTAACCTAGTTTTATTCAATAGTTGCACAGGTTAAATCTGGGAATAAAACTTTTACGAGGTGGTGGGCCTTCTTCTTCTTCTTTGCGTTGCCTAAACATCATTTAAGGCTATATTACATGGTGTGGTTTGGTTGGAGCACCTGACGGCCCGACACCTCTGATTTCAGCTCCTTTGGCGCATGACAGGGTTTCCTCCTGGGTGTTCTTCGAGTTTTCCTTCTCCATGCATGGGTTTGAAATCAGAGTTTTCCGCTCTCCTAGGTGGATTTTGTCAGCAAAACGGGCTCCACCTACCCTACCTGGTTATCCCGCCAGGCGCTCGGTCTCCCCACAGCAGGTCTTTGCGAAAACAGGGGACACCAACGAGTAGGTGCCTGCTGTGGAAAGTTGCGATAGGAGAGGCTATGCAGCACCCTTCTGAAGGGTACCCCTCTTGCCTGGCAAGCCAAACAAGAGTTTGCAGCTTCACTATCCCCGGGAAGCAAAGGTGTAGAGCGGATGCTCAGAACTGCACATACTTCCCTTCACAGGCGGGACATCCAGCACCAGACCCTGTGGTCCCCCGAGGTGGTGGGCCTGACATGGCCTCTCTGTTGGCGGCAGGGCTACAGACAGTAGGATTAATTAGATGGGATATGTATCAACCAAAAGTAGATTCATAAAGCCATATTCTGAAAATAAAGTGAAAAGAGAAATTCATGGTACTGGGGTTTTTTTGTGTTTTTTTTTAATGAAACAAAAGAAGAAGAAAAAAAAGCAAACATCAGTAAATGTCCAAAATGTAATAAAGTGCTCATTGCTCATTGAAAAGATGCAGAAATAGTGATGAAACCAAGGAAAAAAATAATTGTGGAAAATTCAGCAGGAGAATAGCTGTGATTAAATTTTTAGTCTGCTTTTAGAAAAATAGGAAATTTTTTTACAGGATCGCTTTTACTTATTGTCTGCCCTTTCACTTGCACTCAAGATTTTAGTGTCACAAAGGAATAGGATGTTTTAGAAGGAAAGGTTTTATTTTAAAAAGAAAAAAACAACAACAACAAACATACTGACTGACAATGAAAAGAAAAAGATTTTTACTTGGGCAGGCAACTTTGTTTTAGTGCTGTGTGGCTTCAATTAGCATGTTTTAATCCAAACAGTTTATAATGAGGTCAGAAGCATAATGTTAGAAATCTTTCTTTTTTTTAAAAACCCAATAAAAGAGCATATTGTTAGAAATCTTTTTAAAAAACAACAAAACAACCCCAAACCCCACCCCCAGACTTTTTAAATTCATATTTATTTGATTGTTTTTCTTAGGAGGCAGTTTCATAATTTTAATTTATGTGGTCATTGACTACTACTTGAAGAAGGGAAAATAGTGATTTTTATTCACACTTTAATTTGGGGGTCGCTGGTGGATTTCTTCAATAGTAAAATTTGTTTCACTATGACCACACTTCTCATGGAACAGACCTCATCTGCACATAAAAGTTACACTCATTTCAGTTGAATAGAATTTGGGACTTAACAGTACTTTTCCATGAGTGAATTATGAAGAGCTATTTAAGAGAAATAGACAGGAATAATGAATACGAAAGAACTTATCATCCTAAAGAAAACCAATTAAGCATAAGGCATTGAAAAGTGTGTCTTTAATGGTACTTTTCTGGTATATTTTAAGTCCTTGTCTTACCCACAAACAGAGCTGTGTCACTGGAGAGGATTTGCACATCTGATGTGGCTGGTTTTCTTTATTTTTAAATGTCATTTATAAGGATTGACTTTAGTTGAATTAAAAAAAAAATGAGATGATGGTGGTCTTTTTTTTCTGTTATTGTACAGAAACCACATTTGAAATTTTATGTAACAACCATAAGGTTATTTTGTATCACATTTAGGGAAATGTGTGTTGATATTCTGTTTAATTTTAGTGATGACTGATCTGTCCAGTGTATGGTGAACAACGAGGTCAAAAGAAATACTTTGTTCCAGTTTATTTGTGTCCTTTTAAGTCTGTTGTCTTGAAATCACATTGTCACATTGTCTTTATTATTTCTTTAATTACACACACTTTTATCTGTGTCAGAGATCACACTTGTAATGTTGGGGGAATGTTTTGGCAAAACACCGTTTTTTAAAAGGTATGTGATACCAGAACAAATTGAACATACTTATTATGTTTTTGCTGTTTGTTTTTTATACTTCTTGTTTATGCAGTTATTGTTTCCTCTTTCAGTACTTAATGAAGGGCTGATGTTCAGCACCTTCATGTCTTTGGTATGTTAGTGTCAAGCGTTTGTTCCTGTTAGTGCTGATTTCTGGTGAACATTTGTGAATGGGAAAACTGCTGATTTTGTTCCATTGAGTTGTTCTCCTGTTGATTGACAGTCTGATATTAAGGTGAATGTGGGTTTGTGTGCTGCACAAGGTTTTGTGCCCATGTTTTTAGATGCAGAGCATTCACGACCATTATGAAGAATGTCAGGTTTTAAACAACAAAATTAAAATTATGAAAATGATCAAACAGAAATTTATGGCAGGTTTTACATATTCAAAGGTTTACAGATGCCAGTGCCAGTTTAGAGGTGCCAATTAAACCTTACAGTAAATTTTTATGAATTTTTTTTTATTGGTTATTTTATTTATGGAGAAAAATTGAACAAATTTTATAATTTACTGAAACTTAAGCAAACTCTTTTTGCAATTTGCTACTGTATTCTTTGAAAGACATTCATTTTTTAAAATATATTCAAAGCAGCATTGGAGGTGCAGTCTAGTTAAATACTTGTTCAGAGTCCAGTACTTACTATGTAGTGTGACATACCTCTTCCATCGCAGTTTTGGGGAATCACTGAATGAAAAGCCAAAAAACTGCCCCAAAGCTGAAATTAACTTGATGTAGACTCCAGCATTGTCGATTTACTCATGGAATTCAACCAAATATCTGTCTCCTTTCTTGTTTTGTTCAGTGGTTGGAAAACAGATCAAACCATTATGATTTTGTGCCCTATTATTGCTCAGGTGTAGGGATACCGATAGAGATGTGATCACATTTTACTACAGCATTGCTGAGGCATGGGGCGGGGATTTTGCATTAGCTCAGTAGATAAACCAGCTGTACGTAAGCAAAGGTGTATTCTGGATTTACACTCATGGGTGTTTTATTTTGGGGTGGGTTTTTTGTGTTGTTCTTCAGATAGAACTCTGAGGACCACCAGTGGTGAGATTTTGTGCATGCGGCCATTTTTACCCACTTTTGAGGTAACTGCATTCTGACTTCAGGGATACGTACATGATTTTCATTGTCGATATGCAGTCTATAATTCTCTAAGTTTGACTACAAGGTACACACATTTATTAAAGAAATATGTCACTTTTGCAGTTAGTCTGCAAGGAAGGGGTTGCTTATGTCAACAGGGTTCCTGGTTTGCTTATTTGTTTGTTGTTGTTGGGTGGTTTGTTGGTGGTTGTTATTTCAGAAGTGCTCGCTCGTCCTTATATTTTGAAATTTTGGGCCATCTAGTACAAATTGGTCTATTTACATCAGGTCAGTTCAAGTCGTAATGACATCAGAAACCGTTATTGTCAAAAGCCTGTTTTGAGAATTCATCGCTATATCATTCCCTCCACCTGTGTCTTTGAGCTTACCCTGGCGTCTTCAGTTGATGTGTAGATGGAGTTCAGGCTCAAGTAGTGCTTTTAGACAGACAACATCAGTCTCGTGTGATATTCAAAACGTCTTGCTCTGCTGGCATGGGCTAAATACATAATTATCAGCTAGTATGTAGGATCTGGTCATGAGCCTTACTTTGTAGGTAGTCTATTGAATAAGTACTGTATTTCAAATTCTGACAGCTGAAGCAGTGTTTCAGGACTGCCTGCTGAAGATAGGGACTGGGTTTCAACAATATGGGAAAAGTGTGGTGATAACCATACAGGTCCAACAAAAATATAAAGAAACAAAGGCTGAAGTCCTTGCAGTCTCTGTTAAGTATGAACACAGGTTCTCAGGAACCATGGCGAAGTCTGTGCATTGCATCCTCTGCACTTTGCACTAGCTTATGTTTCATTCTCCGTCATCATTTTTCTGTCAGTGTCTGTCACTATCACATGAAATATTCCACTGCCAGTGAACACAAGCATGTGATGTGGCATATTATTAGCTGAGCTGCTGAGTGAGAATGTCTGGATTGCAATTGTGTTGAAAATCATCTTCCATGTTGGGGGGTATGTATGAAGCAGACCTTGTCATTATATAGATCATTGTTTTTGTAAATAGAGTAGGTGACATTATGTTTTATTTTGAAATCATCAGGCATTATAGTATTAAACATATGTAAATAATTTTGTAGCTTGTGGGTTTGTTATTTGCATTTTGTGTGAGAGTGTCTGTTTTTGTTTAGAATGGCTTGGAAAAAAGTCGTGACAGAAGAACATGCACGCTCTGTGTGTGTGTGTGTTCGTGTGTGTGTGTGTGTGTTTGAGACCCTACTCTCGTGTATGCTGTTTGCTGGTGCTCTCTCTCTGAGTTGAAACTTTCACCATGTTATGCATATGCCATAACATGTGGGTGCCTCTGTGTGTGTGCATGTGTGTGTGTTGGTGGGGGGGGGGGGGGGTGTCTTTGATCCAGTCAACTGTCTAGCTTGCTCTGTCTCTCGCTCTCTCTCACTTACTTACTTACTTAATCCTCTTCATCCCATGTGCTGGGACACAAGGCGCCAACAAAATCCCTCCAGCCTTTTCTGTCTTGGGCAAGCCAGCTCAATTCATTCCAGGTCTTGCCCGCCTCTCTCATCTCCTCCTCTACTGTCCTCCTCCAAGTGCCGAGTGGTCTGCCTCGTTTCCTCTTCCCTGGTAGTGCCCATCTCAGCGCAGTATGAGGGAGTCTCTGTTCTTGCCCATTCGGAGAGTGTCCCAGCCACCTCCATCGCCGCCGTTTTACCTCGGCCACAATGTTGTTAATGCCGGTGCGCTTTGACACTTCCCTGTTGGTGACATGCTGCTGCCAGTGCAGTTTCAGGATTCGGCGAAGACACCTTCCTTCAAAGCCTCTGAGCCTGCTCTCAATCTTCTTGTTGGTTCTCCATGTCTCCGAGGCGTATAGGAGTACTGAGCGTACATTGGACTTGTAGATCTTCAACTTGGTTTTGGTGTGCAGGACAGTTGACTTCCAAATGTTTTTCAACCCACTAAATGCCCGGGCTGCAAGTCCTAATCTGGTTGAAATTTCTTTCTCAATGTTACTGTCGGCTGAGATGTAGCTGCCGAGGTACTTGAAGTGTTCTACCTCCTCTAGAGCTGAGCCTCGCACACTGGTCTTCTCTGCACTCTTTGTCTTCACTTTCATGATCTTGGTCTTGTCGGGGTGAATCTGGAGTCCCACGCTGCTGGCTATTTGGTCAACTCGTGATGTTTTTTCCTGGATGTCTTTCTGTGCATGCGACAGCAGTGCAATATCGTCGGCAAAGTCACAGTCTTCAAGCCTGGCTGTCAGTCCCCATACCAGCCCTCTTGCCCTATCGCTGGTGGCCCTCCTCATCACCCAGTCGATGACGACGAGGAAAATTGTCGGCGAGATCACGCAACCTTGTCTGACCCCTGTCTGCACGTGGAACCATTCGCTCTGCTGTCCATCATGTCGCACACAGCACTGGTTATCTGCGTACATGTCCTGTAGAATGTTGATGACTTTCAGAGGAAATCCATAGGCTTCCAAGATCTTCCACAGCGAAGGGTGATGGATGCTGTCAAAAGCCTTTTGGAAATCGATATAGTTGATGTAGAGTGATGAGTTCCATTCGATGGACTGTTCCACAATTGTTCGTAGAACAAAGATCTGATCTGTGCAGCTTCTCCCGCTTCTGAACCCTGCCTGCTCTTCCCGTAGGGTTCTCTCGATGGCTTGCCTCATACGCTGTAGAAGGACACAGCAAAAGATCTTCCCGGGGACAGAGAGCAAGTTGATTCCCCGCCAATTGCCGCACTCTGAGAGGTCGCCCTTCTTGGGAAGTTTCACTATGATGCCTTTCTTCCATGTGTCTGGAACCTTCTCCTCTTCCCAAACTTTGTTGAATAATTTTGTTAAGACCTTTGCGCTCGTCTTGGGGTCTGCCTTCAACATGTCTGCCGTGATTCTGTCCTCACCTGGTGCCCTGTTGCCTTTGTTTGCCTGATGGCCTCCACAATTTCCTGCTGAGTGATGCATCCACGTCTCATCTCTATCTTGAAACCCATGTCTTCGATGGTTGCTTCCTCATCTGGGTCTGGTCTGTTTAAAGTCTCTCTAAAGTGTTCTGCCCATCTGTTGAGTTGGTCTGTCTTTTGTCAAAACTTTCCCGGTCTTGTTCTTCACTACAGTGGTTTTGCTGGTGAATCCACCTGTTAGGGTCTTGGTGATCTTGTAGACGGTCCTAGAGTCTCCTTTGCTGCGGTTTGCGCCTCTGCTGCCAAGTTGTCTGCAAACTGTCTCTTGTCTCTCCTTGTGCTCTTCTTCACTTCTTTGTTTTTCTCTTTGTATATTTCGGCGAATGTTTGTCTATCGTTTTCCGTTCCAGTGAGCATTCCAAGTTTTGCGATCTTTCTCTCCTCTACGAGTTGCCATGTGGTGTCTGATATCCACTCCTTCTTCTCTCTTCTTCTGTAGCCCAGTACAACTTTGCTGGTGTCTATGAAAGCTATCTGTACGTTACCGTATAGGGCGTTGATATCATCTGCAGGTGTGTTGTCCAGGACTTGAAATCTGTTGGAAAGCTCAACAGTAAACTGACTTTTCACTGCCTCACTGTTGAGTTTCCTTGAGTCAAAGAGTTGCTCATTTTTCTTTTTTTGGTGTTCTCTTGAGCTTTAGCTGGAGTCTGCACAACACAAGATGGTGATCGCTGCCAACGTCAGCTTCCCTAATGGCTCTCACGTCCTTCATGGAGCTCCTCCACTTCTGGTTGATGGCAATGTGGTCTATCTGGTTGCTGGTTCTTCCATCTGGTGATACCCATGTCAATTTATGGATGGTTTTGTGTTGGAAGATGGTACCACCTATCACCAAACCGTTTTCAAGACATGTATCTGCAAAACGCTGTCCATTGTCGTTTCTATTTCCCACTCCCTCCTCTCCCATGCAAGTTTCGTACCCGGTATTCTCCACTCCAACCTTCGCATTGAAGTCTCCCATGAGAAGTAGGATGTCGTGCTGTGGTGTCTTGTCTATTTGTTCCTGTAAGATGGTGTAGAACAAGTCTTTTTCCTCCTCCGTGGCTTGCTCTGTTGGTGCGTAACACTGAATGATGGTGGTCTTGGTATATTTGGAGAAGAATCTGGCTGTGATGATTCTCGAGTTGACTGGCTCCCATCCCATTAAGCTCTTTCTGGCCTCCTTGTCCATGATGATACCCACTCCGTCCTGATGTTGCCCATCCGTGCGACCAGAATAGCACACTGTCTCTCCTGAGCCAAGGGTCATGATGCCAGAGTCCGTCCACCTCATCTCACTGATTCCAAGGATGTTAAGCCTATATTTCTTCATCTCTTTCACAACCTGCGCTGTCTTTCCAGCTTCATACAGCGTTCGCACATTCCAGGCTCCCACTCTCACCTCCTGTTTGGGCTTTGCCAAGGACATCGTCGGAATAGAAGTTTCCTTTCGGCTTTCACCACTATTCGTCATACAATGCCTTGCAGCATCTGTCCTGAGCTTGTCACCCAAGATTTGATTTATATTAGATCTTGTTGGCGTTTCTGTAGCAGGCTTTTTTGATGTGGCGGGTTGCTAGCCCAACGCACAACCTTCCCCATTTCTCATCCTGGACTTAGGACCAGGCAACGGCTGGGTTTCTCTCTCACTTGGTGCTAGAAATTTCTCTTCTATAGCTGTTGCTTTGTTTTGCTATTTCATTTTTTCACTCTACTTTTTATTCCTGATTTTAAATTTTTCTCCTGCATTGTTCCATGCCTTTGGCAGGTTTTTGTGTGTTTTGTTTTGTTTTTGGGGTTGTTTTTTTCGTTCATCAGCTGCAGTTCCAAAGTTTACCAATGGTGAGATTTTTGCATATGCAACTGGTTCTGCCCACCATTAAGGAAGCTTCATTCTAACTTGAACTGTTCATACCAGCATGATTGGTCTCTTTTCTTGAAAGGCAGAACATGTTGTAACATGTGGTGAAGGTGGCTCAAACCCAGACTCAATCCTGGGCCATCAAATCGTGAATGCAGCGCTCTGACCACTAGGCTATCCCGCCCCCAAGACAGGGTAAGATTCTGAAGAATAATTATGCGCTTGAGCGGTGGACTCAGAATAGAAATTTACTGGGCTTTTTTTGTTTTTTTATTATTTTTGTTCGCTTAAAAAAATTTTTTTTTATTAAAGGAGCCAGTGTGCTATCTACTGTCTCTGTTGTGGTTTCCCTAGCTTTCATCCGTTGGGTAATGCTGCTTTTCTGCAGCCTTTTTTTGGTTTTAAAGGAGTAGTTCTTCGTGTGGTCAACCCTCTTCCAAGTGGCATTTCTCAGCAGGGCACAGCACCATCACAGACAGAGTTGCTTAGTGGTGTCAGAACTCGATTGATAGGCGTTTTCTTAGTGGTGTCAGAGCTGGAAAGACACGTGCTTTCTTATCTTAGTGGTGACAGAGCTGGAAAGACACATGCTTTCTTATCTTAGTGGTGTCAGAGCTGGAAAGACACGTGCTTTCTTATCTCAGTGGTGACAGAGCTGGAAAGGCATGTGATTTCTTATCTTAGTGGTGTCAGAGCTGGAAAGGCGCGTGCTTTCTTATCTCTGTGGTGACAGAGCTGGAAAGACACGTGCTTTCTTATCTTAGTGGTGACAGAGCTGGAAATACACGTGCTTTCTTATCTCTGTGGTGACAGAGCTGGAAAGACACATGCTCTTTTGCATTTGATACATAGTCAGACTACAATAAGAACTTGACTTCAATCCTTTGTATCTTCAACTATGCGAGGAAAGGTCATACGGCTGCTGCCTGTATCTTCAGATAGTAAGAATCAAGGTCCCTCTGAATAATGTGTCATGATTAGGGTCTATTTGGCAACATCTTAATGTAAGCCATACCTCGGGAAAGCTTTGTTTCTGGATTTGTTCACATGCTTGACTATAGAGATAGAGCTGTGCCAATCTTTCTAAATTCCCTATCTTTAAAGTTGTCATGTGTGGGGTTTCTTTCTGCTCATATATCTCTGATATTCTCCACAGCAAGATAATGAATACCTTCAGAGTAGTAGTATCTTCTCTCATTTCTGGAAAACACCATCCAGTCTAATTCTTGTGATAAACTGTATTTGTTTTCAACGGCAGCAACAATAGTACACTGTTAGCGTGTAATAATCCAAGGATTAGAGTAAAACCAGCTTGGAGTATACATTTTGTTCTTACCATGACAGGTGCACATATAATGATGGTAACGTAAAAAATAAGTAATAATGATTTCAATGAAGTGAATAAAACAATGTGGATATTTGTAAGTTGCTAAATATATACAAATTTTGCATTATATATATATATATATATATATATATATATATATATATATAACCAGAAAAGAACACAAAGAGATCTACCAACCTATTTGTTTCTTAACAAACTTCGGATAGAACACACACATGTACAGGGGATTACTAGTGTAAATAATTATATGTGTGCCCTATGCATTGGAGAGGGCAAAGCACGATTTTCTCACTTTTAAAGTCTTTTCCACCAAGGCGCCCCTCGAGGGGACTTTTCCCTTGGAGTTAACATCAGCTGCCGATTCCTCTCCCACAAAAGTACCTTGGACAAGACTATAAACCTGGCCACCTGTGCGAACGCATGCAGAACATCTTGCGCACATGTTAAAAACCGTCCCAACTTTCGGAAGAGTAGGCCATTTCATGCCAATGGAGAACGGTGACATTTTTTTTTAAAGGCATGCACACAGAGATGTCTGCTTCACACATTCTAAAGTCAAAAATGTGGCTACTTCATGACAGGTAAAAACGGGCATACGAAAAATCTCACCATTTGATGAGCTCGGACCTCTAATCGAAAAACAACCAAAAAAAGTCTTGCAGAGCAAAGTAAACCTATATAGTTATATGCTCAGGAATGACTTCATCAAACTGTTACGATCAGCTTTGGTCAAAACAATACGTAACCGTTCAGCTTTTTTCTTGGTACATAGACAGTTCCATGCTACAGGAATGTACGTAAAAAATAGTATATGTTCAATGAAGTGATCAAACATGTGATTAACGTTGAAATATTACAAAATTTGCATAATATAAATTATAATATTATATATATATATATTTGGGGTTTTTTTTTTTTCGCCATTCCGCCAAAGGTAGATTTTTTTATGCCTGGTTTTTTTTTAAGGGCTTTTTTTTTTTTTTTTTCCCCTTTTTTTTTAAAAAGCAAAACTGTCTGGTTAAGGTCCCCCCCAACCTAAAACCCCCCTTGGGTAAAAAGGGGCCCCCCCCTTTTTCCCCCCCCCCCCCCAAAGGGAACAAAAAATTTTAAAAGGGCGGGGGTGGGTTTTTGGGGTTTTTTTTTTTTTTGTTTTAAAAATTTTTTTGGAGGGGTATTTGGTTTGGGGGGGCCCAGTTTTGTGGGTTTTTTTTTTCCCCCCTTTTTTTGGGGGTTTTTAAAAGGGGTTCTTTTTTTTTCCCCCCTTTTCCAAATTTTTTTGGGAAGCTACCCCCAAGAGTTTTTTAGGGGTGTCAAATGGAAGGGTTTTTTTGGTGCCCGGGGAAAGACCCCTTTTTTTTTTGGGGGTCGAGGGGAAAGACCCCTTTTTCTTATTCGGCAAGGACTGGAAGACATGCTTTCTTATCTCTGCGATGACAGTAGCTGGAAAGACACGTGATTCTATCTCTGCGATGACAAGCTGGAAAGGCGTGATTTTCTTATCTCTGCGTTTACAAGCTGGAAGACACTGATTTTTATCTAGTGGTGTCAAGCTGAAGCACGTATTTCTATCTCTGCGATGACAGAGCTGAAAGAAGTTTTCTTTATTTTAGTGGTTTTTGGGGAGTGTTTTTATTTGCGATCAGCTGAAGCCATGCTTCTTTAGTTTCCAATGGAAAGAATTTTCTTAGCATAGAGCAACTGTTCTATCCCAACCAGAGTAAAGGAACGTGTTTTCTAACTTGAACCCCTGTTCTTATCCTGCGATGACAGACTGGTCCTATTTCTATTTTTGGGAAAAGCGGGCAAGACAGTGTTTCTAACCATGTGGTGAACGTGGAAAACCACGTGTTTCTATCCGGGCCGATGAAGATCGGAAAGGCACGTGTTTCCACTTACTCTCGCCGACAGACGAAAGCACTGGTTCATCTCTGTGGAGAAAGTAAAACAGTGCTTCTTGACCCGGTGACAGGCAGAAAGAACACTGCTTTCTTTCTTTTCATACATAGCTGGAAAAAATTTTTTTTATTAGACCCATGGAATCACTGTCTCTGTCTCTGTGGTTCCGCTAAAGCTTGTCATCCTTGTGGTAACTGCTTTGCAAGCCGTATTTTATTTTCTGGATGATAAAGGAGTAGTTTCTTTCGTGCGATGAACCCTTAAAGTGGATTTCTTATCAGTGGGCAGAGCTAACCCACGAAGATTTCTTTTTGGTGTCAGAGCTGGAAAGGCACGTTTTCTTATCTCTGTGGTGACAGAGCTGGAAAGACACGTGCTTTCTTATCTCTGGGATGACAGAGCTGGAAAGACACGTGATTTCTTATCTCTGTGGTGACAGAGCTGGAAAGACACGTGATTTCTTATCTCTGTGGTGACACAGCTGGAAAGGCACGTGCTTTCTTATCTTAGTGGTGACACAGCTGGAAAGGCACGTGATTTCTTATCTCTGTGGTGGCAGAGCTGGAAAGGCATGTGATTTCTTATCTTAATGGTGTCAGAGCTGGAAAGACGAGTGCTTTCTTATCTTTGGGGTGACAGAGCTGGAAAGACACATGCTCTTTTGCATTTGATACATGGTCAGACTACAATAAGAACTTGACTTCAAGCCTTTGTATCTTCAACTATGCGAGGACAGGTCATACGGCTGCTGCCTGTATCTTCAGATAGTAAGAATCAAGGTCCCTCTGAATAATGTGTCATGATTAGGGTCTATTTGGCAACATCTTAATGTAAGCCATACCTCGGGAAAGCTTTGTTTCTGGATTTGTTCACATGCTTGACTATAGAGATAGAGCTGTGCCAATCTTTCTAAATTCCCTATCTTTAAAGTTGTCATGTGTGGGGTTTCTTTCTGCTCATATATTCTTCTGATATTCTCCACAGCAAGATAATGAATACCTTCAGAGTAGTAGTATCTTCTCTCATTCTGGAAAACACCATCCAGTCTAATTCTTGTGATAAACTGTATTTGTTTTCAACGGCAGCAACAATAGTACACTGTTAGCGTGTAATAATCCAAGGATTAGAGTAAAACCAGCTTGGAGTATACATTTTGTTCTTACCATGACAGGTGCACATATAATGATGGTAACGTAAAAAATAAAGTAATAATGATTTCAATGAAGTGATAAAACAATGTGGATATTTGTAAGTTGCTAAATTTTAAAAACAAATTATATATTATATATATATTTATATATATATTTTATATATATATAAATATATATAACCAGAAAAGAACACAAAGAGATCTACCAACCTATTTGTTTCTTAACAAACTTCGGATAGAACACACACATGTATAGGGGATTACTAGTGTAAATAATTATATGTGTGCCCTATGCATTGGAGAGGGCAAAGCACGATTTTTCTCACTTTTAAAGTCTTTTCCACCAAGGCGCCCCTTCGAGGGGACTTTTCCCTTGGAGTTAACATCAGTGCCGATTCCTCTCCCACAAAAGTACCTTGGACAAGACTATAAACCTAGCCCCCTGTGCGAACGCATGCAGAACATCTTGCGCACATATTAAAAACCCGTCCCACCTTTCGGAAGAGTAGGCCATTTCATGCCAATGAGAACGGGTGACATTTTTTTTTAAAGGGCATGCACACAGGTGTCATGCTTCACACCATTCCTAAAGTCAAAATGTGGCTACCTTCATGACAGGTAAAAACGAGGCATACGAAAAATCTCACCATTTGATGAGCCTCGGACCTCTAATCGAAAAACAAACCCAAAAAAAGTCTTGCAGAGCAAAGTAAACCCTATATAGTTATATGCTCAGGAATGACTTTCATCAAACTGTTACATCAGCTAGGTCAACATACAATACGTTAACCCTTTCAAGGCTTTTTTGCTTGGTAGATCAGACAGTTCCATGCTCAGGAATGACTTTCACGTAGGCCTACCTGGTACATTAGCTGGGTCAGCATACAGTACGTTAACCTTTTGAAGGCTTTTTTGTTTGGTAGATTGAACAGAAATCTCTCACAAAATATTAAAATGTGTACTCGATGATAAAACAAAATATAAATCCTATACCATGTTCAACTGATTCTTTGATACTTTCATGTGAGTATTTAGTATCTACATTAAAATGAAATCGATTAAGGTCGAAAGGAAGTCTGCCATGTTGGATTTGCTGATTTGTAATTCTGGGGTAAATGTAGGGAAACAGTAGCATCATTTTACAAAGATATCGGGATAGCTGGCCTATTGAAACTCTTGACTTTATGTCGATAAAAAAAATTTTCAACTCTTATTCCAAACTGAAGTTGTGAATCAGGTGGATGAGGTAAGATTATATAAACTTGCTATGGGATATAGCACAACTCTTTCAAGGTGTCCACATCTATAGCACAAAATGTGAGATTAAGTGAGGAACTGTGTAAGGATGACAAATGTACTGGACAATGGATGTGAACTATTTTGTACTGTGGGACTAGCTGCTGTCTGTCTTTTCTGTCTTGTTCTGTTACCTGACTCTTGGTAAAGCTGTGACTTTTTATTAGGTGTTCTTGTTAAGAACAAACACTTGTCACCTTTACCTTGACACAAGACACTCGCCTACTGTTATGTGGTGGGTAGAGACAACACTTCTCAGGCTGTGCCTTTTCATTCAATAGATTGGTTATTCTTTTATTTCCACTTTCAAGAGATGTTTCAATTAATAACAACATTTCAACACATACGGAAGTGACGTCAAATGCTTGTGTGAACATACAGATATCTTCCTTCTATGCCATTTGCTTGTCACCGGAATGATGTTGTTTTGTGGAGATGAGACAGCTTTTTTTTAATTGCATGATGATTGATAATGAGGATGACGTAATGGTGGCATCATTCCATATAGATGATGGATCAAGTTCTTCCTTGGATAGATAGGAAACTCAACTGAATTCAACTCTTCTTTATGGTATATATATATATAATATATATATATATATATATATATAAATATATATATATATATATATATATATATATATATATATACTTTTCTTGCTGGGTTCCCTTACCTGTTGAAAACAGAAAACCATGAGTAATCTATCTGTCTCGAGTTAAGACTTGATTCTTTTTTGGTGTGCGAATGTTAAGAGCTATGCTTCGGCTCTAAAAGCAAACCTCATCACAATGGTTATAATTATGCATCATGCATCATATCATAACTTTGGTTTGAAATACGGACAAAATAGGACCAAAAAATGAACACATTAAAGCCACCACCACCATCCCCGCCCCCCCCCCCCCCCCCCCCCCAAAAAAAAAAAAAAAAAAAAAGAGTAAGACTTGACTTACAAAGATAAAGTTGATAACAAAAAAAGTTATTTGATGATGAAATAGACACACACATAAATGACTTAAAATAAAAAGGTTAAGTTTATGGCATGAAAAATACACACGTGTACCGAAAAAACCTAGCATTACAAATGATTATCATAGCTGCAAACTATCTCTAGACACACGTAAAGCATCCCTCTGTGGAATGAATACCCCGTGGCACAATAACCAACACAAGACCTCAGGTCTATCCTGCAGCTGTTCTTGATGCATCATTCTTGGCTGGTATACCCGTTCATTCTGCACCCTCCTCCGCCTCCGCTTCCGGCATCGTACCCATGGCGGGGTCATCCTTCATGATGACGTCGTAGATCCAGTCGAAGTAGGCGGACACCCGGGTATACACCCCCGGGTAGCGGGGATTAGCGCAGCCAAAGCCCGCCGACACCACCCCGGTCACCAGGGGCTGACCATCAAGGTAGCACACCAAGGGCCCGCCTGAGTCCCCCTGTACCCCCCCGCGAAAAACGAACCACAATGTAAGTTTGCTTATTTCGCTGCTTGTAGGCGCGCGCGTGTGAATATATATATATATACACACATGCTCGCGCGTGTGCACGCGTGCACACACACACTCTCACACACACAATTACACACACACATGCACGCTCTCTCTCTCTCTCGCGACAGCACACCACACACACACACACACACACACATGCACACGCTCGCGCACGCGCGCGCACACACACACTACCACACAATTACACACACACATGCACACGCTCTCGCGCGCGCGCGCACACACAACACACAACACCACACACACACACACACACACACACACACATAACACACACACACATCTCTTAATGGTCGATGAACAGACGTTTAATAAAAAAACAAAAACAAAAAAACCGACTAACATTTACGTTTATCTCTTTATAAATTGACACATGCAGTAAGCTTCCTGAGCTCCCTTGTCCTCTTCATCAAAAAGCATGCAAATAGTATACACACATATAGCATGTTTATGTCCAGAGAAGAGAGAGAGAGAGAGAGAGAGAGAGAGAGAGAGAGAGAGAGCATTGATTTCTTGGCTATATCATCACTACTTACTTCAGTATCAACAAACACATAATATCAAAGATAGATTCTGGTTTATCTGTTTGGTACGTAAAGGACCAGCCTTGGCCACATCAGCAGCAAGCAACAACAACAACAAACAAAATCAGCTGCTCTGAAGTCAAAATGTGTCTGCTGAGGCCAGCGAGCAGACCTCCTGCTGAGTTGTTGTTGTTGTTGTGCGTTCCCCAGCTTAACACCCGGGGGTCACCCAGAATATGCACCCTGACTCACTCATCAAACCTGGGAAACACTGTGAGATAAAAAGTACACCGGATAAGTTTGCGTGTATGACTATTTTTAACCACCTCGCCATAATTATAGGCAGCCATACTCTGACTTCAGAGGACCTCCTGCTGAGTTATAAGCACAGGAGAAAACCAAGCACTACGCAATCCCACCACATACAAGGGAGCGAACAGAGAGAGAAGAAAAAAAGTAGTAGTACCTGGGCAGTGTCGTCAGAAAAGAAGCGACAGTAAACTCAAGTGCCGAATCAACCAAGCCCCGTCACAAGCTCAGGAACACCCATGGCCTTTGGGAAAAGGTAACTAGCCTCTTCTATATGTTGGATTTAGCTCGGTTATTCAACACCAATGCAAATCGGTCCCCAGTTTATGGTCAGAAAGCAGGCGGGTAATCAAGAGGCCACACCAAAACACCCAGTCCTTTGAGCAACAAATCCTCAGGTACCACCAAACCATTGGGCCGGAAGTCATACCAACAAACCCAACTGTAGGTCAGGACATAGCCCAAAACTATCAAAGCCCACCACAAAAACTAAAAAGTGGGATGGAACAAGCCAACTACTACTCGCAAAAAGCCAACTTCAAAGTCATCTGAACAGAAGACCGTTGGTTGGAAACCACAATGGCATGCGGAAAGATGGTCAGACCATTTCAGCCCCTGGCGAAAGAAGTGAAAAGAAACAAGGCAGCCGTAGAAGGAACACTGGGCCGAGCGTATGAGGTTCTCCCAAAACCGAGTTCATCTGAAGGGTGTGTGCAGCCTATGTTCCCCGGTAACCCCACTGACCCAATAAGTACAAGAAGTCAATGACTTCTGAGTGTATAACACAAGAAAACACGGGTCAGTTCCTCTTCCTCAACACTTCCAGCTGTCTGAGCTGCATTGCATCCAAAAGCCCAGCTGGTTCACACAACAGGAACTGACCGCCTGGGACTTGGTAAAAGGAAGGGATAACTTTAGCACTCTGACTGAGTGATTTGGATTGCCCTGTGATTCATCGTTACTTGCAAGCATCCCCATTTCCTTGGCGGCTAGCGAGACGGTGCATCAATGAGGGCCAGGAAGGGTAGGCAGCCCAGCAGGCCATCTAGCACACGAGCATCCGCAGCACGTACCACCAAGTACCATTCCTACTGGCATACCGGCACAAAGACCGTAGTAGCGTTGTCAAATTCATGACATGTAGACCACCTACCGTTTCTGTGACAAAGCACACTTCGTACACAGCGCATGAAAGTAAGTGGAAAAGGGAGACTGGCTATAGCCCTGTAGGCAACAGAATTGCAGCGGTTTTTTTCGTTTTGCGTATCCACGTTTTTTGCTCACCATGAAGGAGCTGCATTCTGACTTCAGGGATGAATGCTGAGTATGTTCCTGTTTCCGTAACCCACTGAAAGCTCACATATATTACATGATCTTGAACGTGCATATTTGATCTTCTGCATGTGTATATACACGAAGGGAATTAAGGCACTGGCAGGTCTGCACTTCTTCTTCGTCAAACACTCATAAAACAACTATTGTCTGTCAAATGAGCGAAAATGCATTGCAGTGCCGTTAAAGCTTCTGTCAAGCCTCAGGCCCAGTGCATCCGACTTCGGCATGGGAGAGAATTGTTATCTTTTAAGTCTTTCTGGACAAAAGACAGGAGAATGGACCAAGAGGGCAGAAAACAGACAAGAAGGAGGTGACAGGAAGGAAAAGAACAACGCAGAAACAAAGAGAGGGATAGAAAAGAGGGAATTCCTTGCACAGAATTTTCAGGTGCAGGTGCCATTTATACTGACAGGACCCCGGCATCCCCACGGGGGATTTTCCCGGATCAAAAGTAAACTTAAAGACTTAACTTTCCTTCCTAGCAGCAGGTAGCCAGAGATACCAGACTTAAAAGACACTTTATTCTTGAAAGTGACCCAAACTCTGAGCTCACGGTTCGAATCCGGGTCTAGTGCAGCAGTAAAATAGCACTCAGATGCTACGTTCGGGATAGAACCCGGCTCCCTTACACCCATTTGTAAAGTTTCTTTCTTTCTTCTTCTTCTTCTTCCCCCCCCCCCCCCTCTCCTCTCTCTCTCTCTCTCTCTCTCTTCCTCTCTCTCTCTCTCTCTCTCTCTCTCTCTCCTCTCTCTCATCTCTCTCTCTCTCTCTCCTCTCTCTCACGCACGCACGCACGCACACATGCTGCAGAAAGTGCCAAGACATCGAAATCATTGGCCGCTTTCTGTGTGTGTGTTGGGTGCGTGCGCGCGTGCGTGTGTGTGTGTGGAGTATTTTAAGACTTTTGGCAGACTATTCTTGTGTGGAAGGAAGCTTCTGAACATGACAAAAGCAAGCTTAGCACATACGTTATTGTACAAAATAGCCGATGTGTGATAGAAATTTCGTATCAACCTCAGAATATTCGTTGCTTTGGCAGCAGAAAAACAACATTTATACTTGTACACTACCTTCCCCCCGTGGGGATGCAGGGGACCTGTCAGTATAACAGTATCCCTGCCTTCTGGAAATTATGTACTAGGAAATCCCTCTTTTCTAACCCTCCCTTTGTTTTGTTTTCTTTTTCTTCCTGTCACCTCCTTTTTGTTTATTTTCTGCCTTCTTGGTCCACTTTCCTGCTGCTTTTCTTTCCAGAAAGACTTAAAAGATAACAATGCTCTCCGACGTCGAAGTCGGATGCGCTGAGCCTGACTTGTCAGGTGTTTAACCGCAGCGCAACGCATTTTCGCTTATACGATAGATAACAATAGTTGCTGTCTGAGAATTTGACGAAGAAGAAGAAGAAGAAGGATGCGAAGAAGGATGCGAAGAAGAATGCGAAGAAGAAGAAGAATGCGAAGAAGAATGCGAAGAATGCGAAGAAGAATGCGACGAATGCGAAGAATGCGAAGAAGAAGAAGAAGAAGAAAAGAAGAAGAAGAAGAAGAAGTAGGAAGAGAAGAAGAAGAAGAAGAAGAAGAAGAAGAAGGTGAGAGGAGGAGGAGGAGGAGGACGACGACGACGACGACGACGACGACGAAGAAGAAGAAGAAGAAGCAGAAGCAGAAGAAGAATGCAAAGAATGCAAAGAAGAAGAATACAAAGAAGACGAGGTAGAAAAATGCAAAGAAGAAAAAGACGAGGGCGAAGACGAAGACGATGACGACGACGACAACAAAGAAGAAGACGAAGACGAAGAGGTCCCCTAGTGTACCTGAGAACTGCCCCCACCCTGCCGTGTAGCACTCCTGACCCAGGTTCAGTTTCTCCAGCAGACGATCCAAGGCGGCAGGGTGGGAGAGGGAGGTGCAGAGGGGTGCCTGAGGGGGGTAGGGAGAAGGGTACTTCCCTGCCGGCCTCCTCCTGCCCCCCATGTTCGCGCCTGACCTCACCCCCTGGGGCTTGGAGAAGCGGAGAGACTGGCTGCCCTGGGGCTGGTCGTTCAGCATCTCCAGAGAGGCCTTCTTCTGCACACAGCAGCAGCAGCAGCAGCAGCAGCAACCGCGTTAGACTGACTGACTGACTGACTGACTGACTGACAGCTTGCAGACAGTCAGACAGACAGAAAGGCAGATAGGTAGACAGGTAGGCAGACAGGCAGGCAGACAGGCAAACAGGCAGACGGGCGGAAAGACATACAGCAGACAGAAGATAGGCAGAGAAACATTCGGCGTACAGGCAGATAGACACGCAGACAGGCAGAGATAGACAGACACACAAATAGACAGGCAGATAGTCAGGTAGTCAGACAAACAGACAGTCAGACAGACAAAGAGGCAGATAGACAAGCAGGCAGACAGATAGAAAGGCAGATAGATTGGCAGGCAGGTAGACAGACAGACAGGCAGATAGTCAGACAGTCAGACAGACAGAACGACAGACAAAGAGGCAGATAGACATTAGGTAGATAGATAGACCGGCATATAGGCTGGCAGGCAGGCAGGCAGACAGACAGACAGGCAGGCAGTTAGTCAGGGAGATCCCTCTAAAGCAAAAGATGCGGGGTAAGGGTGGGGGTGGGGGCTGGCAAAATGCTGTATACAGTTATCAGCTGTAACACATTGCTTGATCACAGCTTCAATCAACCGTCTTTTCTGATTACAGGATAAAGCTGGTTAATTCAAAGTAATACAATACACGACATGACAATGCACAACACATGATAATTATAATTGCAGGTTCTGCAAGACAATACAGGGTACCCCAAGATGAGAAACACAAGACAATACAATAGAGGGCACTACAAGACCAGAAACACAAGATAAAACATACAGGGCACCACAAGACCAGAAACACAAGACGGATACAATAGAGGGCACCACAAGATAAGAAACACAAGACTAAAGAATACAGGGCACCACAAGATAAGAAACACAAGACTAAAGAATACAGGGCACCACAAGATAAGAAAGACAACATAATACAATACAAGGAACCTCAAGATAAGAAACACAAGACAAAATAATACAGGGCACCACAAGATTTTTTTTTAAAAAGACAAAAGCAATACAGGGCACCACAAGACAAGAAACAACACAAGACATCTCACTTCAGTACTCCTTTGCCTACGAATATGATATCATCACTTGGTAATGCAATGGACAAACTGAAAATCTATTTAAAAAGAACACACACACACACACACACACAAGACAAGACAAGCCAAGACAAGACAAGAACTGCACGACAAGACGAGAAACACAACACGACAAGACAAAGGACACAACTCAACAAGACAAGCTCAATAAGACAAGAAAACAAAACAAAACGACAAGACAAGGAAGCCACCAAACTGACCTGATTTGCGTAAGCATCCAGACGACACTGATGGGTGTGGCTAGGTAGGTCCACCTGCTTGTTCAGAGCAATGGGGTGCACGAACCGGGTCAGGTTAGCGGGATGCTTCAGCTTCAGGAGGGCGATGTCTCTCGCGAACTTCGGACTGACTGAATGCAAGGAAACGTTGATAATGTACACTAATCCTACCTGTTGAAATGACCGTTTTAAAGAAAATGATCCCCGAAGTCAGAATCTGGCTATTTAAATGATGGGTGAAAATAGTTGCCTAACCAATATCTCACCATTGGTGGACTTTAGAGCTTTAGCCAAAGGGACGAACATTATTTTTTGTACAGGTGTTAGAAAATATACACTGATTGGTTTTTAAGGTAAAACATACCGGGGCTGAAAAGCCAAAACTTATTATAAAAACATTCAAGCACTTATCTGTGTAAAAAATTTCATACTGGTG
>CM054135.1:51051206-51058706 GCA_028751875.1 Rapana venosa
GTTGTTGTTGTTGCTGGTGTGTGGTGGTGGTGGTTGTGGTGGTGGTGGTGTGCGGTGTGTGTGTGTGTGTGTTTATTGTATTTATTTATTTTATTTATTCTTTTATATCGAGGATAATGGAATAAGCACTTATTTGCTTTTTTTTACATCCAGTCCCCGTGTGTATGCGGTTTTGTAAATTCTGTCATCTGTTCCCACCGGCACACAATGGCCTACTATTCCGAAAAGCCGAACAGAATTTAACGTGTGCGCAAGATGTTCTGCGTGCGTTGGCACACAGGGCCTCGGTTTATAGTCTCATCCGAAGGACTTTTTGGGGAGAGTGGAGTCTGCACTGATGTTAACTCCAGGGGAAAATATCCCTTGAACGGGAATCGAACCAGGTCGTCAATTGCGAGCGCATGTTCTAACCACTAGGCTATTTCTGTGTGTGTGTGTGTGTGTGTGTGTGTGTGTGTGTGTGTGTGTTGTGTGTGTGTGTGTGTGTGTGTGTGTGTGTGTGTGTGTGTTTGTTGTTCTTCTTCTTCTTCTTTTTTTCTCGACTAGAGCTCCGAGGTTCACCAATCGTGTTATTTTTGCGTATGTCACTATTTTTTGCCCACCATTAATGCTGGACGCTGACAAAAGACCTCGAAAGAAGACTTGAAGCAGCAGAAATGTGGTATATCAGAAGAATTATGAGAATATCATGGACTGAAAAGAAGTCAAACGAAGAAGTAATGGAAATGGCCGGGTACAAAAGATCCCTACTCAAAACCATCAGAAAAAGACAACTACAATTTTTGGGGCACATAAACAGAGCTGATGGAATAGAAAAGCAAATATTGTGTGGAAAGATTTGTGGTACCAAAGACAGAGGAAGACAACGCACAAAATACACAGACAGCCTGAATAGCTACGCAACGAGGCAAGAATTCCCCAACAATGAACTCATCAGGAGAACTGACAACAGAGAGGAATGGAAGGCCATGATCGCCGATGTCTGCAACAGACCTGGCACATGAAGAAGAAGAAGGCAGCGGTATTCCAACTTCATGGATGGTATCTAAACATGAAACAAGTCGGTACTGATGTCTATCCTTCAGATGAACTATAAAAAAGAGGTCCCCTGTGGGTTTTTTTTTTTTTAGTTTGATCTATTCTTTTTTTTCCCATACTTTCCCCCTCTTTTCCCCTTAACAGTAATCTTTAACTTAAAAAAAAAAATTAAAAAAAAAGGGAAAATCTAGGGCCCTTTTGATAAGGCCAAAGCCCAACTATCTTTTGTTTGTCTTTTCCTAATTTTTTTGGGTTTTTTTGGTTTTTTTTTGGGGTTTTTTTTTGTTTTTATTTTTTTTTAATTATGGCTTGTAACCCCCATTTTTCTTGGTTCAACATCAGAAAAGCAACTGGGTTTTTTCGGGCATATGAGCGAACAAAGCTTTTCACTGCATTAAGCGCCTGACAAATCAGAAAAAAACCCTTTAAAAATAACGGTTTTTCCCCCCCCCGCCCTAAGTCGGTGGCTGGGGCCCGAAATTTGGGCGGCGCTTTAAAGGGACGCCAGGCAAATTTTTTCGATTTTTGGCAGACAGCACACAATATTGCTTTTGAGCGTTTTGGGCGAAAAAGAATTTGGACTCAAATTTGTCCGGGAAAATGGAATGCTTTTACTGTAATGGCGGGATCCCAAAAAAAATAAGTAAACCCCCCGAAAACGATAACAAAACAAAAAACAAAAAAGTAAAGAAAAAGAATTTTTTTTAACCCAAAAAAAAAACCCCCACCACCCCAAAAAACCACACACAAAAACACACACACACTCTCTCTCTCTCTCTCTCTCACAAAAACAAAACACACAAAAAACCCCCACACACACAAAAAAAAACACCCCACAAAAAAACCACACAACACCCACACACACACACATCTTAATCCAAAAAACCCTTAGTCCAAAATTATCAAAAACGAACTTAAAATAAGAAGTGACCTCGCCCCAAGTTTTTCACATCCGTTTTTTCCCGAGTAAAAGGGGGTTGCTTGGTACATTCATATCTCATGTATTTTGCTACAATGCTGTTATACTAGCTTGTAATTCTGTTTCAACTACATAATTACGAAATTAACACAATGACAAACATAACTCACCAGCTCTTAGCAAACACAAAAACACCACCACCGCATGTTTGCACGAACAAAAGGATTTTTTGACAAACATTTCACTCCTGCTTTTCTATGACACTGATATGTTACGGATGTCGATTCAGTTCTGAGTTCTGAGAGCATTACATTTCTGTTTGTCCCCCAAAAAGCAAAAGCAAATGAGGGTCACTGCATACGCATATGATGCACGTATCATATGTTCGCCATATGAATTACTTTTCACTGTAATTTGAGTCGATAGCCTGACCTCCACTGCACCTCTCTAATTAACGTACACAGATGATAAGGAATCATCCAGAAGAGAAAGAAAGACTGGATCTTGTTTGGACCTGGCTCAGTGTCCTCATGAACTACATACACATGGCCTACTGCACTGAGGCTCTCTCTCTCCTCTGTCTCTCTCCCTTTTCTCTCTGGGCTGTCTGTCCTCTCTCTCATCCTTGTTTACGCGCGGCGCACGCGCGCGTGTGTTTTGGGAAAAAATAAAAGAAAAAAGATTTATTTTCTTATTTTATATTTATCTATTTATTTTTGAAAGGACGATGAGAAGTAGATTTTAGGAAAAATGATGGCGATGTTGATGGAAATGTTTAAAGGGGATGTTGATGTAATGCTGAAGGTGACGATGGGGGTGATGGTAACAATGGCGTGGTTGTTGAAGGTGATAGTGGTGGCGGTAACTATGATGGAGATGTCAAAGATGAAGATGATGACAATGATGTATATATTGAAGATGACGATGGAAACGATGATGAAGATGATGATTATGATATGTAAATGGAAATATATACTCTCTCTCCATATATAATGATAATCGTGATGATAATGACTATACAGTTGAAGAAGATGGTGATAGCGTAGATGATGAAGATGATGAATGTTGACAATGATGATGTAGAGGATGAAAGTAAGGATGGTCATGTTGATATACTTGCTTCAGCTGCTGTTATAGGTAATGAAGATGCTGATGGTGATGATTATATAAATGCTGAAGATGATGATGGGGGATGATGATGACTAAAAGATATTGGGAGTAATCATGTATGCTTACAGAATTGAAAATTTGAAATGGATATAAACGTTTTTTGCTATGTCTTCCTCCCCCCTCCCCCAAACATGTTTTGTATAGTGGCCCAAGGCCGAAGTACAATAAAACTTTTCAGTGTTCAGTCTTCTCTCTCTGTTTGTCTATCTTTTTGTTTCTTTCTGTTTCTTTGTCTCTGTCACCCTGTCTGATCCTAAAAGTGAAGGAATTTCGAGAAGAAAAAAACCGCAACGTAAAAGATACCAGAACATTTGCATCTCGGGGTTGTTGTTTTTAACCTGTTGAAAAACTAAAAAATAAAATTCCCCAAAACAAAACAAATAAACATGTAGCGTTTTTTATCTTTCAGAGTTCTCTGTCTGTCTGTCTGTCTTTATGTCTGTGTCCTGTGTCTGTCTGTCTCTTCCTCTCTCTCTCTCTCTCTCAAACACACATATATACACACACACTTTCTCTCTCCCTCTCTCTCTCTCTCTCACGCGCGCGCGCGCGCGCGTGTGTGTGGGTATCCAATTTGTTTTCCAAGTCTTTGCAAAAAGGTGACCAGTGCTCGATATATATAGAATACACACACGGTTTCTTTCTGCTTTGATGCGAGCCCCATCAATGCCTCGGGTTGTTATTACTGAAGCCGTTATCATGTTTCAATATGTCATACACTAAAAGCTCTCTCTGTCTCTCTGTCGTGTGTGTGTGTGTGTGTAGTCCCTGTGGGGGTTGTTTGTCCATGTTTGCACTCATTTTCTAGGAGGTGTTTTTAAAGCCATTATGTACATAAATAACACACACACACACACACACACATATATAGATATATATATATATATGGAGAGAGAGTATATATTTCTATTTACATATTTGCATCTATAGCCCCATATTATCACCACCTCTATCTCTTATGGCCAAGCACCAATACCATCACATTGCAATCCCCAAAATTAAGATACCATATCTCTTTCTCTCTCTCATAAAAAAGACGTTATACAATTTTTCACAAGTGCATTTAATTTTGAAAATAAATACACATCACGAAACACCTCCCCCCCACCCCCCCCCCCCCAACTAAACTGACTCTAAAAAAAAAAAAAAAAACATCAAAAGATCAACCAATCATACCTGACCAGGAATAGCGGGCGCCCAAGAACCTGTATAAATCAGCACAGAACATCCAAAGATTAGCCAATTACAGCTGTTAAGACATTATAGGCGCCCAAGAACCACAGAACATAACAATATCAGCCAATGACAGCTGTTAAGACCTGACCAGCACCAAAGAAACTGGATAGATCAATCTTAGAAAACTCAAAACGCCACAGAAGAGCAGCCAAGTCACAGCAAGGTAATGTCACAATGGGTTCTAAAAAATCTGGATAGGTCGACTTAACAGAACACAGAACTTTTTTTTTTATCAGCCAATAACAGCAGGCAAGGTCTCGTGGACGCCCAGGAACCTGGATAAATCAACCTCAGTCAGCTGGTAGCCTCCCCCTAGCGAGGCCATCTGGTGGTTGATGTCGTCAAAATGGCCGATGAGGTTGGTGCCTCCTCCAGGACCCCCAGTAGTGAAGGTGAACAGGAGCACGAGCTCATCCCCCAGCACGAAGAAGAAGGGGTTGCCACTGTCCCCCACTATCTTTGCTTCGTAGTAATCGTGGTGGAGGGAAGAAGCCATTGGCGCTCGTAGAGAGATGGAACGATTTCTGAACAGACACAATGAAGGTTGCTGAAGAAAACAAAATGTGTTTTGGGTTGCTTTGGGGATGTGTGGACAAGTGAAAAGAAGCGAGCGGGCAGGTAAAGGTAAGCGAGCAGGCAGGTAAAGGTAAGCAAACAAACCAATAAAGAAAGAGAAAGAGACAACTGAATGGTCTAAGGAAAATTGTTTAATACCCAACACAAACAAGCAATTATTCAACCCAACGAAAATGCAATTAAGAAAAGTTAAAAAAAAAAAGGTAAAGGAGTCCCATAACCTATAAGGTCGTAGGGGAACGAGGCGTCAGAGAACCTCACTTCCCTAAGCCACATATTGAGGGCGCGCCCATCTCCTCTCCCCTCGCTGCTTTACCTTCCCTGACCTAAAGAGGGGAGTACCCATTTTCAGCTGGGTGAACCGGGGGAACTGTACTGAAAACCAAGGGCACAAACGGTCACCCATCCCCAAATGGGTAACCACGCTCGAACGCTGCTTTTAAACTTGGCAGGGAAAGCCGAGTGCTCCGACCACTGAAAAGTAACAAGTGCAAACAGGCAACCCACCAAAAAATGCGAAAGAAACTTTATTAACTTTGAATGAAGCCATTTCAAAGGGTCTGGAGTATTTCAAGAGTTACCTCAAACATGGTGGGAACGGGAAAGCTCAGTGGTCAGAGCACTTGCTTTCCCCAAGCCAAGGTTAAGCAGCATCGAGCGTGGTTACCAATAGGATGGGTGACCATTTGCACACCTTGCTTCCAGTAAAAGTCCCCCATTCACTCAGCTGTAAATGGTACCTGTCCTCTTTAGGGGCAGGGAAGTAGAGCAGCGAGGGAGAGAATGGGCGCCGCCCTCAATATACTGGCCCGAGAGAAGTTGAAGTCCCTGGAAATGCCTCCCCACCCCTACGACCCCATAGGATTATGGACAACCTTTACCTTTAACTTTTCCTCGAAATGACACTCAACATTTGACCTCACGGTTGCATAGGGCACATGCAAAAAAATACACAATAGAGGACAATTTTCGACTGAGGGAAAAAAGCACGTGACAAGAACCCTTTTCCCTTCCTAAACATGACTGACTCTTGACAACAAACAGACAAAAAAACAACAAACAAACAAACGACAAGTGGACAGACCACGACAAAGAGCGGACAACAGAGGGAGTATGACGATAGAGGAAGAAATCGGGGACAACGCCTTCTCCCTTTGGGCAGTACTCCACACGGGGGAAAGATGGTTTTTTCCGGATGCATCGTCAGCAGATGGTGGGATCCTGAACACACAAACCCCAACAACAACACCACACCCCAAAACACACACACACAAGGAGGAGAAAGAGAGAAGAGAGAGAGAAGAGAGAAGGAGAGAAGAGAAGAAGAGAGAGAGGAAGGGGAAAGAGAGAGAAGAGTTAACACTGGTATTGCAGACAAGACTTCACCAAAGTCTAGTGTCGAACGCCCTCAGAACATCCCTTTTACAGACGTTTTAAAAATCTATCCCCTTTTTGTAGAAAACAGGGCCGGGTTTTGGCCAGGCATGGATGACACAACATGCCCACGGGGACCTGCTACCTGGAGAGGGGGGGGCGGCATCACTCAACTTTCCCACGACATAAAAAGCCTGAACGATTCGGCTAGAGCCCCCAACGATGCCATGAAGCTTCAGGGAAAATCAAGCACTAAACTGGGGGGGGCATGGCCTACCCAATAACACACATCAAAGCTCTTTTTTTTTCGAGAAACTCAGTGTTTTTTTCTTTCTTTTTCCCTTTAATCTATCAAATTTTCTGTTTTCTAGCAAAAAAATCACTGATTAAATTATATAATTTTTTTTTTTCCCCCCTTCATTCCTCGGCTAGACTCTGGGGGTTTACCAAAGTGAATTTTTCGAGCAAACCGTTTTCCTTTTTTCCACTGTTTGGCAGCCCATTCCGATTTTGGGGATGGTCTAACACCCATAGCTTGTGCTGCGTTTTTGCAATTTATCATCCGTTCCTACAGTTACAAAATGGGCGCTCTTCCGAAAGGCGGAACGGGTTTTCAACATTGCGCGAGAAAAGTTCTGCGTGCATTCATTCATACACGGGGGGGGATTTTTGTCCTGACTTCATTCCATTTTTTCCGTCGAACTGGAAAAAAGGGCAAGCCTGGGAAGGGCCAAACCCCGGTTTACTTGTTAGGCAGGTAACTGTCCTCACCACCTCCTTCTCGAACCCAAATATAAACACCTTTGTCCATAAAAGGGAAAAAAAAGCAAAAAATAAATGTTGCCTCTCCTTCATTTTGTTGTCTGAGATAAGGTTTGATTAAAGAACAGAGACAACCGCTTAGAATCTATCCCTCCACCCCGCGAGGGCTGTGGGAGGCTGACCTTTAGCGAAGGAGATGGTGTCCGGTACGTCGCTGTCCAGCACACCCACCACGACGTCCCTGCCGGAGAACCCCCCGCCCCCGTGCCTGTCCACCAGCCGCGAGTCCCTCACCCGCCGCTCCACCACTGCGCCATCGCGGCCCACAAAGCGGAGTGTGGAATTGACGTGGATGCTGTAGTGACGCGCCCACACTGCGTGACGCGGCGAGATGAGGGTACCCGCTTTCCGGTTGCCGAGGTTAC
>CM054135.1:51061206-51086206 GCA_028751875.1 Rapana venosa
ATGTATGTATGTATGTATGTATGTATGTATGTATGTATGTATGTATGTATGTATGTATGTATGTATGTATGTATGTATGTTATGTATGTATGCATGCATGCATGCATGTACGCATGTATGTATTATATCTGTATGTATGTATGTATGTCTGCCTGTCTGGCTGTATGTATGTCTGTATGTATGTCTACCTATCTATCTGTATGTATGTATGTATGCATGCATGTATGTATGTATGTATGTATGTATGTATGTATGTATGTATGTATGTATTTATGTATGTATGTATGTATGTATGTATGTATGTATGTATGTATGTATGTATGTATGTATGTATGTATGTATGCATGCACGTATGTATGTATGCATGCATGCATGCATTCATGTATGTATGTATGTATAGTATGTATGTATGTATGTATGTAATGTATGTATGTATGTATGTATGTATAAATGTGTGTATGTTTGTATGTATGTATGTATAAATGTGTGTATGTTTGTATGCATGCGTGCACGTATGTAATGTAGTGTGCATTATGTATGTATGTATGTATGTATGTATGTATGTAATGTATGTATGTATGTATGATGTATGTATGTATGTATGTATGAAGTCATGCATGCATGCATGCATGTATGTATGTATGCATGTATGCAGCATGTATGTATGTATGTATGTATGTATGTATGTATGTATGTATGTATGAAAATATGCATGTTTGTATGCATGTTTGTATGCATGCATGTATAAATGTGTGTAGGTATGTATGTATGTATGTATGCATGTGTGTATGTATGTATGAATGTATGCATGTATGTATGTATGTATGTATGTATGTATGTACGTATGTATGTATCTATGTATCTATGTATGCGTGCACGTATGCATGTAAGTGTGCATTATGTACGTAGGTATGTTATGTGTGTCTGTATGTCTGTATGTATATATGTATGTCTATCTATCTATCTGTCTGTCTGTCTGTATGTATGTATGTATGTATGCATGTCTATCTATCTATCTATCTGTATGTATGTATGTATGTATGCATGTATATCTATCTATCTACTATCTATCTATCTATCTATCTGTATGTATGTATATATGTATGTATATCTATCTATCTATCTCTCTGTATGTATGTATGTGTGTCTATCTATCTATCTATCTATCTATCTGTATGTATGTATGTATGTATGTATGTATGTATGTATGTATGTATGTATGTATGTATGTATGCATGTATATATTATATCACGGGTGTTCAGACAGAGACTGACACATCGTGGTAGACGTGACCGTTGCTGGCACAGAAAGTGAAGGGGGAGGGGAGGGAGGCGGAGGCACAGGTGATGTTGGCCTGGGCATGGCAGTCTGGCACTGAAAGGACCTCCCGTACCGCTGCTGCTGCTGATACTGCTGCTGCTTCAGGTGTGTATGAGGAGAGATGGCACAACAACCACACCACAGGTACATGAGTATTTGTTGAAACTTTAAAAGAAAAAGATATGTATCTACTTTGGAAAAAAAAACCGGTAAAGAAAGATGGTCACTCGCATACAAACACTACACACAGATATACAGATACACGGACAGACAGACAGACATACACACACACTTAAAGTAAAGACACCTCTCTCTCTCCCCCCTCTCTCTCTGGACGTCCTCTGGACAAGACGCATTCAAGAGGAGCTCCAGTGTGCGCCCAAGCGGAACGGCCAGAGTTTCAGTGACCAGTGGTGTATTCTTCTGTGTGTTAAAGTGTTCAATTCAAGTGGTATTGTGGTGGTATATTCTTCTGTGTGTTAAAGTTTTCAATTCAAGTGGTGTTGTGGTGATGATGTGAAGTGGCTGTCTCCACCAAGCATGTAAGTGCCAACGAGGGCTTACATATAGATATATTAATCTGTACGTGTGTGTACCTAAACTATGTGAGGGCCACATCAAACCTTCCCTCCTAATGAGGGCTGGTGGAGGGCTCTCCACCTGTCCTTCGGTGTGACTTTTTTTTTCTTTTTTTTTTTTTCTTTCCCTCCCGCTCGCCCCATTTATCATGTGATCTCTCCATCACACCTTCCACAATGCGACCAACAACCAGATCTATAAGTGCAAGACATTCACTAACATTAGAAAATATCCAGTTCACTAAAGACAGTCGTCAAGTAAAATTCATTGCATCTTACAATCATCTACCGACATGGAGAACTGCACTACACAACAGATATATTGACACACTCAAGTCAGACACCGCAACAACAAAATGGCTAGACTTAACACAATCAAAAGAAATCATACAAAATCTAGACACATATTCAACCACACTTCCACCACAACTCTTCAAAACATTTCTACAGCTCTTCCTTGACGAGGCAAAACTGTTGACAATCACTGTGTACCACACGACAGGGACAATATTAATACAAGGGAACACTTGTCAAGAGTGGCTAAATAAGGAATTCGAAATACTCAAAGACATAGTGAACCATATGTGTGATTGCTGTGCCAGTGACATGAACCCCACCAATCCCCCCTCCTCCCCTGTGCTTTTACCACTGCCTGGCACATCATTTGCCATAACATCACCTGCGGCGTCACCTACGGCGAGCCCTGTGTGCTTACAGGTACACAGCACTTTGCCTGTCACTGCCATCCCCCTAAATGCAGTCAGTTCTGTCACCATGTTGCCAGGAGACAAACAGTCATCTGCGCCATCTCCTAACCCTATCCTCCCTTCCTCCTCAACTCCAAGCCTGCCCTCTCAGTGTTCGGACAAAGCCATCTCCACTGAACCATCTCCACAGCAACCCCAGCTCTCTTCTGCCCCTCCAGCTGACTCGGTGAATATAGACCATTCCTCCCCCCTGTCCCACCCCCCTGACACCCCTCTCCAACGAACCCCTTTGATCCCATCTCCTTCCCTCTATTCTAACCCCCCCCACTCCACCCAGACCTAAAGCCACCCCCTCCTCCCCTGACCCTAGCCTTTCTATTCCTGCCTCTGACCTCCTCCCTCTGCCTTCACAACCATGTCCAAAAAGATCACACACCTACAAACAACTTCCATCCAGTCTCTACAGCTTGAGCACAGTATCTTCTATCACACATCTCCACTGCCAACTGTCCACAGCCATCTCCACCATCAATGCCCTCAAAGCACAAGTTGACACCTTACAGACAGAGAACAAACACTTGCACAAACAGATAGAGAAAACAGCCAACGCCAGCAAAGACAGCACAGTCCAAACAAAAAACCATATGAAAGCCACAGAACAAGCACTGAAGTCGACCATTGCTGACCTTACTCAGCAAAACACCCAACTACAGACAACGGTCGACAAACAAGCCAAAAGCCTGTCTGCTTTCCACGACTGGCAAAACCACATGAAGAAAGAAATCAACGCATTAAAGAAAACCCTACCATCAACTGATACCTCATACTCGCCTTCCCACTCCAACAATCATTCAGTCACCTCCATTCCAAAGATTCCCACCAGCAATCTAACAACCACCTCCAGAATTCCTCTAAGTGACTCCCTCTCTGACATATCTGACACCCCTATAGAAGAAGAAATCATCTTCCCAATCCCCACTGATAATAGATTTTCCCTCCTCGACCCTGACCAAAACCCCAACCCCAAACCACTCCCTCCTTCCTCCCCTCCTTCATTACCAAAACGCAAACTGACAAGTAATTCAGTTCCCAGAAGGCCTATCAACTCCAACCCCCCCCCCCCTCCGCCGTCCCCTTCCCCAACTCCCTTAGAGGCACTATTAAAAAAGTCTGTCCCCACTGCCAGCCAGGAGTTACTGATCGGTGACTCTGTCTTAAGTGCAGTGGGAGACAGAAGTTCTCCCCACGGCCGACAAGCTAAAAACTTGTCAGTACCAGGCCTGACAGTCCAACACCTCTTGAAGTGGCTGTCAACACTCCCCCCTTCAACACACATCAAACAGATCATTTTCCATGTTGGCATCAACAGCTGCCTACAAAGTGGCCCAGGCTTTTCCCCATGCCACCATAAAAGCCTCTGCAATCATCCCTCCTTACGGCCGACACCATACCACCAGTTCTGTGAGGGAGTCCAACACCAACCTCTCCAAGGTCTGTGCTCGAGAGGGGGTAATTTACATCGATCACACCTCCTCTTTTCAGACTGGGAGTGGGGCACCCAGGAAAGCCCTCTATAAATACATAGACCGTTTCCACCCAAGTGCTGGTGGCATAGCAGCCATGATGTACAACCTGCACCAGCTGCCAAAACCTCTGCCCTGCACTTCAACCAACTATGGCCAGATGCAAAGGGCTCTGCCAACAAAGCCACCTCCACCAACAGTGGAAGTGCAATCTGCTATCAACTGTCACCGCGGCAACAGCAGAGCACTTCTCCCCACTTCTCCCCACACCCGGAGCAAGTCCACCTACCTTTGGCCAGAGAGGCAACAAGTTCACTCGAGGGGACTTCAAGGAGGACTTTCCCCCTCTTACTACAGCCAAGCCCAAACCTGCCTGGGGCCTCCCCGACACCACTCATTCACAGGACACCCAAAAGCTGCTGGAGGTCTTGCTGAATACCATCCAGCAAGCCCTTCACTGACCTAACACCCCCATTCATCTATAGAGAAAGGGAGAGGCCAGAGAATGAGAAGTGTGTGTGTGTGTGTGTGGGTGTGGGGTGTGTGTGTGTGTGAGCTAACGAACGCGCGTGTAGTGTGAGTATGCGTGTGTACTCTATGTTGTGTATGCATGCGTGTGTGTAAGTGTGTATGTAAGTATGTATATGTAAGGGTGCGTGTGTGTAAGTGTGTATGTAAGTACGTGTGTGTGTGTGTGTGTGTGTGTGTGTGTGTGTGTGTGTGTGTGTGTGTGTGTGTGTGTGTGTGTGTGTATGTGAGTTAACGAACACGCGTGTGCGTAATATTTGTGTGTGTATGCGTGTGTACTCTATGCTGTGTATGCGTGCGTGTGTGCAAGTGTGTATGTAAGTATGTATATGTAAGGGTGTGAGTGTGTGTGTGATTTGTATGTATGTGTGTGTGTGTGTGTGTGTGTGTGTGTGTTTAATCCTTAATTTTTGTTGCTGGTGTTGTTGGGGTTGTTTTTTGTTTTTTTTGGTTTTGTGTGTGTGTGTGTGTGTGTGTGTGTGTGTGTGTGTGTGTGTGTGTGTGTGTGTGTGTGTGTATGGTTTTTGTGTGTGTTTTTGTTTTGTTTTTGTTTATGTTTAAAACCTTCCCCCACCCCAAATTGCAAGTCGCTGTGGAAGTGTGGCAAACCTGGTATTCCTTCTGCTCTTTCCAACTCCCTAGTTTCTTTTAAAAACATTTTTATATATTTATATATATATATATATTTTTTTTTTTACATTGGTTTTATGGTTCCTTTTGCTTATTTCAAGATTGATGGAACTGGTGCAGTGAAAAGTGTGCATCCTCACGAACATTGAGACTGTAGAACCCTGTGGGTTTATTTTGTGTGTGTGTGTGTGTGTGTGTGTGTGTGTGTGTGTGTGTGTGGTGCGGTTTGTTGTTGTTCTGGTTTTGGGGTTTTTTTGTGTGTTTGTTGTTCTTGTTGTTGTAGTTGTTTGCTTATTTTTGGTTGGAGTTGTTTTTTTTTGTGTGTGTGTGTTGTTGTTTTTTTAAACATCATTTTGACCAGTGCAACGGGTCTCAGCTTTGTTATGACAGTCCCCATGCAGTAAATTTGTGCAACACTGTGCATCGAACTTGGGACTATTCGCTGTGTGGCATTGTTCTGTGACTGCTGAGTGACATTGTTCAGTCACTGCTGAGTAACATTATTCAGTGAGGGAATGAGCTGTGTAGCAAATCCCTGGACTAATTGCTGAGTGGCCTTTTTTCAGTGATAAACAAACTGTGCTGTGCTGCGAGTTCCCTACCACCCCCCCCCCCCCCCCCCCCCTACTATTTACTGAGTGACCCTTTCAGTGACAAGTGCTGACCATCTCTCGGGACACACCTCAGTGCTCATCAGGTTGCTTCAAGGAGAGCGGCACTTGTAATTTGGTGTGGCCTTGGGAGACTCTTCACTAGGAGAGACTAACTGTGACCAGGCTCTAATTGAAGCAGGGAACCCTTGTATTGATACTTACAGGGTTGATAGCGAAGTTACCTGAGCTTTGTTGTTACTGTTGTGAAGCTATAACAGTGAGGATTTCAAATTTCCGGTTATTTTGTTTTCACCTCACTCAGTTCTGTTTCCTTGTTTTGTTCTACTTATTTTCCTCCTCCACCACCACCCTATCATTTTCCCTCCTTTAGGTGTTGAGTTCTCCAACTACAAAACTATTTTCTATTTTCCTTACTGCCAGTTGTTCCTTTCTTGTTTGTCTTCCTTTACACATATCCCTTCCTCACAAACCAAATAAGACAAATGCATACCAACCACAATAAGTGGCCCTCTAAGGATGGCCTACGTATTTGCCACCTAAATATAAACCATGCATTTAATAAAATCGAAGAAATCTCAACTCTTATCACTAACAAAGGCAATCCATTTCACATACTAGGGCTATCTGAGTCGAGACTTTCAGACCACATATTGGACACTGATATTTATATTCCAGGATATAAAATCCTGCGTAAAGATCAACAAAACCCCAAAGAAACAGGAATCCTAATCTATATTAGTGAGTCCATAACCTTCAAGCGTCTTCTCCATTTAGAACATTATGGTGTAGAATCCATATGGATTGAGATTTCTATAAAAGGTGCCCAACCTATTGTAATTGGGATCTGCTATAGGAATCCAATAGAAAGAAAAAACTGGACTGACAAATTTGACTCCATGATGAATACAGTCCTATTAGAATCAAGTGAAATAATCTTATTAGGAGACTTTAATATCGATCAAAAGTAAATAATCAATGGACCCAATTAATAAATTCATACAACCTCCACCAACTAATTAATTCACCCACGAGAGTCACACCAAACTCAAGCACAATAATTGACCATATCTATATATCTAACCCCAACAACATTGTCGAAACTTGTATCCCAGTCTATCACTGTAGCGATCACTACCCAGTCTGTATCACGTGGTCAAAAAAACGAACAAAAATCCCCAAACCTGGCCACAAAACTATAACATATTGTTCCTTTGCTAAATTTGATGAGAATCTTTTCTTATCAGATTTAAGTAACTCCATTCTTTCGGAAACATTCAACATTACTGATCCAGACTTAGCCATAGAATTTTGGATAAACACTTTTACTGCTATTTACAACAAACATGCCCCACTAAAAATCATTAGAATCAAATATACCCCCAAACCACCTTGGCTCACTAAGGAACTAGAAGAAGCATGCTATCTTAGAGACCTTTTAAAAGAACATAAATATTATGAAGAGTCAAAAAAATTAAGAAATTTCCCTAAACCCCACAAAAACGGCGAGAAAAAAAGAAATATTTCCAAGACTTACTATCCACCAAACAAAACCCAAAGACTGTATGGCGAGCCATAAATCAAATAAACTAACAAACAAGCACTTCCAAAACAAATGTAATCAAAGACGTTACTGCTGAACAACTTAACAATCATTTCATTAATGTCTCTACTAACATATTAAAAATGATAAATCAAAGTCCAATAAACTCAATGAACTAAAACAATACTTGAAAGGAAAGCATACTCCTTCAAAACCCTTCACATTCCATTTATGTCTGTTCTTGAGAAACTATGGTTATCTAACTCACCTCAAACAATCAAGAACGCGTGGTCTTGATGGAATAGACAGCAGAATATTGAAGCTATCAGCTCCAGTTATCACAGACACACTAACATATATACTTAACCTTTGTCTTGAAAAAAACCATTTCCCCAATGCCTTCAAAACAGCTAAAGTAATCCCCATCCACAAATCTGGTGACACTTCAGACCCCTCAAACTATAGACCAATTTCCATCATATCTATCCTTTCCAAACCCTTGGAACAACATATAAACAAACACATAGTCCGTCATTTAGATACTACCAACTTAATCCACCCTAATCAGTCTGGATTAGACAAAATCCTCATGTCCCTACTGCACTGATTAGCCTCGTAGACAACGGGGTATCAAACATTAATGACAATAAATTTTGTGGAGTACTATTTGTAGATCTCAAAAAAGCTTTTGACACAATTGACCACACACTTCTCATAAAAAAACTAAACCTACCATTTCTCTACAAATACCTTACAACTACTTGCTTCCTATCTAAAAACAGGCAACATGTGTCTCAATAGCACAACTACATCACACTACAAGCCATCAATTATGGAGTACCACAAGGATCCATACAGGACCTATTCTCTTCTCACTAAACATAAACGACCTACCTCTCCACATCAAATCCAAATCAACTATTTGCTGATGACACAATTATTCATACGACCACAATAACCCTATCTCTCTAGCAAAAGCATTACAAAAAAGTGTTGATCAGCTTATTGAATGGACCGAACTAAACCATAAAGTCTATACAACCCCCAAAAAAAAAAAAAAACAAAATGCATGCTTATTACCACTAGACAAAAGCGTCAAAACTTAACCCACAAACTTACTCCCATCAAAATTAAAAAGGAAGTAATTGAAAAAACCCCCTCACCACAAGGTTTTAGGGTAACAATTGATGAAAATCTCAGTTGGTTCTACCACATATCTCAACTATGCAAATACATGTCCCAAAGAGTATACCAACTTTCTAAAATCAAGCACTTTCTTGACTTTCATTCAAGGAAACTATTTCTTCCAATCTTATATACAATCCTCAATAGACTATGCTTCTACCCTATGGGATTCTGCTAGTGCAAAACACTATGAAACCGTTACTGATCTGTACAAACGAGCTCTCAAACTGGTCCTTTTAAAAAAGACAAGCTTACTAGAAGCTGACTATACTCAATTAAATATTCTCCCCTTACGCCAACGACTAAAATATAAAAAAGGAGTCATGATGTTCAAGATCATGACAGGAATTGTTCCATCATACTTAAAAGACAAATTCCCCCTAAACCAATCCAGAAATACTATAAAGCCCAGTGTCCCTATTCCGAGAATAGACTTATTCAAATCTAGTCTACTTTACTCAGGCCCTATGCTGTGGAACTCCCTTCCAGATTCAGTTAAACAACATCAATCAATAACAATCTACAAAACTCAATATCAACTCACTTGATACATCAACAATAACAAACCACAGTCCATAGCCTTAAAAGCAAAGTTGCATATCCTCCCTTACCTATCTGCTTTTCCATCCTACCTATCTGCCCTTCCCTTTCCTTCACCTGTATTATGTCAGACTGTTGTCCTCTCTCTCTCCTCTCTCATCTCTCACTCTCCTCTTCTCTCTCTCTTCTCATCTCCTTTTCAAATTTTCATTGTTGTTTTAGAAAGTGAGTCTAGCAAAGTGTACGCTTTTTTTTTTATTTAAAATTTTTTTTTTATAAATAAAATTATTATTATTTTAATTTTTTTTTAAACTACACTTTAGTTATAAGAAATATATCTATCATAACAATAATATGTGTTAATCTGTACGAGTATAATGAAATAGAGTGTTCACAGTGATGATCTGCTGTTTTGAGAATGATATTCAGTATTTTTTTCCCTATGTCTTATTTGTCTTGTTTGTTTACAAACAAAAAGCATAAATCTTTAACACACACACACACACACACACACACACACACACAAACACACACACTCTCCCACTCTCTCTCATTTCTTTTCTTCCCCCCCCCCCCCCCCCCCCCCCATCTCTCTCTCTTACTTACAATGTATAGATGTTCATTTTATGACTTTAGCGATTTTTTCTCCTTTTTGCTTGAGTGTATTGACGTTGGCTTTTCTTTTCATGGCGTTCAATTTGTACGAGTATATTCGAAAAGAATATTGATGGTGATCCTGTGCTGTCTCGAGAATTATACATTTAGTATTATCCTTGAAACACGCACTCTCTCTCTCTCTCTCTCTCTCTCTCTCTCTCTCTCTCTCTCCCTGACCTTATAGAATTGGCTTTCACCCCCCCCCCCCCCTTTCTCCTCTTCCTTGTTTTTATTGTATGAGTATACGGTATTTGAGTTTATTTAATTATCTTGACATATAATCTGCATGAGTATAATCAAAATTGGTGTTGACGGTGATCGTGCACTGTCTTGAAATTATATATTTTAGAGTTATCACTGAAACACCACACACACACACTCTCTCTTCTCTCTCTCCCTCTCTCTCTATCTCTCTTTTCTCATCCCCCCTCTTCTCTCCTCTCTCTCTCTCTCTCTCTCCTCACTAGACCTTATAAATTTTAGCTGGTTTTTGTTGTTTTTTTCTCTTTCTCTTTCTTTTCTTCTTGTTTTTATTGTGTAAGATATGGTATTGAGGTTTTTTAAATTAATTTTAAATTATTATTATTTTTTTTTTTTATCATAACATATTTTTGTGTGAGTAATCAAAATAAGTGTCCAAGGTGATCGTATTGAGGTTTTATTTTTTAATTAATTAATTATTATTATTATTATTATTTTATTTTTTATTTTTGTATTATCATAACATATTTTTTGTATGAGTAATCAAAATAAGTGTCCAAGGTGATCGTGTACTGTTTTGAGAATTTTATCTTTAGTACCATCTCTGAAACACACACACACGCACACACACACACACACACACACATCTCTCTCTCTCTCTCTTTCGAATTACCGAAATGTTGACTGCCCTATTGGAGTACGGCAGGGCTGTGTTCCCCACCCGACACTTTTTCATTGTTCATAAACCACTAGCTGACCTAATGAATGAAAACGTAAACACGGGTACAATTATTCCCAGATATCATGGAATTGGTTTATCTTATTATTTGCAGATGATGTGGCACTAATATCAACAACACACCAAGTGGTCTACAGAATCATTGAAATTTTACAAACATGTTGTATAATATAAAATTAACTGTAAACATTGAAAAAACAAAGGTCTGGTATTTAGAAAGGGGGATTTTTAGGAACATGAAGGTGGTTCTACGATAGTCATAGACTGGAAGTGTTAATAGCTATTTGTTATTTAGGATTTAAATTTACAAAAATGATCATGCTAAAAATGGTACACTGCATTTATCAACAAAAGGAAAAAAGGCAACAGTTCAGCTTAATAGAGTATTTCAAAAATAAAAAGAAATGACAGCAAAAACTACTTTAAATCTTCGATACAAAAATAAAAACCAATGTTTCTATATGCTGCCCGAAATATGGGGCATAAACAGGTTAGAACACATAGAAAAGTGCACATTGTGCATGTAAAAGGTTTTTTGGAGTGCCAACCAAACACCAAATAAAATGGGATATGGGATTTGGGTAGGTATCCACTCTATTGAATTCATACGTTTTCCTGCCTAAAAATATTGGTTTAGATTTTTAAAATGAATACAGAACGATTACCATATAAGGCCTAATCAAATGTTACTACATTTAGACAGTATTGGAAGCAGTGCTGGGTTTTCAAAAATAAGAAAATATTATGTATACTGGTTTTATATTGTTTGGTTACAGCAAGGTGTTGGGAACGTGAAAACATTTCTGCATATTTTTAAACAGAGGATTGTGGGTAATGTTTTCAGGAATGGACAGTACTCTCAGAGAACGTGACAGATATCAAACCCTTTCACGCATTCAAGACTGTTTTTGAAAGAGAGCCATACATTTTAGATATTGATGTATATTGTTTCCGTGTTGCCATTTCTCATGTCGATTTAATGTTCTCTCCCTACATAACAAAGTACATCGCTATAAGGATTCTAACCATGAAAAAGCTTGTCCATTTTGTAAAAATCATATTGAAAATGACAGCACTTTTGTTTGCCTGTCCTATTATGATGACTTAAAGTAAATTTTCTAAAGGAATCGAAAGGACTTCCTCTGCACGTTTTGCTAAAGAGCCACAAACCCTATCCACACCATAATTTATCAAAGTATGTGTTCCATGCAATCAACAGACGGAAGAAAATACTTTAAAACATTGAGCTTATCAGATCTGCACTGTTATGTGGGTGTGCTTACCTACTGATTGGGGGTACCACTTTTTTGTCATTGTTATCAAAATCAGCAAACATCTCGAATAGAAAATTGCAGGCTAATTGTGATTGTGTTATTGTTTAACACATCAATACTGTGTCATGATAACTATTCAATCTAGTAAAATGTACTTTAACATGTTTTCTCATAGTCTAGTTATGTATTTGGTTTGTATGACTTTAAAATACTCTGTGTGTGTGTGTGTTGTGTGTGTGGTGTGTTTCTCAACTTTCTTTATTTGAACAAAAGCTTTGTGCTCCGTATCAGCAAACGCAGGGAAAGTATGCATTATAGAATATTACAGTTTTGTGTTCAAGACTAAAACCCAAAAAAAAATGACAAAGAAAGACAAAAACAATTTGCAAATGTTGTGTTATAATATATAAACCAAAGAAAAGTATAATTACTAAGTGTGAGATTTAAGTCTAATCCAACGAATGAAAACAAAAAACTTCTTTGTATAGAAGTAACTTTCGTATGGAACAATGTTCTACTCATTTGTATTGTACAGAAATTTCTTTTCCGATAAAGCTAGCTATCAAAATTAAAGCAAAACTAAATTTAAATTTTCACCTTAGAAGTGTTTCCGTATACTGAAAACGCAGATATGTATTGAATTTATTACTGTTTGTTTATACTGCTTTATTTCGGTTTGCTTTCCCAAATCACTTGCATTGTATGGGGCCCCAAAGGGCCGGTGCAATTAAACCAGTTCAGAGTTCAAAAGTTCTCTCTCTCTCCTCTCTCTCTCTCCTCTCTCCCCTCTCTCTCTCTCTCTCTCTCTCTCTCTGTATTATGGCCTAAGACCGATATGCAATTAATTCATTCTTCTCTCTCCTCTCTCTCTCTCTCTCTCTCTCATCTTCTCTCATCCCCTCCCCCTCTCTCTCTCTCTCTCTCTCTCTCTCCCTTCTATCTGTTATTGTGAAATTCAAAATAAAGGGCATATTCATACTTTCGATTTTCAATATTATTTTGGACTTGTGACTGTACTTGAGCTCCAGTGAATCTCCTATTTTAATATCTTATTACCACGTGTAACAATATGTGTACTATTCTACAATATGAAGGTTTTAAATTTTATGATCTATAAGTTTGGCTTACTCTCTCTCCTTCCTCTCTCTCTCCCCTCTCTCTCTCACTCTTTTCTCTCTCTCTCTCCCTCTCTCCTGTTTGTTATTGCTGTAGTGTTACTTTGTTATTTGTTGGTGAGGTGTTTGGGTTTTTCGCTTGTTATTTTTTTAGTTTTGGTGTTTTGTATGGGTGTGTGTGTGGTGTGTGTGTGTGTGTGTGTTGTGTGTTGTGTGGTGTGTGTGGGGTGTGGGTGTGTGGTGTGTTGTTGAAGGGGGAACGGTGCTGTTTTTTCTTTTTTTTTAATTGTTTGTTTTTTTTTTGTTTGTTTGTTTGTTTTTGGGTTTTTTTCTCATTTGTTTGTTTGATGTTGTTGTTTTTTCTTGTTTTTTGTTTGTTTATTTGGAAGGGTGTTTTTGTCTGCTTTTTTGTTGTTGTTGTTGTCTTTTTGGTTTTTTTTTTTTCTTTTTTTTTTTTTTTTTTTTTTCTTTTTTTTTTGTTTGTTTGCTTTGCTTTTTTTTTTTTTTCCCTTTTTTTTTTTTTTTTTGGGGGGGGGGTTCTGGGGTATGTTTTGTCTTTTGCTCGTCTGGGGTTGTTTTTTTGTTTGTTTGTTTTGTTTTTTTTTCTTCTTCTCTCTTTTTCTTTAAAAAAAAGTTTTTTCCCTTTGCTTCTTCTGCTTGAAAGTATGAGTACTGAGTGCATTTTTAAATGTGACCCCATGGGCGGGGACTGGATGTAAAAAAGAACATGAATACTTATTCATTATCCTGGAAAAAAAGAATTTTTTTTCTATTACTTACAATGTGTAGATGTTCTTTTTATGACTTTATTGGCTTTTTTTTTCCCCCCCCTTTATTATGAGAGTGTATGGGTATTTGCACTTATTTTTTTACCATGGCATTCAATTTGCATGAACATAATTAAAAAGGGGTTTGTGTTGATCGTGTGCTATGTGAGTTACTACAAATTTAGTATTTATCCCTGAAACACCCCCCCCCCCCCCCCCCACCCACACACACACACACACACACCTCAAACACACAACACACACACACACACACACATACACACACACACACTCACTCACTCACCCACCCATATTCTTCCCCCTAAACGACTGTATACTTTTAAATTTCTTCTTGGTTTGTTTCTTGTTTTTATTGGTGGATGTATGGGTATTAAATTTATTTCATTATCATGACATATAATTTGAAACGGGGTATAATCTAAAATGAGTGTTGATGGGATCGGCCCTACTGTTTTTGGGGTTTATATATTGGGTATTATCTCTGAAATACACACACAAAACCTCTCTGTCTCTCTCTGTCTCTCTCTCTCTCACCTTTTATCGTCCTGCTTATAGTCTAGTATATCCTGATGAAGGATTCATATTTTTATATTTTCAATACTTTATTGGACTTGCCTCTGTACTTAAGTTTTAATGAGTGCCCTATTTCAATATCTTATAATTAAAGTTAACAAGTATGGGGTACCATTTGACAATGTGTAGATGGTTTATCTTTATGACTTATTAAGTTTGGTTGTGTTAATTTTTCTTTTGGGTTTTTGTTGCTCTTGTTCTTGTTGTTTGTCTGTTTTTCTCTTTTTTATCATCTTTTGTTGGTTTGGTTTTTCCTTCTTTTTTTGTTTTTTTTGTTGTTTTGGTTAGGTTTTTTGGGGGTGGGGGTAGAGGTGGGAATTCTTAGGATTTTCTTTTTTAATTGCTTGCTTTTGGGGGGGGGGGGAGGGTTGTTGGGGGAAGGGAGCTGTTTTGAAAAGGGTTATTTCCCCTTGTTTTTATTGCGAGACTGTATAAGGATTGGGTTATTATTATTAAGATGTATCCCTAACGGGCGGGGACTGGATGTAAAAAAGCACATGTGTGCTTATTCATTATCCTCGAAATAAAAGAATTTGTCATTGTCATTGTCATTGTCTTTTCTCTCTCTCTCTCTCCTCCTCTCTCTCGTCTAGCTCTCTCTCATCCTCTCTTTTCTCTCCCTCACACACACCACACACACACACAAAAACCACCACACACACACACACACAACACTTAAAAAAACACACCCCACACACACACACCAGACGACAGACAGACAGACAGACACACACACACACACACACACACACACACACACACACACTTAAAGAAACACCAAAACACACACACAACCACACACACACACACACACACACAACACACAACTGACCAACAATGGTCTTTATCTAAGTTTTATTCTCTAGTTTTAATTGGCTAAACAGCCCCGATGATGGAGGCCACCGCTTGTGAGTAAGATCCCAACATTTATTGAAAAATCATTTTGTTTTATTTTCAAAAAGGTAGGCAGAGGGAAGCTCATCTTCGTATAAATTTCTAGTCATTTTCATTCTGGAGAAATGTCTATCATTGTTGAGAGAGATGGATTGATAATTGTATTTCTGAGAGTTACGAATAAGTATTGATAAACTTTTTTTTAGGAGAGAGAGAGAGGGGCAGACAGACACGTTAAAACCTGTTCCGCCTTTCAAAAGAGTAGGCCATTGTGTGCCGGTGTGACGGGATTTAAAAAAATTACAAAATTGCATGTACACGTGTAGTGGATGTAAAAAAGCAACAACGATGAGTGCTTATCCCATTAACATCGAAATAAGAGAATTCAGATACATTAGAATTTAGACAGACAAACAGCGACAGTGAGATACAGAGAGAGACAGAGACGACAGGAAGACAGAGGGAGAGAGAGAGAATCAGAGACAGGGAAAGAGAGAACAGGAGACAGGAGATAGAGACAGAGAGACAGAGAGGGCCCGAGACAGACAGAGGCAGAGAGGGAGAGACAGGGACAGAGACAGAGACACACAGACATATAAACAGACAGACAGAGACAGAAACAAACATTTAACAAGACAGAGAGATAATTATAGAGTACCTGGAAGTGCAGTAAACATCCAAATAATGTAAACAGTCAGGAGAAGCATTTCTAAGCCAAGCTCTTTTCACTAGCAAAATGTTGCTCAACGTATTACTGATTAGGCCTAATAATAATTTTCATGTCTGGATAAGAATCTCCAACAGTTTTAGTGCGTGTGTGGGTCACTTGCATTTAGGGAGAAACGAAATGTAGAAACCCCACCTTCCAAACATGTCCTACTTGCTCATCATTGCTACGTGTGTCTTATCACTACACGCTGTTTGTAGTGTGTATTTGGATTCCCCCTGTACTTTCAGTTAAGTCAGTATGTCTAGTTAGGCTACTGTTGAAAGGTAGAGCCTGAAGCGTTTGCTTCTCTCAAAGGACAAGGGGCCATTGTAGCTAAGCCGAGTAAGAAACCAGACTTCTTAGTACAGATCTGGGTTCGATTCCATTCTCAATGCAGAGCTGGGTTCGATTCAATTCTTAGTACATATCTGGGTTCGGTTCCATTCATAATGCAGATCTGGGTTCGATTCCATTCTTAATGCAGATCTGGGTTCGGTTCCATCTTTAATGCAGATCTGGGTTCGATTCCATTCCAAGTACAGATCTGGGTTTACTTCCATTCTCTCTCTCTTACTCTCTCTCTCTCTCTCTCTCTCTCTCCTCTCTCTCTCTCTCTCTCTCTGTCTGTCTGTCTGTCTGTCTGTCTCTCTCTCTCTCTCTCTCTCTCTCTCTCTCTCCTCTCTACTCTCTTCTCTCTTCTCTCTCTTCTTCGTGCTTATTCATTATCCTCGAAATAAAGGAATTTGTCATTGTCATTGTCATTGTCATTTCTCTCTCTCTCTCCTCTCTCTCTCTCTCTCTCTCTCTCTCTCTCTCTCTCTCTCTCTCTCTCTCTCTCTCTCTGCTGCATCATCTTCTGTGACGTTCCTGTCCTGCTGTTCCCACCCCTATTTCAATTTCATGGCCACAGCCATACCCAGATCTGTTATGTCGCATCCTCAGGGTCCGAAGTTCACAGGGAGCCCACCAATTTCAGGCTGCTGCAGGCCACCAGCCAGAGTGGCCCTGCACTGTTGCTGGGTCACTTTGGTGATGTTCAGTGCTGCCTGTTCTGAGCTAACATACGCAGGACACCACCTACTAAGCCCCCTACTAACGACAGTATTAGCTCAGTCGCAGAGCCAGAATGAGTGAGGTGGCGACCACCACAATGGCCCTCCATCTACAGTCCCCCAAGAACATCCAACCCGAAGGCTTTGACACAACTTCACCACAGGCACAGAAGTGTATGGGGAAATCAAATCTGATGTCACCATGAGACCACAGCAACTGGGGCCACCCAATCAGAGACAAATTTATTTTTATTTGCATGATGATCAATGACAATGAGGTGACCTAATGATGCTGCTGTGGAAGTGCATGTTCTTTGAGACTACTTGACAGGTTGTACTCTACACTTACTATCATAATATATCCTCGCGTCAACCCGGCCAAGAGATACAGACACCTGCAGTGTTGGTCAGGTAATTTGAGCAACACTCTCAAACTTGCATCCTAAAGAGAATGAAGTTTGACTGTGTGGTCCCAGTCTTCCCAATGAGCCCACAGCACACTCACTCCGGGTAGGAGCTGGCTGGAGTCCGAAAAATCCCTTTGACTCTAATGGGATTGGAACAGTCCGTAACCCAAGGTGCTGTTTTCATTTACCTTGCCATATAGGCAGCCATGCTTCCAACTTCAAAGGATTTTATTTCATCTTTTAAATGGAAAGCACAGTTGTCATGGATGAAGACAATGTCAAAATAACAATATAAAAGAAAATAATAACAGGGCAATACAGGCTTCGGCAATTAGCTGACAGCAATGATATAAGAACTCTCTTGGCCAGGGCCACAGCCAGATAACAACAACAATAATAATATAAACTGATCATCAGAAGTACAGGGAGCGCCAAAAGACATGCTGTCTGTGGCATTAAGTGACAAAGAACAGTGACTGTTCTCGGAGCTTAATTACCGGTGATTTCGTCCTAGCGTCAGAGGAAGGGTGGTATTAAGCCACCGAATATCCAGGCAGGCCGTGAGAAACATCAGCAGTTTGGGTATCGTCCAGCCGGCCCCGCCCCTCAAACTATTCTTGGGTACCCGTGTTGTGCTTGGCTGTCATTGGTGTCTTGTGTTTTCCTTTCTTAACACCTCCCCTAGCTACCCTTCTCCACCAGATTTGCCTTCTGTCTGTCTGTCTGTATGTATGTATGTATGCATGGATGGATGGATAGATGGCTGACTGGATGGATGGATGGATTTTTTTTTTTATTCAACTGTAGTGTGATACACTTTTGAAGGACATCAAACTCAATACTATCATATCACACACACACACACACACACACAGATATATATATATATATATATATATATATATATATATAATATATATATATATATATATATTTAAACTGATCACAGAATATGACTGTAACTTTAAAATTTTCCCTATGAACGGGATCAGAGAATCAGTCTCATGGTCTTGTGGTCTGATCGTGAATTTTTGGAGGATTTGATTCTTCAAGATTGTTAACGGCATTTTTTTGTGTTCTTCTTTGAAAATTTGTGTAGGCCTGTGCATTTTTGCCTCTTTTACTTTTACTCTATTTTTCAAGTAGTCTTTCTTTTTGCCATATTTTGTTCTGCGATGTTCTAGTATTATAATTGCAAGTTGATCACTTCGATCGTACCTCTAAACGCAGATTTTCTTGCAAAAAAAAGAAACAAAACACTTGTTAAAATGGCCAACAAAAAAGAGTTTGCAAGACAAAAGTGTGTAGAGATTATTTGCTATAATGATAATAATGATGGACACTTTTTGAGCACTTTCCTTCCGCTTTAAAGGGGAAGCACAAAACCCTTTGCACGATAAGAAAAAGTCAAAAGTATACACTCAGATGCATAATAGAATACCACTCATACCCTACAGTGAAACAAACAAATCGTAATTTAAACAGCATACATAGACATCGCTCCCCCCAAAAAAAAACAACCAACAAAGCAAATGACAACAGACAAAGTACATTATACACTTCACATAAATAATACATACATACCTGTTTACAACACACACACAACACACACACACACACACACACACACACACACACTCGTCTAATATCACTTTAAGTGAACAGACGTAAAATTGAAGACACACACACACACACACACACACACACACACACACACACACACACACACTGAAACTCAAGTTTTTAAAAAGATGCGTTTTCAAAGTGGAAATGAACGAAGAAAGAGAAGAAGAATGACAGAGATCCTGAGGCAAAGTGGTCCAGACAAAAGAGGCTGAATATGGAAAGGCAAGCTGGCCAAAAGATTTAGACCTCTAATCTGGGCAGTGAAGATGCTAAGATTATTGTTCCTGGAGAACATCATGCAGGAGGCCCTCCTTGACTTCAAGACCACAATCACAATAGGAGGAAGGCCAGTCTGCAATCTTCGATTCGCAGACGATATTGATCTCATGGGCCGCAGTGAAGAAGAACTCCAGGATCTCACCACCAGACTGGAAACATCAGCCAATGCCCACGGTATGGAGATCAGCACGGAAAAGAGCAAGATCCTAGTGAACAGTACCACACCGACCACTCCCACCAGCATCAAGATGAGTGGCGAGACACTAGAGGAGGTGGAAACTGTAAGTACTTGGAGCAGTCATCACCAAAGAAGGCACGAGCACACAAGAGGTGAAGATCAGACTTGCTGTGGCACTCTCCTCCATGACTAAGCTGGCGAAAGTGTGGAGAAACCACAACATCAGAACCCACACTAAGGTCAGACTCTACAAGGCACTCGTCACATCCATTGCCTTGTACAGCTGTGAAGCATGGACACTTACTGCCGATTTAGAACGTCGCATTCAAGCCTTTGAGATGAAGTGCCTCAGGCGGATCCTGAACATCACCTACAGAGACCGCAAAACCAATGACTACGTCTGGCAGCAGATCGAGGCACTGGCTGGCAAACAAGAACCATTGCTAGATACAGTCAAACGGAGGAAACTGAAGTGGTTTGGCCACACAAGGCATAACAGCCTGTCAAAGACAGTCCTGCAGGGGAATGGTGGAAGGAGCAAGGAGGCAGGGACGACCACGCAAAGCTGGATATCCAACATCAAGGAGTGGACCGGCCTCACTGTACCAAACCTCCTGAAAACAGCCCAGGACAGAACCATTTGGCGGTCCACTTGCAGCGTCCGTGCGGGTACCCCAACGGTCGTCCCGACCAAGGGATGAGTGAGAGAGAGAGAGAGAAGATGCTAAGATTATTGTTCTCCATTCCACGCTCCAAACTTTTAAATCCAGTTCCACTATTTTTCCTGCAAAACCACCCACGAGTACTGCATTTCCTTAGAGGAGGACGTCTGAAAAATATCCACATATCACACCACTATCTGGAGGCGATGGTGCTGCTGCTACTGCTGCTGTTGTTCTGGTTTTTTGTTACTCTTTCCCCGGCTTGACACCTTCGGGGGTCACCCAGAATATGCATACTGTCTCAAACATCCCACCAAAGAATCACTTTGATATGGCAAGTCCTCAAAGGATAAGAAGTTTACGTGTATGACTATTTTTTTAAGCACTTCGCCATATAGGCAGTCATACTCCAACTTCAGAGGATTTTTAAAATTCTCATTATGAGGAAAGTACAACGGGATATATCTCAGTTGTCAGAGCACTTGCTTTCCCCAAGTTAAGGTTAAGCAGCATCAGGCGTGGTTACCAGTTGGATGGGTGACGGTTTGCGTGCCTTGGCTTCAGTACGGTTCCCCAAGTCACCAAGCTGTAAATGGGTACCTGCCGTCTTTAGGGTCAGGGAAGGTAAAGTAGCGAGGGAGAGGAAATGGGCGCCGCCCTCAAAATGCTGGCCCCTAGAGAAGCTGAGGTCTCTGGCATCTTGCTCCCCAACGACCGCATAGATTATGGGACGCCTTTACCTTTTATAACCTGTTATGCTAAGAGCCAATCAAGGATGAAGACAATCCCTACATAACGTTTTAAAGCATTATCACATTTTAACGAAGGCCTTTGCATTTTGCCTATATCAAGAACTGACACCTTTGGCCAGTGCCGTGATGGCCATGTTTTTATAATTTTTAAAAATTTAATTTTGGTGTTGAATTTGTGAGATTGCCATGTTATCAGAATCCAACCTGTGGAGGTGGAGAGAGAGAGAGGACGGGTTTGGGACACAACCCCCCCTCCCCCCCCCCCCCCCCAATCTGGGGATAATGATCACTATGGGGATAATTCCTCTGTCTGGGGAGTGACCTTGCTGCAGCTCTGGTTGTAATCCTGTGAAACCTGGTAGTGCAGTCGTTCTGTGACTGTCCTTCTCTCACCACCAGAGGGTAGTATACAGTCTGCTGTCCACTATACACTGATATTCTCTGCAACTGGTCTGCAGCTGATTGAACTGCTGTCTACAGGCATCGTCCTGCCTGTCCTCTCTCGGATCACTGATCTCTTCCTGGTTCAGGTCAAAAGCCTTGTCACTTATTCATAAACGCTAAGTGCCGATACCTACACAGACAAAAAAATGTTGAGATTGTCTTCAACCATGACAAGCTCTGAGCGTAGCAACCTGCACTCTCCTTTAAGAAGAGAGAAGAGAAAACCCAGCTCTTAAGTCAGAGTGTGGCTGCCTATAAGAAGTGGTACTTGAAAAGAGTCGCACAATCACGCAGAGTTCTCATCCACATGTACTTTCAGCCTCACAGGGATTACCAGGTGGGACGAGTGAATCCCAATGCATATTGTGGGTGAGCAGCCTTAGTGTGTATAACTGTTCTGGTCTGAACTGGTCCTCTGTGAACGTTTGTTAATCATCACTTGATGGGGGCCTAAAGGAACCCATGACAATCTTCCTTGTGTATGTTATTGTTTCCTGTGTATGTATGTATGTATATCTATATCTATAGATAGATAGATAGATAGATAGATAGATAGATAGATAATTATGCTCCATGACTATAATTATCGTATACATTAGGAAAGATTGTGGGGGATGACGAAAGACTTGGGAATAGGGGTAGCGGAAGGAGAGAAGAGAGAGGAGAGAGAGGAGATGAGAGAGAGAGAGAGAGAGAGAGAGAGAGAGAGAGAGAGAGAGAGAGATATTATTTATTTATTCTTTTATTTCGATGATGATGGAATAAGCAATCATGTGCTTTTTCTTTATCCAGTCCCCGTGTGTATGTAGTTTCGTCAATTTTGTCATCCGTTCTCACCGGCACACAATGGCCTCCTCTTCCGAAAAGCTGCGCAAGATGTTCTGAGAGAGAGAAGGTAGGGGGGAGGGGGGGGGGGAGGCAGAGAGACAGACAGACAGATACAGATGGGCAGATGTACGAAAGATGGATAGAAAAGTGAGACAAAGAAGAAGAGAAAGAGTGAGTAGGAGAATTTCTCATCTGATAAAATGAATAGATGCAGATGTGTAACTGCATTTTAAGCTTAAACATACAGCACAGGTATTTTCTCTCGTGGGAAAAAAAGACTTGATTTTCCACAGGAGCATCATCTAGTGGGAAAAAAAAGATTATGAGAGACACCAATACAATTCAATCTTTTGTTTCCATTTTTTTATTGGCATTATGATACAGGCAATAATGTAGGAATGACACCCATAACCTATTGCAAAACATAAAACACGTATCAAATACATCACATGCACAAAGCAAACTTGACAATGCATAACAAGGACCAGTCACATCATCCTAGTAAATTGCTCCTTCTAGCGTTTTTAAATATTGTAAACAAGGGTGCCATTAAATTTGAATTAAAAAGGAAGGTGGCAGGATGGTTAAACAGACGTTCACCTGACCAAGAAATAAACCATGAGGTTCTGGGATCGATTTTCAGCCTCGCCCTTTCTTCCCAGTTTGACGGAAAAAAATCGAACTGAATCTCAAAGTCCTTCGGATGAGACTATAAACCGAGGCCCCGTGTCCAAACGCACGGAGAACATCTTGCGCACACGTGAAAATCCCGTCCCGCCTTTCAGAAGAGTAGGCCATGTCGTGGCGGTATGAACAGATGACCTTTTTTTTTTTAAAACAACCAAAAAAAAACGCATACACACAGGTGTCGTGTTCAGACACCATCCCCTAAGTCGGAATGTGGCTACCTGAATGGTAGGGATATTGCATACGCAAAACTATCACCGTAGTTGAAGGTGGAAAGCTCTAGCCCAGGAATGAAATAAACAAAAAGACCTGTGATTCCCAACTGACAGGTAGCCATCAGTGATTTGAGCTCCAAAAAGTGGCATGGCTGCTCTTTTCCTTCTCCTAGATTAGGCATTGAAGCTAATCACACACACACACACACACACACACACACACACACACACACACACACACACACACACACACACACACACACACACACAACAACAGTTCACCCTGAAGAAGAAGAAAACAGCAAATAAATAAGTCAAAATCCAACCAGCTCCAGCCCGCTTTAAACAAATCAACAGAACAAGCAAGGACCTAGCAACTAAGCCCACAAGCAAAAGCTAGACACTGTGATTTAAACCAAATACTGACTCAGGGTCCATTTCTTATTTTCAGAGCGAGTTTTTCCTGGTTTGCCTCCTTAAGCAAAAACAACAACAACAAACAAAAAAACCCAAACAAAATCCAAACAAACAAATAAAACAAAAACAAAAAAATAACAACAACAACAAACCGTTAAACTACTCTTCATCTGATGGCTGGCAAAGAAATCCTTATGAGCAAAACCATATGTAACTATTTCTTGGTTTTGGACAATCTTCTTATTGAAAGGATAATAACAGAGATAAAGAGAAAATTTATCATCATCATCATCATCATCTAGCGTTATAAGTCAGACATAAAGCCAGTAGGCTGATAGTACCACACTACTTTGATTGTATAATTGCAAATAATTTGGCATACTACTTTGATTGTATCATTGCGTAGAATTGCCATACTACTTTGATTGTATCACTGTGAAGAATTTGCCACACTACCTTGATTGTATCATTGCGTAGGATTGCCACACTACTTTGATTGTATCATTGCCAAGAATATGACATACTATTTTGATTGTATCATTGCCAAGAATTTGACATACTACTTTGATTGTATCACTGCGAAGAATTTGCCACACTACTTTGATTGTATCATTGCGTAGGATTGCCACACTACTTTGATTGTATCATTGCCGGGAATTTGACATACTATTTTGATTGTATCATTGCCAAGAATTTGACATACTTTTTGATTGTATCATTGCCAAGAATTTGACATGCTACTTTGATTGTATCATTGCGTAGAATTTGACATACTACTTTGATTTTATCATTGCCAAGAATTGACATACTACTTTGATTGTATCATTGCCAAGAATTGACATACTACTTTGATTGTATCATTGCCGGGAATTTGACATGCTACTTTGATTGCATCATTGCCAAGAATTTGACATAGTATTTTGATTGTATCATTGCCAAGAATTTGACATACTACTTTGATTGCATCATTGCCAAGAATTTGACATGCTACTTTGATTGTATCATTGCCAAGAATTTGACATGCTACTTTGATTGTATCATTGCCAAGAATTTGACATACTACTTTGATTGCATCATTGCCAACAATTTGACATGCTACTTTGATTGTATCATTGCCAAGAATTTGACAATTGTATCTTTGCCAAGAATTTGCAGCAAGCTAGTCGAGCAGATCAGAAAGAATTGAAATGAGAAAGAATGTTGAACGAATTAATGAATGTAGTGTGAGGATAAAGTTTTGAAACCCAGATTAAAATGTGGCGAATATGAATTTTTTTTTTAATCGAGCTGATTATTTTATTGCATATGAGATTTACTAACGAAGACATGCCCACAAC